>JAHDVF020001152.1:600000-972634 GCA_022606425.2 Lepidostoma basale | reverse complement strand
GCTAATAAAGTGTCAACATAAAAGTGAGAATTAACTGATAGACAGGAGCGTCAGAATAGTTTATAGAAAGTGACGTCACACACAAGAACGGCTGAAAAATACCGTCACGGCGGCATGCGGCAGCAGATATTATCATACGCATCGGCGGCGACATAATACCGTCACGGCGGCAGCATAAGTTTTAACAAGTGTGTATAAGTTAACTACGCTAAATAAAACTTAAAAAATAATTTAAAATATGAAGACCCCATTATAAGATGAAATCTCGTATTAATGTGTCATTACAAACAAATAACCCTTTTTTCAGATTTGGGCGCCTTTACTCAACTATGGAATATCGCTTTCCTACAATAAGCACAACTATACACCAGAGCAGATGTACATCTTCAGTATCTTCGTTATTCTGAGTTCTGTCCACGGCGTGTTTGCTGTGATGTTAGCTGTGGGACTTAAGCTGGTGATTATGTTAATCATTATTCATTACAATATTAAAACTAACTAATTAACTAACTAACCATCACGCCATTTCTCCGGAGGGGTAGGCAGAGAAAATGGATCGCCACAATGCTTTGTCCTGGCATACCTCTCGGGCTTCCTCTACATTCATACATCGTACCATGCACGCACGTCGATTATTCCGACTTCGAATGTGGCCGCCTTTTAGTAATTGATTAATTTGGTCATGCCATGTTTTCCTCGGTCATCCTCGGCTTCTTTTTCCACTCACGCTGCTTGTGTACAACTTTTTAACCATTCTTCTCTCATCCATTCGTTCCATATGTACAAACCATCTCAAGGATATTTTTTTAAATTTTATCCATGATGCAGTCATTTGCCTTACATTTCTCTCTTATTTCATCGTTCGGTATTCTATCATACAACATTTTCCCGCACATTCATCTTAGTGATCTCATTTCTACGGCGTTTATCCTGCTTTCATCCTTATTTTGCCAGCTCCAAGCTTCACTTCCATACATGAGGTTTGGCACTAGAACTCCATTGTGTACTGGCATTTTTGCTTCTTTGGATATATTTCTATTTGCAGTAATGACTTTGAGTGCGCCATTTATTTTATTTCCAGCACCAACCCTTCTTTCGGTGTCTTTCTCCATTTTTCCGTCTCTTGTAAACATGATTCCCAGATACGTAAATCCGGTAACTTGCTCCAATTTCTCACCCATCGCACTCATATCATAAGTCATTATACATTCTTCTTTCTCGAAAACCATCCCTTTAGATTTAGACACATTCATCACCAGGTCACTATTTTTGCATGCCTCATACATCCTTGACACTAAGACTTGCAAATTGTCTCTACTGTCAGCGATTAACACACAATATTATTAGTTATTATATATATTAACTTACTTAGGGGAACATAATATTGATAATGCACTACAAGGCGAAACTAATACTATTTATTTTTAATAGCAATGATGTAAAACTATATTAAATAATTAAAAACTAACTAACTAACAATCACACCGTCTCCCCGAAGGGGTTGGCAGAAAGTCGGGGCTGCCACACTTTTCTTTCCTGACATATTTCTCTCGCTTCCTCAACATTCATACATCGTGTCATGCACGCGCGCCGATTTCTATGACTCCTCACGTGGCTGACATTCAATATTTGATTTATTTGATCGTGCCACGTTTTCCTTGGTCTTCCTCTATTTCAAGTTCCACTTATCGTTAACATATGTATTTTTTCCCATTCTTTATTCTTTCCACGTGTCCAAACCATCTTAATGATCCTTTCATAATTTTGTTCTTAACACCGTCATTCGCACCGCATTTACTTCTTATATTTTCATTCGACACTCTATCATACACAGAGTATCCACATATTCGTCTAAGAGATCTCATTTCAACTGCATTTATTCTACTTATATTCTTCTTTTGCCAGTTCCATGTTTTGCGTACATACATAAGGTATTCATATTTAATATTAAATATTAAATAATTAACATGAATAAAAACATCAGTTTTCTAGATGTTTTGGGAATTACACGTTTCTTCTTGCTAAAGCATTATCAAAATGTGTATCCCTTTGCAAGGGGAAACACGTCATTCCAATTATATAAAATATAATTTTTTTTATATATTAAGATTGAATTCGCTTTTATTTAAGTAATTAACTAACTAACTAACCATCACGCCGTCTCTCCGAAGGGGTAGGCAGAAATAATGGACTGCCACACTTTTTTTCCTGACATATTTCTCTCGCTTCCTCAACATTCATACATCGTGTCATGCAATGCGTTGATTTCTCTGACTCCTCACATGGCCGACATTCAATATTTGATTTATTTGATCGTGTCACGTTTTCCTCGGTCTTCCTCTATTTCTGGTTCCATTTACATCGTTAACATATATATTTTTTACCATTCTTTCCATATGTCCAAACCATCTTAATGATCCTTTTATTATTTTTTTCTTATAGGTACTTCATATATTAAATGTAAAATCCTAATCGAGTAACACTTTTTTTTTTTCAGGAAAATCATAAAGTGATTAACATTTGGGTGTGGTTTTCCCTGATTGGTTATATGCTATTTATAATATTGTGCGCAGTCCAGGTATACTTCATATGCACAGATGTTTTATATGTTTCTGGTTCGGTCATGCTCGGAACTGTAATATGTTATCTAGGTAAGGATTACCAATTTTTTTTAGTTTATTATTTGACCTATCAAAACATACTATTTTAAATTATAAGAGTTCATTTTATCTTGCCAAAACTTTATGCCTTCATTATTTAAAGAGAATTTTAAACTGTCTTCTTACATTAAATTTTCAGTTGTGAAATCGTTGTATCTTATGTCACTCATCAGTGTTAATTTATTTATAAGGATTAATTGTATCTCAATAGAGACGAAGATGTAAATTGTTTTCTGGGAACAGAATATGGTGGCCGAGGCGCTTACAGGACTTATGACCTGTCATTGGTTGTGTTGAGCAATCGTTTTTTTTTTAACACATTCCCCATTCCGACCTTCTCACGACCACCACGTCTGACAATTTTTTGGAAGATGTATATATGCCAGAATTCTGCACTTTTCTTCAATTTTTTTTGTTCACTCTACACTAGCTGCATCTATTAAGATTGGGAAGCATTAAGCAGAAAATCTTTATTATTACACTGCGAAAGGCTCTGCAAATCATAGAGCACTAGATTACGCCTGAAGATGTCTCTCCAATTTTTATGCCTTTAACTTGGACCAGTTATTTTACACAACATTTTGAATGTATACAAATTCTTGTAGACAAATACTGGATTGCCATGGAAATCTAGTATTTGTCTACAAGAATTTGTATACATTCAAAATGTTAATTTATTTACATCGAGGAAGGTCATCTGCGGTCCGAAACTTGTTTGTGAAGAAAAGAGTATTGTGAAAATACAATGTTTTAAATAAAATATTCAAATATGAATCGGAAACAAAAGGGGTGGAGAATGTATCATAGAAAAAATAAATAACGATTCCTCAGTGTTAAAATGTTAATGCCGAGGAAGAATGTCAAAAAGCGTTGTGAAATACAATGTATTTCAAAATTGTGATTGAAATAAATATAATGTTGTTAATTAAAGTTTAGTATCATTTGGCAGTCAAAACACAAGTGAAACAGTCTCTTTTTAAATACAGTTAATTTAATATAATTTTATGATTATAATGTCATATCAAAAAACAATGGCTTCCTAAAATGTTAAAAAATATGTAATTTTTTTTATCTATTTAAAAATATGTTTTTATTTTGTTTTTAGCTCTTCACTCATACTTCATCGTGGTTGTACACAGTTATCAGATGGATTTAAAATGGAGTAAGTTAGAACCTATGACGTAATATAAGAAAAAAAACTAGTTTCTAAGTAAAACCGCTAGTTCATCACTTTACAGACTTTTTCAAAAAAGTATTCAAAATATCCAAAATATTTAATATGCTTTTAGAATAGATATTTTGCACTAAACATGTGTATGCGTATGATATTAGATAAAATATATTGTATATTATGGTAGCCGGTATTTTCTAATTTATATTACAAATTATTAGTCAAATAATGCATTATTTTAAGACTTCATTAAAAAAAATTATCTTAGCAGAAACCATAATGTTACATAACTTTTTTCTTTCATTATTTTTAACTCCTTAAAAGATTCTGTTTGAATTAGTTTTATATTGATTTTATTATTACTGTTAATTATTATGTTCTTTCATATTTGTGGTAGCATGTAATTTAGCTTATTTTGTTGTTTCTATGTGTTTTTTTTTATATACATGTATGTATTGTTTTATAATGACTGTTTGTTACTCTTAATAAGTAAATAAAATACTTGAGATAGAAAAAAATACACATAAAATTAAGTATTTTCACTGAAAACAAAAAATAATAGACTCAATGTTATAAACGCCACTATAAATTTATTGACTGAAGGATAAATTGCTGCACACAATAGAGTTGTTTATCCAACCCTTTTATTGAAAGTAAACTTGAAGCTACAAAATAATTTTAAAACTATATTAACATAAATTCAAATAATTATAAAATATTTCTTTAGAAAATACATTATACATATATTATACACATATTTACTTTCATTCTTCTTGTTATCTTAAATGCGTTTCGCCAACACGCTGATGATGATAATGATGAATTTCACAGCGCTATTCATTTCAAGTGCGCTCTTCGTCTGAGAAGTCCATCTTAAGTTGAAAGATTTTATAGAAGCTCCTGAAAAATCTTTCGCTGTCTTGATTGCGAATATGGTATTGCAGTTTTATCCACTCCGCCAGTATCGTGATGAGTTGGAGAAATCGACGTGCTTGCATGACACGATGTATGAATCTTGAGGAAGCGAGAGAAGCATATCAGGAATGAAAAATGTGGCAGTCCATTAGTTCTGCCCACCCCTTCGGGGATACGGCCTTAGTTAGTAATTTGAGATTTTTTTTTACATTTGATTCTATTACAATTTATATCAACAGCTCTAATTATCTGTATTCGAGCCAAATTTCTTTGAAAATTCAATGAGTCCACAACCTGTTTCATTGTTATCAATAAGTATTTGTATTACCATACTGTTGCATTGAGAACATTTGAGATATTTCACAATTAGCTCTAGATAATATTAACCTGGAGATTTCTTATAAATAAATGTCAAAACAAGTTTTTTTCCACAAAGGCATTGCTATTGGAAGCAAAAGGTTATATTATTGGTACAGCTATTGAATTGCTGTGAATATGAAGCTATTTGTAAGTAACTTCTGTTTTATTTTCTATTTTTTTTTCATACTTAAGGTAGCTGGGATAGAGCACTGTAGAATTCAAACGGTTTTTATAAATCAAAACACTCCTTGTTCCATATTTATTATAGTAGTTTCCAATATAATATTATTGTTATTTTTTATGTCGAAGTTTATATTTTACTTTTGATGCTATAAGGTTTAATATCTTTCACAGATTATCAATATTAAAAAATACGTTGAATTAGAACAATCATAGTTCTAAGAATTTTAGTTTAGTTTGTATTCTCATAATATGTTTTTTGTTCTTATTTATTGTTTTTTGAGCAATGAACTTATGAATGAAAATGTCTGTTTCCTAGAAGTTTTATCATATTTTATGGGAATGACATGTTTGGCCTTACTTATGCATTTTCAAATGTGATAATGCCTTAATAAGGCGAAACTTTTGATATTGACTAACCATGGCGAAACATGGCATTCTCATAAAATATAGAGCGTTGCAACACGTGACTCCATAGTCGTATTTATTATGTAATATGGAGTTTTACATCACTTATGAATAGATACCCCTGAATTTTTTTTTTAAGGTATCTCTACATTTAGGAGTATGGTAGTTATCCATAGCTCTATCCCACAGCATTTATTTTGAGAATATTGGGGTCTAATTCTCTGCAGCTTCGAAGAGATGGGTTTCTCATAACCCATTTCTTTAGATTAATTAGGGGATATTTTGAAAACTCAGCCGTGCTGGAGGGTGTAGGTCTTTTTATTCCCGACAGATATCTCCGACAGCGCCAGCATTGATTATTCTTTCTTGCGGCCGCAAGAACCAACCTGCCTCTAATAATGCCGGTGGGAAGAGCAATCAGTTTGCTGAACAAGATTAACTCGGAGATCGACGTCTTTCATATTAGTGAAAGTACGTTCAGAAGAAAAATACTCTTAACTTTAGAGAGTATCTTGTCTTCCTAAAGTTAAACCATCTCTTCCCATCTTTCTCAAATAGATGCCTTAAACTGTTATTATGTTTGTAATATCTTTTGAGTGAATAAATAAACTGATGAAATTGATAATGTAACAGTGAATAAAATCGGAGGGACCCCTACGCCCACAATGCCTCAGACAATACCAGGGGCACAGTTAATTAATTTAACAATAAATCCAGTAGTGTAACAATAAATATCACTAATGTAACAATAAATATCACTAATGTAACAATAAATATCACTAATGTAAAAATAAATATCACTAATGTAACAATAAATATCACTAATGTAACAATAAACATCACTAATGTAACAATAAACATCACTAATGTAACAATAAATATCACTAATGTAACAATAAATATCAAATCAAATCAAATCAAATCAGTTTATTACCTTAAAAGACATTACAAACAGGAAAATGTTTAAGGCATCTATTAAGTACAGGTAAAATAATATAAAAATACAACAAAGTATCAGGAACGCATTAGAGATGGTTCGACATTAGGAAGACAAGATACTTTCTAAAGTCAAGAATATTTGTCCCCTGAACGTACCTTCACTAATATAAAAGACGTCGATCTCCGAGGAGACCGCGTTCAGCAAACTAATTGCTCTTCCCACCGCTGTCACCAGAGGCAGATTGGTTCAAAACAATCTGTGCTGTCGCTGTCGGAGAAATCTATCAAGGAAAAAAGACCAACACCCTCTAGCACGGCCGAGTTCTCGAAATATCCCCTGATTAATTTAAAGAAATGGGTTATGAGATGCCCATCTCTTCGAAGCTGTAAAGAATTGGTTCCGAGCATTCCTAAAAGAAATATCACTAATGTAACAATAAATAAATACATTTATCATAATTTTAGAGCTACACGATATTTGCTCTGGCCTTAACATGCACATTATCCAATCCGTTGGACCAGCAGAGTCCTGCTGGTAATAGTGAGACCAGTGGAAGGCCATCAGATCTTGCGCGTCTTGTGGCTAATCTAAATGTGACACAAAGCCGAGAAGAAGATATGCTCCATAAGAAAGAACCAGTAAGGAATGAAATTTTTCACGCATTCGTCGCTGTGCCTCCAGAATTATTTCACGAAAACAAATTGGAAATTGTGACGGCGCCTCATACTGATATTCAGGTAAAAAATACATTGTCTTCATAACTAAGTAACCTTACTATCACGCCGTTTTCACAGGCAAAGATGATGGACCGCCATACTGCTCTGCCCTTACATGTCTCGAGATTCCTCTTCATTCATACATCTTAATTTTTCCGACTTCAAAAATGGTCGCCTTTTTGTAATTTATTAATTTGGTAAAGCAATGTTTTCCTCGGCCGTCCTTTCCATTCACACTACTTGCATGGTACATACCATTTTAACCATTCTTCTTTCATCCATTCGTTCGATAGATCCAAACCATTTGCCCAGTGATCCATTTTTTGCATAGGATGCAATCATCTGCTTTACAAGTCTTCCTTATTACGTCATTTGGTATTCTGTCATACATCGTTATCCTGCATATCCATTTCATCTCGGTGATCTCATTTCTACTGCATATATCCTACTTTCATTCCAGATTTTCCACCTCCAAGCTTTACGTACATACATAAGGGTTGGCGCTAGAACTCCTTTATGACCGTATATACCGTTTTCTGTATTAAATGTATAATTGAAATTTTGCATATTAATAATAAAAACCTGACTTAAAAAATGCAGAAATTTTAGAAATTAAAGAAGCCATCAAAAATAATGAAAATATAATAAATACCTAATTAAATTTAAATTCAATTCCCATGCTAGATATGTTCCCGTTGCATCTCCCCTCTCCTCAATCCTAATTATACCCGTTCCAATTTATATATAAGTGACCGCTCTGTTTTATTTGATTGTCAAAATTGAATGCATTGATAAAGGTTACTTGTAACCGAAACATATCTGAGTTCAGTGAAAATAAAAAGTGTTGTAATACAAAGTATAATTGTATAATTATATTCATTCAAATTCCACGACACAAAGTGAAGGTGAATATATAAGCAAATCGTATGTTTAATTTGTATAAAAGGTTCGCAAGATTATTTAACTTAAATTGTAAATAAAACACTTGTTTTTCACCACTTGAGTTTTATATTTTAAACGACTAGTTTCGGAAGCTACAGATGCTTCCATCTACAGATTTTAATATAAAGTTTATAGAGTGGTGAAAAACAAGTATTTTATTTACAATTTAATCATGTCCTACCACAAAGTGAATGCCGAAACAATAAATAACATTATTTAACTTATTTGATTTAAAGCTAATTGGTTTCATTTATTTTCTTAGGATCCCGTACTGCGTCAGCTGGTACAACAGAATGAACGCATGCTGTTGGAAAGAATTTTAGAAGAATCTCAAAAACCAATTTTTGACACGTCACCATCTCATGAAGATCTGTCACTGAATGTTCCTAGAGATGCTATTCTTAATACAGATTCTCACCTGAACAATGTTCCTCTTTGGCCATTTTTGACAAGGGACCCTTTAATATCTATTTTGAATAGGGATTCTGTATCACCTCTTTTGAATAGAGATCCTATTCAACATATCCTCAACAGAGACACCCGTCCTCACAGAAATCCTTCTCAGGAGCTTTTAGATGGTTACGATCCGATTTGGGGGGTAGATTTGAGCTTTCCTCCGAGGCGTCAGTCAATTGAAAGAGATCCCTACGATTGGAGTTATGAGGTAAGTTTTCTATTGTTTTTACAATGCTTTATCATTTTTAATAGTTCACTTTTTTAAAACTAAATCCAATTGCTTACTATAACCATAATATTATGTACGATCCCTTACTCCCAATCCTATTCTAAACTCTCGAGCAATAAAATATCAAAAACATTTTGAGACAACAACAAACCATCACGCCGTTTCCCCGGACGTATACTTTCTTAACCATTTTTCTTCATCCATGCTTTCCATGCATGGAATGATAACGCAGTGATCCTTTCATAATTTTGTTCTTAATACTTTCTTAGTTCTTTCGTTTTACCACACATTTGTCTAAGAGATTTCCTCTCTACCGATTTTATTCTGCTCTCATCCTTCTTCTGCCAGTTCCATGCTTCGCTTCTTTGCATACATGTATGGAACTAGAATTTTTTTGTAAACGGCCATTTTTGTTTTCATTGGTAAATTTTTGTTCCCAATAACACCTTTTAAAGCTCCTTCACTTTTTTGCCAGCACCAACCCTTCTATCTTTCTTTTGAACCATCACGCCGTCTCCCCGAAAGGGAAGGCAGAAAGAATAGACTGCCACACTTTACTTTCCTGAACATATTTCTCTGGCTTCCTCTATTTCTGGTTCCATTTACATCGTTAACATATATTTTTTTACCATTCTTTCTTCATTCATTCTTTCCATATGTCCAAACCATCTTAATGATCTTTTCATTATTTTGTTCATAACACCATCATTCGCACCGCATTCACTTCTTATATTTTCATTCAAACTCTATCATATACAGAGTATCTACACATTCGTCTAAGAGATCTCATTTCTACAGCATTTATTCTACTTTCATCCTTCTTTTGCCAGTTCCATGATTTGCTTCTATACATAAGGGTCGGTACAATAACACTATTGTGCACTGCCATTTTATCTTTTAAGGATAGATTTTTGTTTGCGAAGAGAACTTTAAGTGTTCACTTTGTTGCCTGCCCCAACCCTTCTTTCAGTATCCCTCTCCACTCGCCCATATTTTGTAAACATACTACCCAAATACATGAACATATTTAACAATTTAATAAATGATTTAATTGTAAATTATCATTTGAAGCAATCGCTTTGTGGTTAGATATATAAGACTTATAGATAGGTATAAAATAATAAAACTCTTTGTATTTAACGACGGTATGTTTATTATAATTGATTCCAACTAGTTTTGCTTGGACCCAAGATTCATTAGGGCAGTATAATTACTAAACAAAAACACAATTAGACACAAAAACACAACTAAACAAAAACAGAATTTATCAATGAAAGCGAAAATGGCCATTCACAATGGAGTTCTGGTCCCAACCCTTATGTATGGAAGCGAAGCTTGGAACTGGCAGAAGAAAGATGAGAGCAGAATAAATGCGGTAGAGATGAGGTCCCGAAGACGTATGTGTGGTAGAACGATGTACGACAGAATCTCAAATGCTGATATTAGGAAGGAGTGTAGAGCGAAAGAAGGTATTATGAACAAAATTATGAAAGGTTCGCTGCGTTGGTTCGGACATATGGAGCGCATAGGTGAAGAAAGAATGATTAAAAAAGTATACGTTAACGATGTAGATGGAGTAAGGAGTCGAGGTAGACCGAGGAAAACATGGCATGACCATATTAATCAAATATTAAAGGTTGGTCATGTCAGAAGCCGGAAGAATTGACGTGCGTGTGTGACTCGATGTATGAATGTGGAGGAAGCTAGAGAGGTGTGCCAGGATAGAGTAGTGTGGCGGTCTATTCTCTCTGCCTACCTATGGTTTGTTGTTGTTGTTGTTGAACAAAAACACAACATTTTTATGTATATCTAATATTAACGGGGGTGAATTCAGAGGGGAAGGGGGGGGGGTGTGAGAGAAGGAATGGGATAATCTAAATAATGTTTACTTTTGAAATAGCAAATTTCTAAGAAATACAAATAAGCTTTTTTACGATAAACATTATAATAATCGTAACAAAGCTTATGCACTATCACTATCAGATAAAATATGAATCCGCTAATACATTTTAAGTTTCACAAGCAATTCGACGACCTTCGTAGCCGAGTGGTAAGTGCATTGCCTGCCACCCCGAAGGTTCCGGGTTCGATTCCCGGCGAGGGCAGTGAGATTGTCACACTGTCTCGAAGTCTGGTGTATAATTCACGTGGCAATAAAATGGCGATAGATTAGCTACCTATCACGTGTCACGAGAATCACTATGATAGATATAATACCCTTTACATCGATTTGGCTCATGCTATCATGATGTAAAGAGCGATTCAACATAATAAAAAGTCCAGTGTATGTTTAGCGTAAATGTATATTTACTTATATACACGTTTAATAAAGAAAATAATGTGTTTTATTTATCTAGGTTTCGGAGGACAATTTCCACATTCCATCGTCCCGATTCATCAACCACAACAGGATCCCACTGCTGGAGCACCAGCTGAGAAACCGCTTTATGCTATATTGAAAAACGTTTTTTTTTTAATTCAAAGTAAGGTTAATTTTTATTAATACGAATGAAAACGACGGTTTTCTAGAAGTTTTATTATATTTTATGTGAATGACATGTTTCGCCCTTCTAAGGCATTATCAAATGTCCTAAAAGGGCAATGCATGTTATTCCCATAAAATATAATAAAACTTATAAAAAAAAACATCGTTTTGGTATTAATTACTTAATATGGAATTTTAGATCATTGTTCAAGAAACAATAAATAAGGTTATTTTTTATGTATTATTTACTGTTCTGATACAACTTTTATGTATGACTTTATTTTATCTGTATTCAAAATTCTTAAATAATAAAAACAATATATTCTAACTGACTAGCCAACTAACCATCACGCCGTCTCTCCGAAGGGGTTGGCAGAAAGAATGGACTGCCACACTTTTCTTACCTGACATATTTCTCTCGCTTCCTCAACATTCATACATCGTGTCATGCATGCGCGTCGATTTCTCTGGCTCCTCACATGGCCAAAAACAATATGTTTGTTGTATAAATGCGTAGGCAATCTGCATCTTTTACTAGGAAAATTTTCGGTGATAATACTTTTTTAGGTTCTCTATCTTTCTTTAGCAATGATCAAAAAAACATTATGTTTACTAAGGCTTCTAAAAAAGTACACTGTATTCAAAATACAATACTTTTGGAATTTCACTACTTTATTCATATAATAAGTTGTATATTAATTGGTACGTAAGTTCTCATGGTTGATTGTATAATTTTTGGTGTATGCTATGAAGATGGGACTGCAACGATCTCAGAAACGTCGGAAGAACAAGACATCACGAGACATTGGCAAATAAAATATACCAAAAACTTCACAGGTTTAAAGGCTTTAAATAATCCAGAATAAACTCCGCTGGACAGTCTTTAAGGCGCTTAATGAAATACATACATGTATAACCTAAGTTATATATCCGAACTATGTATAGCGGACAGCATAAATTCAAGTAATTCCACACTTCGCTTTGCGAACTCCTCGGCAATATGTAAATAAGTTGTTGAAGAATCCCCCTTCATACCTCAGGTGGATATATGATACGATAGATTTCAGGTCTAAGCTGAAAATCTTTTTCATATGTACCCAAATTAAAATCCAATGTGTAATGAATGTTTGTTTATGTTATGATATTATTATCAAATCTATCGCGAATATCAGATGCAGAGTTCATTTTTAGATTTAAAACACGTCTTAATGCGCCCTTGAAGGGCGCATCATTTTTATTATTATTATCCAACTAAATAAATAACCATCACGCCGTATCTCCAAAGGAGTAGGCAGAAAAATAGACCCTCACACTGTTCTGTCCTGACATACTTCTCTCGTTTCCTTAACATTCATACATCGTGTCATAGACGTACGTCGGTTTCTCTGACTCCTCACGTGGCGACATTTAATATTTTAATGATTTGATCTTGTATTTCTCGGTTTTCCTCTATTTCTAGTGTCGTTTGCATATAATTTTTTTGAATTTTTATCTTAATTCATTATTATAATCAAGAAATATATTTTATAATTAATTTTTAACTGTTTAGATTTTGAGGGAAAAAATATAAAAGAATATTTTTTTTTATTCTTTATGATTTCTACACTTGTTCTTTGATCCTCTAGTTAGCATATCAACCTTCATATATGAAACCAATTGAAAATGTCAACCGTACGCTGTCATCTATTTGTGACGTCATAACCAACATTATTCCGAAGAATTGCACATCTTGGAAGGTCATTCTTATTACCCCCACCATAAATCGATTCCTTTAACAGCGCCCTGTCATCACCCGTCACTTCCCATGATATCAAGCAGCTTCGAGGAAAATGTTGCAACTGAGGAAACAAAAAAAAATCACAAACATACTTTGTTTTCGAAACATTTTATTTTGTTTTTGACGACCTTTGTGGCCGAGTGTGCAAGTGCTATGAATGACACACCAATGGTCCCGGATCTATTCCCGGCGATGGCAGTGTGATTATCACACTGTTTTTGGTCTGGTAAAGAATTCGCATAACAATAAAATGGCGATAGTTATGAAATCTATCACATTGCGTGAAAATTTAAATGATAGCGTTTACATCGATTTGGCTCGCGCTGTTATGGTATAAAAAGCGATTCAACAAAATAATATAATAAATAAACAAAAAAATTAAGAACCACGGAGGTAGGAATATTATCTATGGTAGAATAATGAGTTATTAATATTATCTTTACAAGAGATAGAAAAATTGAGATAGACATCGAAAGGGTTGGTGCTGGGAACAAAATAAATGGTGCTCTCAAAGTCATCATTGAAAAAATAATTTATCCCCTAAAGCAAATATAGCAGTACATAATGGAGTTCTAGTGCCAACCCTTATAGGAAATTGAAGCTTGGAGCTGGTGAAAGAAGAATAAATGCCGTAGAAATAGGATCACTGAGAAGAATGTGCGTGAAAAATATCGGTTCGTGAGGAGTAGGAGAAATCGACATGCGTTCATGACACGATGTAGGGGATAGTACATCCTATCTGCCTACCCCTTGGGAGAAATGGCCCGATGGTGAGTTTGTTAGTTCACTTTTCCCCAATTTATTTACAGAACTTTCATTTTCGTTTCCCTAATAAGGCAACGAATGACGTTTAAACACATAAAAAAAAAACTTAAAATTGTGTATAAACAATAAATATTTGTTAGATAATCCATTGTTGTGATATTTCAACATTATTAAATGTTTAAATAAAAAACTTTGTTATAAATATCACAATTGATTATATTTTGTTTGCGACAGCTGTTTTGCTAACCGATTTTAGCATCGTCAGGTCTTACAATCAACTAAAATATACACCAGAAAGACTTATTTATTAGGAGGGGAAGAAACTATACACTATTGTAAACAATTATAATAAAGTATGGGAAAAAACAGTAATTAGGTTCGACGGTAACAGAAATTCAATATTGACGAGTTAACAAAATAAGGAGGAATAAACAGGGTTGTGTTTTTCTCCAGGTTAGCGAAACAGCTGTCCCAAAAAATATAATCAATTGTGATATTTAAAACCAAGTTATTATTTATTTAAATAGTAAACAAAAATATTTGTGTTCCATTTAAATTTTTTTTTAAAATTAAAAATGTCTAACTGATACATTTTTTTTATCTTTCTATTGCATTGTAGTAGTGAAAATGTTTTATCATACCTACAATGACATTCTACAGTACTTTAGGTAGGTACTAAGTATCTTAAGCGGCATTCTGATGAATCTCTCTGCAATTATTTCACTTTCATCTCACGTTTTACTCACTTCAGAAGGATCGGTACACGAGTACCATTGTTCTCCTGTCTTATCTTATTTCGCTTGGCATTTGTATGCCACGTCTACTTTTGTACAACGTTCATTGTTTAACAATAATGACGGAGTAATTAAAAATAATGCCCAAGTAATTATGAACTATGTTGAATGACAAACTATAGATATGGGTAAGGTAATAATTATACAACAATTGTTATACTCGTAAGGCAAAAAATTATATTCACATTTCTATTTGTAAAGAAGCTCATTATCATGTGAAGCCACAAGCCAAATATAAATTATAAAATACTGTTTTTATTAATGTTATCTGCTTCCTTATAATGGTTCCCTTCTTTAATGTATTATAATTCATCGTTCTAGTGCCAACCCTCATGTATGGAAGTAAAGCTTGGAGCTGGCAAAAGAAGGATGAAAGCAGGATAAACGCCGTAGAAATGAGATCACTAAGAAGAATATAATACTAATAATAATACATATTATTATGTTTACAAAAAAAAATGTGTACACTTGCAATATGAAAAACGACATAAATCACCTAAATTAAGAATGATTGAGTAAGGAATAGAAAACGATATGGGGAATGGGAAAGGATTACATTTGTACTTATAGAATTGAAGAGAACCAAAAGGAAAAGGTCAATTAACTGATTTAGAAACTTGGTATATATATAGAAAAGGAAATAATAGAGAAGACGGTATACCTTAATGATGTTAATGAAGCACGAAAGAGAGTTTCACTGATGAAAACGTGTCACGATCAAATTAATCATATAAAATAATGAACCAAATGGTCGGTGAAATCGACGTGCGTGCATGGCACGAATTATGTTGAGATAAATGACATGTTCATAATTAGCCATCTGTCATTGCCGCTCCCATCCATCCATGTCCAGCAATCCTCTTCAGATCGTCGGTCCAGCGGGTAGGGAGACATCCAACTTTGCGTTCCTGTACGCGGTCTCCACTCCAGAACCCGTCTCCCCCATCGGCCGTCGGTTTTCCGACAGATATGGCCAGCCCACTGCCACTTCAGCCCGCCCATCCTCAGAGCCATCTCAGAAACCTTTTTTTGCTGTCGAATAAATTCGTTTCTTAATCTGTCCCTCAAGGTTATTCCAAGCATCTTTCCATGGCGCGTTGGGCGACCTTGAATCTGTAGACTAGACCTTTTATTAGAGTCCACGTCTCGGCTCCGTACGTCATGACTGGCAAGACGCACTGGTTGAAGACTTAAGTCTTGAGGCATTGTGGTATTTTAGAGGTGAGAACATAACGTAATTGTCCAAAGGCCGCCCAACCCAACTGACATGATCATGGCACGATATATGTTGAGAATGATATGATAAATGTTGAGAGGATGAGTATTTTAGGAAAGAAAAATGCGGCCATCAGTCGTTATTTTTTTAATCAAAGGTCGGAAGAATTGACGTGCCTGTATGAATCGCTGTAGAAATGTGGAGAAAATTAGAGAGTTGTGTCAGGATAGAGTAGTGCAGCGGTCCATTCTCTCTGCCTACCTTCGGGGCAAACGATGGGATGGCTGTTGAAATGTGATTGATAATAAATGTCTTAAAATTACAGTTATGATATTACTCATTGGAACCTTACATTTTAAAATACACCAACTCTAATTTATAACTACAGGAATTCTATTTCAACGTATTTTCTTCACAAGTATATAGGTAATGACAGTAAATGTTTTTCATTTTATAAATGGATATCATTTAATGGCATTCTTTGAATAAAGTATATAAATGAAATGTATGTTTTTAAGTCAATTAGAATTGATTTTATACGATGAATAGAAACATATTAATGACACTATGTAAATTAAATATGCATAGTCCCATACTTCAGAGTGAAAATATTCCTTTGTGCGAGGAAGCGAATCTGAGAACTAGCAAAATATTATGTTTTTCTATTATTTTTTTATATTCATAAATTAAAAAGGTCTAACCACAAAGTGGGTGGTTCATGTTAAAATTAACTATTTTTTCTTCTTCTCTTTTTAGACTTTTGGTCGGTTCTCGTAGTTTAGCTCCTAGCACTAGAGTTCTAGCTATCCCTCAATCTCTTTGGCGTCTACTAGGGGGACGGTATACACAGGAATCTAATGAGGGATCCATTATCTACACGTGCGCATTCGAGTGTCTTCTGCGATGTCGTGTCTCATCTGACAATATATTCCACCTTGCAGATTTTGCGAATAGCCGTAGTCCTCACCCTACCCCGGAAAGTCCTCCCTGCTATTGTCCTCAGCTTCCGCATCTCTGCCACCCGCATTTTAGCCTTCGTTTTGTGGTAGTATCTGTTCGAGTCTCAATGGCATATGTCAATATAGGCCTTAAGCAGGTTTTGTATTATATATTTTGACCTAACTGTCAGATCTCATATATTTATTATTCAAAATGATCTCCTTGAAACAATCTGATACTGCCGAAGCTTTGTTGACTTGTCCTATTTTATTTCGCTGACAAGATCATTTAGACTGAACTGATCCACACGTAGATATCTAAATTTTGTTATTTATGGATAATCTGCATCCTAAGGGTTCTTTTGAGAAAGTCATGGCATGGTTGTTGTTTTTTCAACTGAGATCATCATATTGAAGTTGGTTGGACAACCTTGAAAAGCTTATCATCATGGGAAAAGTAAAGGGAAGGCGACCACAAGGACGACCACTGAGCCGCTGGTCCGATCAAATTAGACAGCCTCTCATTAGCTGCAGTCTGGAGACAGACAGGTGACAGGAGCGCGTGGCGTGCCATGGTCAATTCCTTGCAGGATGGATACGACCCTTAATCATGAGTAATACGACTGAGAATTAGATGTTAAGTATTAAGTTTACTTCATAATAAAATTAATTTACATTTTTCGGTGACACTTAATTTACATCCGTTTTTGTAGTGATGTGTAAGTAGGTGATATCACGAAGTTATCTCGACCCACCCTACATAAAATTATTTTTCTTCAATTTTTCCTTGTAATACAGGTAAGAATGACTTCCGATGTTGAAGTTAATGACAGCCCTGAAGTAGTTAATAATTCGTTACAGGACGAGATAGATTCGCCGCATCCTGAGGAAATACCTTCCGACAAGCTACTCTTGTTATATAACATCTGCAATTTTCTTTGACAGACAGAAAAATACATTTCTTTTGACCTTGCGACAATATAACTACTATAGTCAAACCGTTAAAAGCAGTTGCTCTATTCACGTAAATTAAATTTGATTTATCGTGTCCGATTTTGAAGCGACCCATCATGACGTACGCTGTAGAGACGCGGGCTGACACTGTGCGAACCAAGGGACTACTTAGAACATCGGAGATGAAGGTCCTAAGATCAATTACTGGAAAAACCCTCCGAGATCGTGTCCGCAACGCAGACATAAGGAAAACCTGCGAAATAGAGGATATCGTTCAGTGGAGTAGATCCAGAAGAAGATACTGGAGGGACCATGTAGCCCGAATGGATGGTGACAGACTCGCATATACAGCCGCCTATGAAATCCCTTCCGGACACCGCCCACCTGGAAGACCGCCTAAGAGATGGAGGGACAGCTGGATCTCATCATCCGACGAGATATGATTTCTGTGTCACAGATCGTCAGATCTATCAAAAGAAGAAGAAGAAGAAGAAGAAGATTTTGAAGCTCTTAATTTACATCACACTCAATAAATACGTAAATAACAATTATATATATACGAATGGGATACTTAAATCCAGCAAGGAAAATAAAATATTACAATTTTAGGTAATATACGAGTACATACCTAAGGAATTATCGAATGTGGTTGGCTAACTAACTAACTAACCATTACGCCGTTTCCACGGAGAGGTAGGTAGAGAGGATGGATCGCCACATTGTTAAATCCTTACATAACTCTGGCACCTCTTCTGCATTCACACATCGTGCCATGCACGCTCGTCGATTGTTCATAATTCGAACATGGCCGCCTTTCAGTAATTGATTAATTTGGTCATGCCATGTCTTCCTTCGCCTTCCTCGACTAATTTTTCCATTCACATTATTTGTAAATAACCATTCTTCCCTTATCCATTCGATCTATATGTGAGAACCATCTTAGTGACCCTTTCTTGATTTTATTTATCACGCATTCATCCGCCTTACATTCCTTTTTTTTCTCATCATTAGATATTCTATCATAGATTGTTTTTTCGCACATCCTTCTTAGTGACCTCAATTCTACGACATTTATCCTACTGACAACCTTCTTCTGCCAACTCCAAGATTTACTTCTATACATAAAGGTCGGAACTAGAACTCTATTGTGCACTGCCATATTTGCTTCAGTCGATATATTTCTATTTGCGGTAATGACGTTGAGTGCACTATTTATTTGTGTCCAGCTCCATCCCTTCTTCCAATATCTTTCTCCATTTTTCCATCTCTTGTAAACAGGCTTCCCAGGTAGATGAATTCGGTAACTAGCTCTAATTTCTCACCGTTCGCACTTATGTCACAATCCGTCACATATTCTTCCTTTTCAAATACAATAACTTTAGATTTTGACACGTTCATCACAAGGTCATACTTTGTACATTCTTGACACTAGTACTTGTAGATCTTCCATACTATCAGCGATTAAAACAGCGTCGTCTGCGTATAGCAAACAGCTGACGGCAGGTTAACGCATTTAATAGTGCCTAAGAAAGGCGAAACATTCAAATAAATTCTTCTTCTTTTAATAGATCTGACGATCTGTGACACAGAAATCATGTCGCGTTGGATGATGAGATCCAGCTGTCCCTCCATCTCTTAGGCGGTCTTCCAGGTGGGCGGTGTCCGAAGGGGATTTCATAAGCGGCTGTATATGCAAGTCTGTCACCATCCATTCGGGCTACATGGTCCCTCCAGTATCTTCTTCTGGATCTACTCCACTGAACGATATCCTCTATTTCGCAAATAAATTATAATAACATTTCTAGAAAACAGACGTTTTCATTGGTATTTATTGTTTTAATTCTTACTAACATTTAATTATTATAAATATTATTAAGTAAGCAAATTTTCGTTCGGCGTTGACTATACATAGGACGTCCCATAGTGGCAGAGTGGCTTTATTACAAGGCAGTGCAGCGGAAGTCCATTATTGTAGGGAATTAGATACATCAGGTCTAGCACAGTACAGTCGCTAGTCGGGCCATTCTTGCTGGTGGAACTGCTCTCTAGTCCGCATATAAAGTTACTAAATTATTTCACCCTAATGTATTATAAAATGCATATTCCCTTGGAAAACTGTAAGGGATAAGTGCACACTTCAGTTAGAGAACAAACTGGAAATATTTTATGTAATTAATATACTTTAAAGTGATGTGGTCAGTGTTACGAAAACTAAATAAGTGAAAATTGTTTGAAACCAACTTATAACTTTAGTAAAAATAACTATATATTATTTTTAGACGAAATACTTCAATAATAAATACGAATGAAAACATCTGGTTTCTAAAAAATTTATTAAATTTTATGGGAGTCATATGTTTTGCCTTGCTAAGGCATTATCAAATGATGAGCAAGGCAAAACATGTAATTTCCATAAAATAATTAATGTTTTTAATTGAAATTTCTTGGTAGAAGTTCATTTTAAATAATGAAAACAAAAAAAAGTTGATACAAAATTTCTTTATTATTATGTTTTTAGTGTGCTTACACTTGTGTTTATGTTCGACCGGTTTCTGCAGCTTGCTGCCATCTTCTGGTGGCATCACTCAGAAGATGGCAGTAAGCTGCCGAAACCGATCGAACATAAACGCAAGTGGAAGCACACTAAATAAATAATAATAAAGAAATTTTGTATAAATTTGTTTATGTTTTCATTATTTCCATAAAATATAATAAAACTTCTAAAAAACGTACTTACAATATTATTTAATACTTGCTAACAATACTTCAAATTTTAATCTTAAATTAAAATACTGTTATGCTATCACAATTAATTTATTTAATTATCATAAAATTGTCGCGACAGCTGTTTCGTATGTGTGCATCATCGGATGAAAGCGTCTTTTCTAGAGTTTTTTTACGTATACAACTATACAATTACTGTATACAATTTGTTTTTAAGCTGATATATTGATTCGTGATAGGTAGCTAATTTCTACACCAGACCAATGATAGTGTGACAATCACACTGCCATCGCCGTGATTGTCACACTGATTTTATTATGTTTTATGATTACACGAGTCACATGTTTCGCCTTGCTAAGGATTCTTTCATTATTAATTGATTACCTTGGCGAAACATGTCATTCCCATCAAATATAATAAAACTTGTGGAAACAAAAGTTTGCATTCGTATTAACTTTTTAATACTTACTTGCAATACTTCAAAATGATCAACTATTAAATTTGTAAACATGTTATTTTATCACAATTTTTTATTTAACTTTCATGAAATTGTCTAGACAGCTGTTTTGCCAACCTATGTTGGCATCGGGTGTTATAGTAAATAATGTCTTAGCATCGTGAAATCTGTCACTCTTATAAAATATTATATAGCTTTAAGAATTCGGTCGTTTCAATAAATATTTAAAATTGAATTTAATATTATTGCTCAAGAAACAACGGAGAGAAATTTGAACATGTAACTGTTTATTGAAGTTGTTGGATTTTTGTTTCTAACTAATGAATACAAATGATATGCTTTTTCTAATCGATAAAATTCATCATCATCATCAGCCGTCTGCCATCCACTGCTGAATGTAAGCCTCTCCAAAGCCCGCAACCGCACCCTGTCCATTGCCGCTCCCATCCATCTATGTTCAGCAATCCTATTCAGATCATCGGTACACCGGGCAGGGGAACGTCCAACTCTGCGGAATAAATTTCATGTTTTCGCATAAATATTTTTTTTTATATCCTTACAAATAAATAATCTGTAAATTATTTTGGTAAAAAAATCCATAATCCATACTGAACACGTAACCTTTGCTATCGATGAAGTAATACAGTTATTGTGTATTTTCGTACCTCCTAATACCCACTTCGACAGAAGTTGAGAATATTGTTTTAGACTCCATCTTCCAGGTTAATGACGATATCAATGAGAATTCAACGATCAAAGAAATGCAGGCCAAGGAGGATACCATAAAGCTCTCAAAAATATTCAACCATTCGTGATTATTTTGAATATGAATGAAAACGTCTGTTTTCTACAAGTTTTTATGTGCTTTATGGTAATAATATGTTTTGCCATGCTTAGACATTATGAAATGATATGATACATTTGATAATGACTTAAAAATGCGAAATATGATATTCGTTTAACTAACTAACCAACCATCACGCCGTCTCCCCGAAGGGGTAAGCATAAAGAATGGACTGCCACACTTTTCTTTCCTGACATATTTCTCTCGCTTCCTCAACATTCATACATCGTGTCATGTAAGCGCGTCGATTTCTCTGACTCCTCACATGGCTGACATTCTATATTTGATTTATTTGATCGTGCCACGTTTTCCTTGGTCTTTCTCTATTTCTAGTTCCATTTACATTGTTAACATATAATTTTTTTACCATTCTTTCTTCATTCATTCTTTCCATATGTCCAAACCATCTTAATAATCCTTTCATTATTTTGTTCATAACACCATCATTTGCACCGCATCCACTTATTATATTTTCATTCGACACTCTATCACACACAGAGTAACGACACATTCGTCTAAGGGATCTAATTTTTACGGTATTTATTCTACTTTCATTTTTCTTTTGCCAGTTCCATGCTTTACTTCTATTATAATACAATAAAACTAAAAAATACCATACACGTTTTAATTTGAATTAATTAGTTTGAATTATAGATTATTTGTCTTAAACTGATCGCGAAACAGTAATTCATATAATAATTAAGACAAGTTTTTTTATTTTGCTTATTTGAAATAACGGATCGTTTTTTTTCCATTTTCCTTTTTGATAAATATTTCTCTTATATCTTCATTAATAACCTTTATCCCGGAAAAGCGGAAACACGTGTCATGTTAAATATGTTATAACTTAAATACAAAAAAATAAATTAATCTTTTCTCGCTGTAGCGTTAGCTTTAAAATAATATTCTGTATTATGTTTTCTTTTTTTCATAAAGAATTTATGAAAATCAAATGATTTTACTGAAATCTTTTGATGGAAGTACAAAATAAATAATAACTAAATAAAACACACTGTTTTGGTCTGGTGTAAAATTCACCTGACAATAAAATGGCGATAGATTGGATACCTATCACATGTCATGAGAATCAATATAATAGCTTAAAAATAAATTGTATACAGTAATTGGGTTCAAACGACCTGTTGTATACAAGATTTTTTTAAACTACTTCCATGTTTATTTTATTATGACAGCTACCGGTTTCGCCAGGCTCGTTGGCATCGACAGACTGGTATTACTAGTTACAAATTTAATCCGTTATATACATACAGATCAGGGGTGGTAAAAATGATTATTTACACAAATAATCTTAAAATAATTATTTGTTTTTTTTTATGTATACAAATACTTGTAGACTAATACTGGATTTTTACCCACTGCGGGTTAATCATTTATAAAGATTAATTGTATCTCAAAAGAGACGAAGCTGTAATATTTTTTTGGAAACAGAATATGGTAGCCGAGGCGTTTACAGGACTTATGACCTGTCATTGGTTGGGTTAAGCGGTCACTCTATGTTAACAACATTCCCCATTCCGCCCTTCTTACGACCACCACGTCTGACAAATTTTGGAACTTGTATATATGCTACTATTTTTAAATAACTTTAAACGCCTCGACTACCATATTTTGTTTCCAAAAAAAATTACATCTTCGTCTCTATTGAGTTACAATTAAAATAATTATGTTAAATTTACTGAATTTAAGTATTGGTATTAAAGTTATTCGAGAGCATTCATATTCAATATACTGAAATTGTATTTTTATTACAGCTGACAAATTTAAATATAACGTTTGAAAAATTGATGTTTTTATTTTTAATATTACCGAATTTAAATATAATATGTTATATATGTTGGTCTGTTAGGTTGGCGTCCCGTTTTTTGGACTAATGGATGGAAAAACCTTCGTAGCAATATGTACAATTTGAAGCTTTTTTAAAAAAAAAATTTCGTTTTCTTAATATATTTTATTTTTAGTTTTTAATCTTAGGGGTTGGTATAAAATAAAGTCTATTTGTATTTTTGCTAGTCCTTGAGATGCTAAGTAGACCTTTTTAATGTAGTAGCTTCTCGTTGCTTTCTACAGCATCATGACCAGGAATCGAACCTGGGACCTTCGGTATGACAGTCATTGAACGAGGGCTGATATATTATGAAATATTATACAATATAAGGATTTTTCCGTCATTTTTCAAGCAACGACAACAACAAACATCACGTAGTTTCCCAGAAAGGGTAGGCAGAGAGAATAGAACGCGACATTTCTCTATCCTGACTCCCCTCACATTTATACAGCCAGCCATACAAGCTTAAATATTTGATTAATTTGGTCATGCCATGGTTTCCTTGGTTTTCATTAACTCCGCATCCATTCACAAAGTAAACGTTTATTTTTTTAATGCTTCTTTCTAGCAATATCTCATAACCAATTGATATAACTGCGCAACACAGATAATAAGGCTCCGAATTATAAAAAAGTGAAATAATAATTAAAAAGTGTAGTGAAGTGAAAACGACAAGATGAAGATGTTTAATAATATGCCCCGTCCCATGAAGACGGGTATAGGGTCGTTTGGAACACTAGTTTTTGGACTACTCTTTGGATGGGCCGCCTTCCCGATGATTCTCCGCAGTCAGATATCTAAGGTGAGATCAATTATTTTAAATAATAATTAAATAAAACAATGTTTTTAAATAACTACTTCCATTTTTTGTTTTTATTTCGACAGAAGTATATTTTCATTGTTGCTTTGTTAGCGTTTTTAAGATAATCGAATGATTTAACCGAAATCTCTTTAAATAATAATTAAAGAAAACGTTTTTTTTATCTACTTCCACCTTTGTCTTTATTTTGACAGCTGTTTTTTTTTCAGTGTAGCTTCGTTAGTGCTTTTAAGACAATCGAATGATTTAACTGAAATTTCTTGATAGAAGTTGTTTAAAAAAATAATTAAATAAAACGTTGTTTTTTTTCAATTAGGTAGAGACAATTTCGAGCAATTAGGTAAAAAATATTCAATTAGGTAGAAACAATTTCGAGAAAGAAGCCAATCGAAGAATTCAGTTGGGTTGGGCAGCCTTTGAAAAATTACGTCATGTTCTCACCTATAAAATACTACAATGCTTCAAGACTAAAGTCTTCAACCAGTGCGTCTTGCCACTCGAGACGTACAGAGCCGAGAAGTGGACACTGCCAAAAGGTCTAGTCTACAGGTTCAAGGTCACCTAACGCGCCGTGGAAAGAGCCATGCTTGGAATAACCTTGAGGGACAGATTTAGAAACGAATTTATTCGACAACAAACCAAGGTGACTGAGGTGGCTCTGAGGATGGGCGGGCTGAAGTGGCGATGGGCTGGCCATATCTGTCGGAGAACCGACGGCCGATGGGGGAGACGGGTTCTGGAGTGGAGACCGCGTACAGGATTCCGCAGAGTTGGACGTCCCCCTATCCGCTGGATCGACGATTTGAAGAGGATTGCTGGACATGGATGGATGGGAACGGCAATGGATAGGGGCAGAGGCGTGCTTTGGGAGATGCCTACATTCAGTATCAACAGTGGATAACAGACGGCTGATGATGTTGTTTTTTAAATAACTACTTTCCACTTGTTGTCTTTATTTCGACAGAGGTGTTTTTCAGCATAGCTTCTTTAGTGTTTTTAAAATAATAGTTTTATTTGCGCGTTGAAGCAGATAAAAAACATAATTTTATTTAATTATTATTTAAAATGAACATCCATCCAGAGATTTCAGTAAAATTATTCGATTATCAATTATTCTGTGAAATATCTTCATAAAGAGACAATTTAGAACAACACATAAGGTATTCTTGCATATCGAGGTTTTGTTCTTATGGCTATTCATTTAACATCTGTTAGAAATGTAATTCGGTGGTTGGTTTATGGAGTCAGTGGAGCATTAGGCTCGGTATTCACAAACGTAAGAGACGGTTCAAAAAAATTATTTATAATCCTCCACCCGAATACGGAATAACCTTGTCTGCATCCAACAGCATTTTTCTTGGATATGATTCCCTTGATGAGAAACAAATTTGTTTCAAGGCTTAACAATGATTATCTTTTTTCTGGGACGAACAGTTCTATGTTTTCTTTATAGTAGTTACCTGAGGCAAAGCCGGACTACCACCACGTAGAACCATTCAGTTTTGGTGATTTCAATAGTAAAAGCAATTCGAAATGGTTTTTGTTAAAATAATGATAAATTAAATCAGATATTTAAAAAAACAATTCAGGGGTTGGTGCTAACCTCGTGTGGTATCGGGAAAAATTAAATTGAATGATAAATGAAATCAGATATTTAAAAAAAAACAATTCAGGGGTTGGTGCTAACCTCGGGAAACATTAAATTGAATCGATAAGATGCTGTATTGATGAAAACGATGATATTAAATAGATAAAAACATTCGTGTTCTTAAATATTTGTTAAACAGACTCAGAATGCTCGTAGGTACTATTGTGAAATGCTGCCTCGGCTTTCCTAGAGGGTTTTTCCGTCCGGATTGGACACATAGTTTTATAAAAAATTCTTAACAAATAAAGCATCTGATAAATTTCTGAGAAAGACTTTAGGATTAAAAAAAAAATACTATTTATACAGGTACGCGTCAAAAGCGTAAAAATGTTGCTCTCCTGTCCAACGCTCCATAGTGACTGACATCGCAACGCTCACGATATCAAAACACCCCCCACGTCATCACCCCCGCACTTTCAAGACGAACATTATATAAATTTAAATCAGAAATCTGCCGCTGGACACCTTGTAATAATATATTGTGTTTTTGATTTACTTGCAGCAAATGTCTTTGGCCAAAGGGACCGATATCCGAGACATGTGGACCACCGTACCATTTGCTTTGGATTTCAAGGTGTACGTATTCAACTGTACGAACCCGCATGAAGTTATGAAAGGAGCTAAACCAATCGTCCAGGAAGTTGGACCTTATTATTACGAGTGAGTATTCACGATAGTCCCAAAAAGGATAATTTCTCTGCATCCAAACTAACTTTCATCAGCGATACACCGAATGTAGTTTTGTTTTCTTCATAAATAAACAGTTGAATGTCTGCTTTGTGAAGACGACGGTGTTTATGCTGCCACAAATTTTAGTATCAATATGCGATAAAAAACGATATTGTGGTGATAAAAAATGGCCTGATAAGAGTCTATAGTTATTGTCTAGACAAAAACGAACTAACTACTCATCGCTCCGTCTTTCCGAAAGGGTAATCAGAAAGAATGGACCCCCAAACTATATTTTTATGTTATACTTCTCTCGCTTCCTCAACATCTTGTCTTGCACGCACGTCGATTTCTCTGACTCTGAATATTTAGTTTATTTAGCCATGTTCCATTTACTTGGTGTCGGCTCTTCTTGTATGCGTCTCCAGGACTGTCCGTCATGGGTGGCATCTGATCTCTTTTGAGACTCCTTTGAATGAGTCCCATCCAAGTCAACTTGGGCCTACCACGTTTTCTGAGTCGCTGATCTGCTTCCATCACTTTCCGTGTAATATTGTCAGCTGGGCACCGCATTTTAGGCTGTACCATCTTAGATGGCTCTCCTTAAGTTTAGGCTTGATTGATTTCACTTTGAAACAGCTTCGAATGTGAATATTCCAAGTAGAGCATCGTTTCAAGCAGGTTACAGGGTTATAGAATTTTAACATTTAAAAATATTAATTGAACAGCTTCTTACATCAAACACGTTGATGGTAAATGGAAATCAATCGTTTCCGCGATATCACCGCGTCACAATTGATTTTAAGATAAGGACCGCATGACGGAATCAAAAAATCCCACTTACGAAAAAGAGTACCATTTTCCAAGTCCCGAGGGTTTTTTCGTCGCGAGGGCTTTTACTAGAATTGACAGCTGTCAGTGTCTCTATCTGATGCTGTGTAAAAGAGGAGCGGTCCATGAATATTGGTGAAATCGATACACGTTTAATTGTAATATTGATTTTGTTAAAATATTTTTGATAAAAATATTAAATATATACGAGTATACTCGTATATAATAAATTTTAAAGGTTGGTCATGTTAGAAGTCGAAAGAGTCAACGTGCGTGCATGACTCGCTGTATGAATGTGGAGGAATCTAGAGAGGTATGCCAGGAAAGAGTAGTGTGGCGGTCCATTCTTTCTGCCTACCTCTGCCTAATAAATATTAAATATCGGCTGTTTGAGGAGTCATAGAAATCGGCTTGCGTGCAAGACACGATGTATGAATTATAAGGAAGCTAGAGATGTCAGAAAAGAACAGGGTGGCTGTCCATTACTACTGCCTAATCAGTCGGAGAGACTGCATGATGGTCATTAGTTAGATATAAGATATAAGATAATGTATAAATTAAAAAAAATTACACTATCATTATAATTGAGCATCTGTAAAATTTATTTTTTTACTTGTTAAAGATAGCTGAAAATGGCCTGAACTTGTAAGATAGTGATACAATCGATTTCGTCAACACCACTGGTATGTTTTTTTTTTTAAATGGATGGTCTCCTTGATGATGTTATTCCGAATTTCGTAATCCTGAAATTTGCTACAAGAAGCTTATTTCGCTTAACTTAGCGTAGCAAGATCAGTCAAAATATTATTCGTACTTGACGTACACCTACATCGACACCCACAATAACGTACAAAATATATTTTGCATTATGAATCTCAAAATTCAGATTTTTAATTTCCATGAAAATACTATTTGACATTTTACTGACATTTCTATCTACGGAAATGATTTATAAATTAAAGAAAATTATTATAAATCTATCCGAAGAAAATTCATGACGCAAATAATTATAATTTAATAAGGAGGAATGTTTCTATTTTTATACTAAGTATTCAACACTCACTCTATTAAAAAAAATATATACCAAACAAGTTTCGGACACACAATCAGTGATATTATAAAAATATAAATAATAACCCTATATGAATAGAAGCAAAGCATGGAACTGGCAAAAGAAGGATGGAAGTAGAATAAATGAAGTAGAAATGAGATCTCTTAGACGAATGTCTGATACTCTGTGTATGATAGAGTGTCAAATGAAAATATAAGAAGTGAATGCGGTGCGAATGATGGTGCTATGAACAAAATAATGAAATAATAATTAAATAAAACGATGTTTTTTAACTACTTCAACTTTTGTCTTTATTTAGACAGCGACCGGTTTCGCCAGGCTCGCTGGCATCGACAGACTGGTCTGTCGAAGCCAGCGAGCCTGGCGAAACCGGTCGCTGTCTAAATAAAGACAAAAGTGGAAGTAGTTAAAAAACATCGTTTTATTTAATTATTATTTAAAATGAACTTCCATCAAGAGATTTCAGTAAAATCATTTGATTAAAATAATGAAAGGATCATTAAGATGGTTTGGACATATGGAAAGAATGAATGAAGATAGAATGGTAAAAGAATTATGTGTTAACGATGTAAATGGAACCAGAAATAGAGGAAGACCGAGGAAAACGTGGCACGATCAAATAAATCAAATATTGAATGTCGGCCATGTGAGGAGTCACAGAAATCGACGCGCGTGCATGACACGATGTATGAATGATGAGAAATCGAGAGAAATATGTCAGGAAAGAAAAGTGTGGCAGTCCATTCTTTCTACCTACCCCTTCGGGGAGACGGCGTGATGGTTAGTTAGTTAGTTTTGATAAATAATAAAAATATTATAATTTTTTTTTCACAAATGTGGAAAGTTTTGACAGATAATAAAATGATTTATTTCGGAATGTTTGGTTTTTTTTTATAACAAATATTATGAATAAATCTAAGAGGGAGTTATTATTATTTTTATACATTTAATTGGGCGTTACAAATAAACAGTTGTCTGTAATACCCGATGATGCCAACATAAGTTGGCGAAACCGCTGTCTTGACAAACTGATTAAAATAAATAGTGATATGTTTAATTCACTTCAGGGAGATTGTTTACAATAGTGTTAGTAACATATCCTTAATTGGTTATAGAACGCCATCTGATTGGTTCCCGAGTCTTAGTAGGCGGAGTGAACGGAATTAGCTTCTAAAATACTCGACGATTAGAAAATTACTACTCTTTAGAAAATAGGAAAATAAATGTTTTTTTGTTTTCGAATTCCAATAAAAACACAAATTTGCCTGAAAAATCTGAATTTCCTGACACCATTAGCCAGGACACCAGATGTTTCTTCTTCTTCTTTCCGTGTCCTGTCAGGTCTCCCCAACGTTGACTATCACCCTTGAGTAGGCCTCCCCGTCCTGGGCAGCTCGAAACAGCTCCCCCACGGTCCTCAATCCCGTCCACTCTCGGATGTTCTACAGCCAGGAAACCCGCCTTCTCCCAACACCTCGTCGACCCTCAATCTTACCCTCCAAGATCAAATGTAATATTGCGTACTTTTTGCCTCTCAGAACATGGCCCAAGTAGGACACCTTACGGACTTTGATGTTGCTAAGCAATTATTAATTATTTTAAACCAGATGTTTAAAATAATTAAATAAAAAACACTTATTCCTTTAATATTCAAGATTATACAGTTTTATTATGAATATTAATTAGTTTTATAATGATTATTCACTCTGAATAGTATTTTCAAGAAAAATAATAAACAACAGTAATATTTAATCACGTGGAAAGAGCATGTTCTGAAAGAGTGATAAATATAGCCGCAAATAAAGTACCAACAGGAAATCGACCTGCAGGAAAACCACCTAAAAGATGGCGAGACAGTTGGACATCTGCATCCCAGGAACAGTCTCCGAGAAATAACAGGACACAGTCCTAAATAAAGTAGAAGAAGAAGAATATTTAATGAACCTTTTTTGGGTGTTATTTCAATTGAAGCAGATAAAAAAATTATTATAAAAATAATCACGTTTTTTTTCAATGTTTGAATATAAAATATTATTGACATATTTTCATTATTTTTCTATTAATAACTTACTTACTTACTAACCATCACGCCGTCTCCCCGAAAGGGTAGGCAGAAAGAATGGACTGTCACATTTTAACCGATGCAGCACTCCATCCTTCTCTTTTCGCCCCGCGGGAGACGCGGTGTGATGGGTTGCGAACCTCATCGCCAGCAATAGGCATCTCCCACGTACACTTCGATCGTCCAACATCCACAAAATAAATCTAAAATAAAATAACAAAATAAAAATATTTTAACACATAATGTTCATTTTAGATGGTGCACTTGTTGACATGGACGATCCGGACTTTTGTGATTATTAGATTTATGTTACTCGCATCCACCGTTTTTTTTATTTAGCTGCAATAAGGTACTTAAAGCAATCAAACACCAGCAGGAACTTTAAAATAATATTGAAGAAATTTTTCAAATTGTAATTGGAACAAATGAAATTTTTATTTTTAAACCTGTCAAAATTCTTCATATAAATAAATTATATAAATAAATTCTATTAATAAAATATATAATAAAAACAGGGCATAGTTTTTTTTTTGTAAACGCACTGTCACTCACATTATTGCAAAAAAATCTCCCTGAAATGAACGCACTCTAATAACAGTGGACTCAATTTAAACATTTTATTTTTAAAGTTTATTTTTATGAGAGTGTGAATAAATATAAAAGTTCCCAAACGCTAGTCACCGCTTACGTGCATTTTCAAAGTATTTTAACCAAACATTCCAGCGCAATGAAAGTCCCATGAAAACCACCGCAAAGCCACGCTTTATTAACCTTACGAAATATTTAAAATCAGATTGGAAAAGTTCGTTTTGAAAATGGGATTTTTAAATTCGGAATGAAAAATCTACTAACCTCATAAACCAACCGAAATTCAATTTCACGCTTTATTTTATTTGCACACATTAAAAATCCAATTCATTGCACACACAACATTCTTCTTCTACTTTTTCTCGGCGCTACATCCCGGTGTGAGATTTGGCCTCCTCCACAACAGTCGTCCTCTGGCTCCTGTCCCTGGCCATCCTTCTCCTTTCTCTAGGTTTTTCCTGTTTCTCCCAGTCTTCGTCCACGGAGTCCGTCCAATTTTTTTTTGATCTGCATTGATCTCTTTTAGCGCGGCACCCATCTGGATATAAAGACCAACTCTTAAATTCAATGAAATTATAATAAGTAAAATATTAACTGTTAAATTCGGAACACTGTTATAATATGAAAAAAATATTTCTTACTTATTCAACATTACTTTGTGATGTGGATTCGCATTTTAATAATTTTTCGAAAACATTGCATTTTTATAACATTTTATGCACTTCCGGACACAGAAGTCCTTCCTATATTATACGATTAATATAATACACATTGTTATAAAAATGGTGTTTTTTTTAGAGGTATACAATACATACACCTTCCTGCTTATCGGACTAACTACGCTCAGAGTGCGGCGGTGTACCGGACGTGCGACACGTACAATAAGTGCTTTAGTAACATCGATGTGTTCCATCTTAATGAAAGTGTTTTTTAAAAAAATGATTGGAGCAACCCTTCGGGGCGAATGAAATTAGTTACTCTATTTTTTTTTTTCTTTTCTTGTCTTTTTCTTTTTTTTACATTTTAAAATTAAATTTTATTTTTAATTCATTATTACTAATAGTTTTCTCTTTATCTTATCAAAATGTTACTTTATTACTCTTATATATTTAACCTTATGTCAGTTGTTATATAATATTTGTGGTAGCATTTTATTGGCCTTGTTTTGTTGTATCTATGTGTTTATACTCATATACTGTAATTGCTGTTTGTTACCCTCTACGGTAATAAAAAATAATAAAAATAAAAATAAATAATCACAACGAAAAAAAAAACACATTAAAATAATGACAATGTCAATGATATTGGCTTTATTTAATATATAATTATATGCCATTATTGTTTAAATATGATTTCGGGCATATGAGCGCCATGGCTAGCTCGAATAAAGCGCAATCGTGAAGTCCAATTTTCGACAATTGTCGTATTTGTGGATGCGTATTATCCACAAGAGTACAATTGGCTAGCGCTCTTCTGTCGTCAGTCTTTTCATGGTAAAATGGCAAAACGTACTGACTACAAATCAACTGTCTCCTAAAACCTAAAAAAAAACACCCCCTTAAATATGGAAGTAACAGAGAAATGTATTTGTAGAACCGTTTTACCTATTACGAATTGTCAGATGTCGCCTTAGGTATCTGATATTTCTATAATGTTCGTATTGTATAATAGTTTTAAATGGATTTATATATTGCACATTATAATATTATATAAAATCAAATAACATGTTTTTATTTCAGAGAATGGAAAGAGAAAGTAAATATGGAAGACATAGAAGCAGAAGATGCAATAATTTACAACAGAAAGGATACGTTTTATTTCAAAAAGGAAAAATCCGGGCCAGGCCTCACGGGAAATGAGATTGTTTATACTCCACATCTCTTCATAGTGGTAAGTTTTCACGTATAATTACTTGAAACACGTGTTTATTTAAAAATAAGAACCATTTTAAAAATAATGGAAATTTGACAAGATTTGAAAATGTTCGTTTTTCCATATTCAAATATCGACTGTTTTTTTTTTTAAATAAGGTAGAAGCAAAAGATTTTTTTTAAAAGGAAAATACTGAGGAAAATTTTTGGACCCCATCTGTAGGATGGGACTTACAGAATCAAAATAAACCTTGAACTTGAGGTACTGATTAACCAGGAATCAGTAGTGAGATTCTGTAAGTCTCAACGCCAACGGTGGGCTGGCCATGTGGAAAGAATGCCAGAGGTAGCCATAGTGTCGAATGAAAATATAAGAAGTGAATGCGGTGCAAATGAAATTGTTATAAACAAAATGACGACCTTCGTGGCAGAGTGGTTACAGGCTCTGACTTCCATGCCGAAGGTCCTGGGTTCGATTCCCGGCGATGGCAGTGTGATTGTCACACTGTCTTTGGTCTGGTGTAGAATTCATCTGACAATAAAATGGCGATGGATTGGCTACCTATCACATGTCACGAGAATCAATATAATAGCTAAAAAAATAAATATTGTATACAGTAATTGGGTCCAAACGACCTGTTGTGTACATAAAAAAAAAAAAAAATAATAATGAAAGGATCGTTAAGATGGTTTAGATACATGGAAAGAATGAATGAATAAATAACGGTAAAAAAAGTATATTTCAACAATGTTAATGAAACCAGAAATATAGGAAGACCGAGGAAAACGTGACACGTGAGAAGTCGGGAAAATCGACGTGCGTACATGACACGATATATGAATGTTGAGGAATCGAGAGAAGTATGCCAAAAAAAGGGGACAGTCCATTTTTTCTGCGTACCTTATCGGGGAGACGGCGTGAGGGTTTGTAATAAATATTTTTCATCGTACAAATGCTTATGTGTCCACCTTCATTTCAGGCACCCGCGATCACCGTCGTCCAGACTAAACCCGCCATGTTGCCGTTGCTCAACAAAGCAATCACTGGCATATTTGACAATCCTGATACCATCTTCATGACCAGCACCGTCCAGGACCTGCTCTTCAACGGGAATGTAGTCAACTGTGACAGAACTGACTTCGCCCCTAAGGCCGTTTGTACAGTGTTCAAGAAGGAAGGGGTGAACATTGAAGTTTTCGGCAAGAGTCAAATTCGCTTCTCTATCTTTGGATCGGTAATTAATTAATGTTACAATTTTCATGAATCACCATGAAACTAAAAAATTAGAGTCGATGGTCAACTCCCAAATCCTGTAAAAGTCGGTACTGGCATCATGCAGGGTGATAGCCTGTGTCCGTTCCTCTTCAATCTCCTAATGGATGGGATTGTGGAGGAAATTAAGATACTGGATAAAGGATACTGACTGGGAGAAAAGACCTTAGACATTGTCTGTTATGCGGACGACGCTATCATATACGCTGAGACAGAGAAATACGCATTCCATCTTGCTAGTCAAAAATACAATACGATCATATCAGTAGCAAATACCAAGAGTATGGTATTCTCTCGTGCTCAGGTGGGATGTAGCGTGTCTGTGGGGGGTGTCTCAGTGGAACAGGTGGAAAAATTTAGATATCTGGGTGTGAACTTGTGTGGGAAAATGGATCTATCATGTGAAGTGATGAAGCAAGTAAACAAGGCTGCGGTCATTTCAGGATGCTTGAAGAATTCAATCTGAAAAATCCCTGATATGAAGATCAGCAGCAAAGTGAAAATTTATAAGACTTGTGTGCGACTTATCATGACATATGGGATCGAGTGCAGGGCGGATACCACAATCACACAAAACGCGCTCGAAGTGTCAGATATGAAGACGCTCAGAAATAAATCTGGCAAGACACTGCAAGAGAGGATAAGGAATACACGGATAAGGGAGATATGCGAGGTCGAGGATGTCGTTAGGTGGGGAAGACAAAGGAGAAGATACTGGTATGCACACGTGAGGAGAATGGATAGCCCCATGGTAGACGACCCCCGGGCAGACTACCAAAGAGATGGATCGACAGCTGAAAGTCGACTTTGCAGGAGGCCAATTCTTCTTTAAAAATAGGCCAATAGGCCTACACTTAGAATAAGATGAAGAAGAGACAATGAAACTCATAAAAAGCATCCTTTAGTAATCCAAATTGCCGTTTACAATGAATTCTAGTTCCAATCCTTTTGATGGAAGCGAAGCTTGGAGTTAGTAGAAGAAGGATGAGAGCAGAATAAATGCGGTAAAACATTTTAAATGCTGATATCAGAAAGGAATGCAGAGCGGAAAAAAAATATTTTGAATTAAATTATGAAAGGGTCACTGCCTTATCATGGACACATGAAACGCATGGATGAAGAAAGAATGGTTAAGAAAGTATTAGTTAACGATATGAATGAAGTACGGAGTCGAGGAAGACCGAGGAAAACATGGCATGACCAAATTCATCAAATTTTAATGGTCGGCCACGTAAGAAGTAGGGAAAATCCAGGTTCTTGTATGACTCGCTGTACGAATGTGGAGGAAACTAGAGAGGTGTGTCAGGATAGAGTTGTATGGCGATCCATTCTCTCTACCTAACCTTTCGGGGAAATAGCATGATGGTTAGTTGTTGATATGTTTTTTATAAGACGGCCTTTGTGGCAGAGTGGCTACAGCTATGACTTCGATTCCAAGTTCGATTCCCAGCCTTGACAGTGTGAAGAAAAAAATTCCCACGCTGTCTTTAGTCTGGCAGAATTCACGTGACAATTAAAATATCCATGAGAATCAAGAGCAAAAAAACATATATACGGTAATTAGGTTTATTTAACCTGTTATATACAAATATGTGAAAACTAATGGGAAACTATATTAAAGGGTCCAATGCCATCCAAAGAACCAGCAAAGATGATTTTGCTGAAAACCAATCCCCAGGATTGAAACTTTAAGAAAATATATTTTTCGAATCAATTAAGCTTTCTTAGCACTCCAAATCCTCTCAGCACAAAGAACTGCTTATTATATAATATATAAAAAAAGATTATAAGTTTTTAAACTGTTAAAGGGAGACCAGTATATTTGCAATCCGTATGGTAGTAGAGTTTTTAAAAGAAAACTTGTGGAAGATTTGTGACAGAGTTTGTATACTTACAAAAATAATTTTATCGTTTTTAGATCAATGGTTCAGTAGATAGTTCAAAAATGAAAGTCCTCCGGGGAAAGAAGAATATAATGGACGTTGGCAGACTTATAGAGTTCGATGGTAACAAGGCGCAGACAATATGGGCAGGAGACGAATGTAACAAGTTCGAAGGAACAGATTCAACTGTATTCCCACCGTTTCTGACAGAAAAGGACGACCTTCTCTCGTATACCCCTGAAGTTTGTAGGTAAGTTGACCTTTTAGTTACTACATCACTTCCAGAAAGTTTAATAATGGTTGGCATAACGAGGCTATGTAAACTGGATGAAGATGTCTGACTGTGACATTCCTGGTGAAACAGACCAGAGATTAACCGCAACAGAGAGGGATAAGCAAAAGCTGTTCTTGCAGGTAGCACTGACTCACCCTATGTTAAAGCACAAAATAATTAAATTAACATTTTGTAGATCATTGGCGGCCACATATAAAGAAAAATCCGTGTACAGCGGTATACCAGCCAACCGGTATGTGGCCACTCTAGGTGACCTTAGAAATGAGCCTAAATGGCAGTGCTTTTGCGACACCCCCAGCACATGCCCACCCAAGGGCCTAATGGATATCACGAAGTGCATAAGGATTCCGCTGTTGGCATCTCATCCTCATTTCTTGCATGCTGATCCCTCAGTTCAAAGTGCTGTCGTAGGACTCAACCCCAGCGAGGAGGCCCATGGTATTGTAGTCGACTTTGAACCGGTAATTATTTATTTGGGTCTTAATTTGTGTCTGTGTGTGTGTGTGTGTGTGTGTGTGTGTGTCTGTGTCTTAATTTGTGTCTATGTGTGTGTGTGTGTGTCTGTGTCTGTGTTTGTGTCTGTGTCTGTGTCTGTGTCTATCTCTGGGTATGTGTGCCTTTATGGTTGTTTCCTTCCTATGCTGCGAATTATGAAAATATATCATATTCATTATATAACCATGTCTTTCGTGATTGCTCCTGGATTCTCCAGATATCTAAAAGCTGTTGTTGGTGTGGCCTTTTAGACGATATATTGTTCAATTTATCGTTTTATCTTTGAAAGTTGTGCTCAAAGAACTAAAGAACTCCAGATGACATGTTGTTAGTTATTTTTATATTAAGGTATTGAAACATCTTTCGTCGTCTATTTTCGTTTTCGAGATTTGTTATCTTATGTTTTTTCTCTCTCATATAAATGAACGTATTTTTTCAGTTGTCTGGCACCCCGCTGATGGCGAGGAAGCGATTACAGTTCAACGTGGTGTTGGCTAAAATCGAAAAACTCGAACTTTTCCAAAATTTAAATAACACCATAATGCCCCTTTTCTGGGTTGAAGAGGTAAGCAACTCATTTCCATATTTAATTTGAATTATCTTATTTTTGAATTTCAAGCAGAAGTGCGTTGAAAATGTATACAAATAAAAGTGAAAAAAAGGTTCGGATTCATAATGATACAATACATTATTGATTTTCGAAATAATTTACTATTCCCTTAATTGTTTATTTGCTTAGCACTACAAATATCAGAATTTTATTTGTGTATTCATAATTTAAATATTTATTTCATAACTTACATGTTTCATATAGACGACTTTCGCGTCAGAGTGGCAAGAGTGCTAAACCGAAGGTTATGCTATGACTGCTAAACCGAAGGTCCCGGGATTAATTCCCCTCGTCGAAAGTATGATTGTCGCTCTGTTATTGGTTTTGTGTTTAATTCACTTGATAATAAAATTGCAATGGATTTACTACCTATAACGTGTCAAGAAAATCAATAGCTTTTACTTTGTAAATAGTAATTGGGTTCAAATAAACTGCCATATACAAATGTGGAGAGCAACGGACAACTACCACATTAAAGGCCAAAATGGCATCCCAAGAACCAGCAAAAAATGTTACACTTTGCTGCAAACCAATCCTTTTCATTAAAACTAGGGAAGACATTATTATTTTTTTTTTTATTATTATTTTGTTGATTCGCTCTTTACATCATGACAGCATGAGCCAAATCGAGCTATCATAGTGATTCTCGTGACATGTGATAGGTAGCTAATCTATCGCCATTTTATTGTCACGTGAATTCTACACCAGACCAAAGACAGTGTGACAAACACACTGCCCTCGCCGGGAATCGAACTCGGAACCTTCGGGGTGGCAGTCAATGCACTTACCACTATGGCCAGGAAGTGATACAGTAACTTCAACATCTTATTGCGTAAGATGCTCTATATTACATTCTTTCACACCACTCTCTATCACTGTTTAATGTAGACTGACAAATGATACTCTAATCAAAATGGCGGTCTAATCAAAATGGCCACCAAATCAAAATGGCGGCCAAACGAAATCGAACACAAAACGAATCTTGTATTCATTTATTTATTATTTTTATACAATATGTTTTACTTCAAAGTTATCGATTACTGATAAACTGATTTGTTCTTTTCCCATTTTTAAGGGTTTATCATTGAACAAGACATTCATAAAAATGTTGAATAATCAACTGTTCATCCCGATGCGAATCGTCAAAGTCATCAAGTGGCTGGCTGTTGGAGGTGGCTTCATAGGTTCCCTCATATCGCTGGTCATGTACAACAAGAAAAAGTTGATCGTCTTCGCGGTGTCCTCTTCTGGGAACGAAGACGGCGGTGGTGGTGACAAACCAGCCACCAATCAAGTTGCTGCTATCACCACCAATGGCCACGCCCTCAATGGTATACCGATGAACAAACCGGAGAACAACGAAGGCAGATTTTAATTAAGACCTTATGGCATTGTTTTGCCACATAGCATATTGATGGCATATTGTAAATACACAACGAAGTACATTTGTTCAAGTTAAAAGTTTTTAAATGTAAAAAAATAAACAACACTCGATTTTGATGTATTCGTATAATATCAGCAAGGTTCATTATCTCTGAGTCCTTGGAAGCTTGGGACAGTGTGATTGTATATTTTTATTTCCACGAAATTAATGTTTTCTGAAAAAGTTTTTTTTTAACCTTTACCACTCCTTTGTCGAATGCCAGCCGACATCGTTATATGTACGCTACAACTCAGTTGTCGGCTGGCGGCCGACAATATAAGACTTGCGCGCGAGGTGTATTTTTGCGCGCAAAACTTGACTTTCTTGTAATTATTCGTTAAAAAACATTTAATTTCACGTTTTAATAAGATTTTAACTGTTTTCCGTTTTTGTATTACTATAAAATAATCTTTGCAAATTCACATAACCTTAAATGGCGGAAACTTCGCGTGATACGTCACGCAAAAGAACGATTAAAGCACAAGCCCCAATTCATTGCGTAACTGGATAAAGGTTCTAAAAATTGTACTGTGTGCAGTAACAGAAAGATTCCAGGGGGAAGACGGTAAACAGTGTTGTTTTGTGAGACCTGTTCCAGAAAACCTGGTTTCCATCCTGGAGATTGTTTTAAAAAGTACCATACTATGCAAAACTATAAGTAGTCCATAATGTTTTTTGGAAATTGTTTTTTATTTAAGGAATAAATCATTACAAATTAATTTTTAACGATTTTTTTTGTAACTTCCTATCAATAACAATATTTTGACATTATTTAAATTAGATTTGGCTGACAAACAATATAAAAAAATAATGGAGTGGTAACCCTTAGGTTAATGTATATTTAAGGAGTTTTATCATTGAACAAGACATTCTTGTAATATTTTACTTTAATAACATATTTATGTATTTTTTAATAAGATATTTATGTATTTTTTTAATAAGATATTTATGTATTTTTGTAATAAGATATTTAAGCTCTCATAATGATGAATTATTAAAGAATTAAAACACTTTTTATTCTTCTTTTGAGTTCATATTTCTCGACATGTTTTGAAGCTTTTATAGCTTCATCGTCCGGAGAACGATATGAACTCAGATTATATCGCTATCCCTGCGATAAATGTGTTAAACCAATTTACATTAGGCAGTATTTTTTATAAATAAGTTATCCTTTTTTCAGTATTACTTTTATTCGATTTAAATTTAAAAAGTTTTTTTCCTTTAAAATTACAATATAATCCTATTCAATATGCATGACACTATTTTTCGTTAAAATATAAAATTGTAAAAACCGTACCCGGGTGTAATTTAAGGGCGTATGTACATGAAATATAAGAATTGATCGAAAAATTATTATAGGTATATTGGATGTATTCTTTAAAAAACACCAACAAAGAATAAATATAAAACATTTCTACTAAAATTTTATTAAAAAAAATTATTAAATAATAATGACCCTATAAGCTACAGTAGTTATTTAATATTTTCATAATTATATTTACATTGTGATAGTTTAAATTTTTAATAAAAATTCCGTATACTTAAAATTTAGCATAAACATATTTTACAAAATAATATAATATAATAACTTATTACTATTTTATCAGATAAAGCAACACACATTATGCGATTCAGATTAACCTCTACGAAAGCTTTTTATATCTGGTGCATTTCCTCGCTACCCGGGTGTTTTATTATAGTTGATTTATTTAATTTCCACTTGAGTATTGAATCTCATAAATAAACAGAATATGAGGGTATTATTTGCAAACCCGGCAAACTCCACCAACAATCAAAAGTGAGATATGAATTGGGTCTTATTCATAATACATTTGCACACAATTTTTATTGATTTTCAGTTTCAAATTTGGCTTCATTCTGAAGGATTTTGCTATTTAAATATAGGGTTTGTTGCAAACATGGTAACCTCCACTTGAGTGTTGCAAAGCTGGCAAACTCCAAAATGAAATTCATTATTTTACTTTAATTATCAACATAATGATGATTATTTCATGGCTGATTACTTTTAAAATACTAACTGGTTGAGATGAAAAAAATAAATATCTTAAAAAAGCGCATTTTATTAGCGTATCAGTTTTTTGCGATTTACTTAAAACATCTAATGATGGAGTTTGCCAGGTTTGCAAATAATACCCTCATATATGTTAATATATATAAAAAATTTAGTAAAGTTATGTATGTATTTAAATGAATTATAAAAATTTCCGTTACACAGATCCCATTGAATTAATAAGGCTTCGTTAATTTAATTTTAAAAATACAAATATGGGTTTTTTGGGATCTTAGGAAAATCCGCGTAATTCATCATACCGACGTTATGATGAATTATCGCTCGAGAAAGACGAATTACACGGATTATCCCAAGATCGAAAACAACATGTTTATTTATTTATATTGCTACCGATTTTGAAAATCTAAGAAATTGTTTTCCGAAACGCATGTTTTTATTTATTTCACAAATTAATAATAAAATATATATACATTGGATGTCGGTAGTGTTTAATCGAACTATAATTTTTTATTAGATTTTTGTTATAAAATAAATTAATAAAAACATGTACGAGGTCTGTTCAAAAAGTATCGCGAATTTTGTGTTTTTTCAAAAATTATTTATATATTCATGAATTTCTATTTTGTCCCCTTCAAAGTGATCCCAACCAGATATTATACACTTGTGCCAACGTTTTTTTCAATCCTCGAAGCACCCCAAAAAATCATTTTTTGTGATCTTGTTCAGCTCCTCCTTCGATGCCGTCTTTATCTCCTCAATCGTAGCCTAGCGTCGTCCTTTCATGGGCCTCTTCAGTTTCGGGAACAAGAAAAAGTCACAGGGGGTCAGATCTGGGGAATACGGTGGCTGCGGCATTATTGGTGTGTTGTTTTGGCCAAAAATTCGCGCACAAGCAGATGCGAAATTGAGCAATTTTGGTACGAATTTCGCGGCGACCGATCTCATGCCCAAATCATTGGTAAAAATCAAATGGCACGAGCCAAGCGATATGTTTAAGTCCTCAGCAACTTCTCTAGCGGTGATTCGACGATTGGCCAATGCTATGTTATTCACTTCATCAATGTTTTCGTTTGTTGTTGACGTGCTCGGGCGTCCGGCAGGCTCTTTTTCGTTCACATCTTCTCGGTCCTCTGAGAACATTTTGTACCACCGATAAACGTTGCTTTGGTCCAAGATAGCTTCACCATATGCCACAGTCAACATTCGGAATGCGTCCGGGGACTTAATTTTATTTTTCACTCAAAATTTGATACAGATTCTTTGATCCATTTTTTTGGAGTGGGCAAAAATCGAAGACGAGCCAAAACACGTGCAAGCAAAGTGGCTCTCAAAAATTAACTGAACATTCAAACTAGCCGAACTTATCGGCATAAGTGAGAGACATGAGTACCAACATAACGCCACAAAAAAATCAAAAATCGAATATACGTAACCGGCGGAAATTCAAAATTCGCGATACTTTTTGAACATACCTCGTATGTTGCCAGTATTCAAATCAGTTAAATTTAATTGATACATCATTAAATATAACATTCACGGTAGAAATGATTGATACAATGTTTAACACTTTTTATATTTTATAGTCAATGAGCGAGGCTAAATCTTAATCTCGGTGTAGCTTAATCTATAAAAAGCACTGCGCGCAAGAGATACAGAAATGCCATACAGAAATATTTGTTCAGTTTATTGCGAAATTTTTCTAGAAGGATAATTTATTCTATTGGGTTATATATTCAAAGCTCATATTTAAATAATGTTAAAAATGGAGATGATTTATTTTATTTTGTGACATAAAAACTTTGAAAACGCAAAATCGTTAAACACGTAACAAGTACATTTTTAAGGCTAGAAATTAGTTCCAAAAATGTTAACAAAATAGTCATTAATGTAATTAACAAATGTTTCATTTATTTATTTACATTGTTTGAATATTTATAAATTACTATTATTATATTTTATTATAAATTCTTTTTTAAGTGGTATTATTAGCTGTATTAATTTTAAAATGGTATTTTCTTTAAAAGCTTAATAATATTATATTTACAAAAATTTAATTAGTGGTGAACTATACCAATTATGTTTCGTATTTTCATGTATGTGTAAATGATTAATTAAAACAAAAATGTAATTAATATTTTTTTTATATGTTCTCCTTCCCTTTGTGTTGTGATAACATATTTCAAATTAAAAATAAATAAAAACTTTGATTAATGACAACATTATATTCAATAACAGATATATAATTGATGGCTATCCTACTTTCTCGATGTAATTATATTAAGAATTAGATTTTTACATCCCGGAAAGATGACAACCATCCAACTAATGTGTTTTAAAATATGAATAAATTATTGTGTTGTAAAAAAAATATTGTTATTTATTAAATTATAATAAAATAAATTGTTGTTCTTTAATAACACAGGCTTAATCAATCGTGGAAAACTACTTCGCACTAGCAACTGTGTTAAAAAAAATTATATTGATCTGTGATACTTATAATTTTTCACATATATTTGATACTAGTGAAATAAAACGTATTTGAAAGAACAAATGAGACCAGAAATTTATTATTATACAATGAGTATTTAAAAGTTTTTTTGGTGATTTATCTGAAATGATTTTAATTGCAGAAATGTATTTTAGGCTTTTGTATAAAAAAAACATATTAAACGATATTCATAGTTTTGTTTAATCGCTGAAAATTATCGAAAGCAATTGTTTGGGTTGTATTATCTATATTTCATTTTGATAATATTTTTGATAATACTTCGAGTAAGGCGAAGCATAGGCATTTGTTTTTTGTTTCTTTTGCAGTTATACAAAACTCTTAAAAAATATTTAAAATTGATGAAAACATCTGTTTTCTATTATTATTACTTCTAGAAAATATATGTTTTCATTTGTATTAATAAGTTTTATTACATTTTATTGGAGTGAAATATTCTTAAAACTTTATCGAATAATTGATTTATTAATCTGCTAGAAAAAAGATATTTCCATTGGTATTAATAATTAAATATGGAGTTGAACATAATTAATGTTTCTTTTTTATATACGAGTACTTTTAATACAACACTCACATTTATTAAAAACATAAAAATTAAATATCAAACACGTTTCGGACTAGCCAGCCCTTCATCAGTGATATTATTATATATAAATATTTAAAATATTATAAAATTAATACGAATGAAAACGTCAGATTTCTGGAAGTTTTATTATATTTTGTGGGAATGACATGTTTCGCCCTTCTAAGGCATTATCAAATATCATGACATTAGATAATGCCTTAGAAGAGCGAAACGTGTCATTCCCATAAAATATAATAAAACTTCTAGAAAACTGACGTTTTCATTCGTATTAGATATTTTATATGGAGTTTTACACAATTGTTCAAAAAACAATAAATATTATAAAATTGTTTACAAATATGGTCAGTTTTGACAGACGTTTATGCATTTGTTATAACAAGTATTATGATTTTTTTTTAAATAATAATTTAATGTTCTTATTGGGGTTCAGGTATTAACTTACAACAAAGGAAATCAAAAAAATTGGACTTGACGTTAAATTTATTAGATTATTTATAACATTCAATTAATTTTTAATTGCATTTTTAATTTCTAAAATTTCGAGATTGTTCATAGTTATATTTCTATTATTCAATGCAAAATTTCAAAGCCATTATCTTTATTATATGAATGATCTTTTTTTAAAGAATTAAACATAATTGTTCAAGAAACAATACATATCTTTTATTTTTAAATATATGATTTTGAAATGAAAATGTATAAGATTATATATTGTATTATATTATACAAGAGTATCTTATGACTATCTACTTTCTAAGTAATATCTTCAGTTCGTTGCAGGTACGTGCATTTACATTTCTAAGCATTAGGTATTCAACATGTCGACACTTCCTAACAATGTGGCTACCTTTGCGGTAATTAGGCAACTACTAAAATTAATTATCAAAACCCGAGCGTCTTTCATCACTTCGTAGATAAGACTTATACTGCCTTGGCTTAATGACTATATGCTCAATCAATACCGCTGAATGACGCAAGACACTGTCCAATCAAATGGACACGATCAATCGCCTTTCATCTTCCTCGGTATCGTGTAGTGGTCAAGGAGGTATCGGAAAGATCGCTTCAATAACCAGGCGAAGAGATACAGTAAGAACAAACAAACTCCTGATATTATAAGTACAGAATCGAGTGAGTAATATTGTATGAAGTTCATGTCTCTCGCAGGCGACAAGAGATGCTTTGCTCCTTTGTGTCTGATGACGTACTCCGCCCAATATATAGCTCTTTCAAGCGGAGTTTCCTTCTGATCTTTGAGCAAGTACTGTCTTCTCTTGACTTCTTCTCTGTACTTCGGATCGTGGATGACCTGGCTGATGGATCTGAAGAGATTCTCCGATGTCAGGCCTTGGAGGTTAAGCTTGAGCGCGTATCCGTCCAACTCTGCTTTGGCTGCGTTGGACTCATGGTCACAGAACACGGGCATTGTGACAACTGGAACTCCGTGGTAGACAGTCTCAAACATGCTTAGCAGGCCGCCGTGGGTGACGAAAGCGCGAATTTTTCTGTGCCCTGAAATAAATTAAAGTATAATTTACTATTTATATCCAGAATTTTCATTTTTTTTTAATTTGCATGTATTAAAATGTTAATTTTGCAAATAATCTTTAACTAATTATTGAATTTCAATATTGATATTACATTTTACATAATTATTTTAAGATTATTTTTGTATAGAAATGTTCCCATCAGACGTAAGAGGAATAGCCACATGAGTTGAACCTCTGTAAGCCAGATGATCCAAGTCCAAGTCCAAGTCATGTTTACCACCCCTGATCTGTATGTATATAAAGGACTCAGTTTGCAATAGCGTCACCAGTGTGTCCGATGCCAGCGAGCCTGGCGAAACCGGTCGCTGTCGAAATAAAGAGGAAAGTGGAAGTAGTTAAAAAACATCGTTTTATTTAATTATTATTATATTTGATGTTTAAAAATTGTATATGTTTAAATGAATTTAATTCATAAATTTTCCCTATTATTTGCGTATTTCTAGATGTTGACGGTAAATCTGAGATGCACTAGTCAATTATTATATTTTGCTAGTGGCACAAAATGAAAGTGTCTCCTGGCTTAAAGACTCCTCCAGTGTTTGCCCGTCAATGAATAGCGTGAATAAAGATTAATGGATTCCATTCATAAGTAAAGTGCACATTATTGTTTGATTTATCCATTATTCTACAAATCTATTGTAATACTAGGACAATGTTTTGATAAAACACAATATCTTGATAGGTATATTTATTGTTTCTTGAACAATGATGTAAAACTCTATACTAGTAAAGAATGCGAATAAAAATGTTTTTTTATAGAAGATAAAGTTAAAAAAAAATATTATTAGTACTTATAACAAATAACCCAAGTTCATTTTTAAAATTTAATTATTGTATGGAATTTTAAATGCGTTTTTTATTAGTCTTTCTTTGTTAAGTTTATTATATTTTTACACCTGACGATGGAGGTATCCTCCGAAACATGTCGTGTTTTTAAATATTTTTTGGATTTTTTGTGGATTAAACAAAGTTATTTTCAATTTGCTAAGTATATGACTATGTAATTCCACAGTGTTAATGCCTTAGCGTTCAATAAGTTTAAGTTAATTTGATGATTAATATATGTTTCGGCTTACTACAATATATCTTTCATCATCATCCTAAGCTCGACAGCCCTGGGTGGGCCTTGGCTGAATCCAGGAGCTTCCTCCATTCTTGTCTGTTTGATGCCCTTATTCTCCATTTTCTCACTTGCAACACCGATGCATCCGTGTTGACACTGTCCATCCATCGCATTTTGGGCCTTCCTGGTCTTCTACGTCCCTGTGGTACTGAGAGCGTGAGGCGTTTTGTAGAGTTGTCGTCGTCCATTCTGATTATGTGACCAGCCCATCTCAAGCGCCCTACTTTGATGGATCTGATCACATCGGGCTCTTTATAGATATCATATAGCTCTCGGTTATATCGACGACGCCAACCATTGTGGTCTCTCACTGGGCCATATATTGTCATAAGAACCCTTCTTTCAAATGCTGCGATGGACCTTTCAGTGTGTTTTGTCATCACCCAGGTTTCAGAGGCATATGTGAGGACTGGTTTGATCAGGGTCTTGTACAATAGTGTACAATATATCTTTAACATTCCATAATGCCACAGCAAGGGGAAAAATCGGTACATTGAATTAATTTAATAGGTAAATATCATAGCTAATTTCCATAACTTTTAGAAAACAGATGTTTTGATTCGTATTAACTAATCCTTTTATTAGAGCGAAATGTTTTACGTTGTTGAAAAATTATCAAAATTTTTCAAGAAACATTAAAAAATCAACATGCGTGCATGATACGATATATGAATATAGAAGAAGCTAGAGAGGACAGATGAGCATGGCGGTTCATCCTGTATGCCTACGCTTTCGATGAAAGTTAAGAAAGTTCGTAGACATAGAAGGTCCCACTACATACCCGAGACACTTCACTTCCTAGACCTGTACCTCGTCCTTCCGAGACTTGTTTTTAAGTCCGAGACCTTCGTGGCAGAGTGGTTACGAGCTCTGACTTCCATGTCGAAGGTCCTGGGTTCGATTCCCGGCGATGGCAGTGTGATTGTCACACTGTCTTTGGTCTGGTGTAGAATTCACGTGACAATAAAATGGCGATAGATTGGCTACCTATCACATGTTACGAGAATCAATATAATAGCTAAAAATATAAAAATTGTATACTGTAATTGGGTCCAAACGATTGTTGTGTACATAAAAAAAAAAAAAAAAAAAAAAAAAAAAAAAAAAAAAAAAAAAAAAAAAAAAAAAAAAAAAAAAAATTTCAACCGCATCGGGATGCCAGGCCACATTTAATATACTTTTTTATTTGTTTATTTTTTATTGGTTTTAAAAAGGAAATGTGTTTTGGTTACCTAGTAGATCTTGTTGTGGCAGCCATCGACTTAACATGACATTGTGTGGAAGATCTGTCATCACTCTGGCTCCATCTTCCCACTTCCACAGCACCTGGTAAGGCAATCTGCTGAACGTCTTCACCAACAACTTCCTCAGCTCCTCGGGCATGTTAGCAGCTCGGACTGAAGAACCCATTGACACGAAGATAAATCCGTTTTCTCCGCCCTGGTTAATGAAGTCTTCCAAATCCTGAAAGTTGATATATGAAATATCTAAAAGATCCGTTTTCCAGAAGTTCAATTATATTTTACGCGAGTGACATGTTTCGCGTTACTAGGATATTAGGCATTATGAAATATGATGAATAATATTGTTATGAATGAAATCTGAAGAAAGAAAAGATGAAAGTGTTATAAATGTAATTATTGCTGTTTGTTACCCTCAATAATAATAATAAAAATATAAATAAATCATATAATAAAATTTAAAACACTGTTATAATATCACAATTTCTTTTTATTCACTGAGAGTGTCGCGACAGCTGTTTTGCCAACCGATGTTGGCATCATCAGGTGTTACAATAAACTTTGTTACAATAGAGTTACATGTGTAACAATAGAGTTTGTTGTAGCACCTGATGATGCCAACATCGGTTGGCAAAACAGCTGTCGCGACACTCTCAGTGAATAAAAAGAAATTGTGATATTATAACAATGTTTTAAATTTTAACAGTAATAATCATATAATAATCGCAGTGTCATAAAAACTCCTATATGTCACATATTAGGTCATATACTTTCTTAACCATTCTTTCTATATCCATGCGCTCCATATGTCCAAACAAACGCAGCGATCCTTTCATAATTTTGTTCATAAAACCTTCTTCCGCTCTGCATTCCTTTCTTATATCAGCATTTGAAATTCTGTCGTACATCGTTCTACTACACATACGTCTAAGGGACCTCATCTCTACCGCATTTATTTTGCGCTCATCCTTTTTTTGCCACTAAAAGGCGGCCATTTTAAAAAATATCATCAATTTATGAATAAAGAGGAATTTATAGATGTGTATCAGGAAATAACTGTCTTTCCTTTCTCCCCACCCTTCCGAGGAAATGACATGATAGTTACATAGTTAAAAATGTATATGTTTTGGAATTCTACATTGCTAATGGGTATTTTAATTAAAAACCCTTACCTTACTCAGCGGTTTTGCTGGTTTGCAATGTATACAAGCAATCTCAGCTACGTTGGGCAGGTAAGGTCTCGGGTATGTCACAGTGTAGTGACTATTTTGAAGAATGAAGCTGACGTTCTTTCCAATGTCATAGACATGTGGAATCTTTGGTCCAAAGTGCTTCTTGAGGACCTCCTGAAGGAAGAACTTCACCATTACGCTGTGCATCAGTGTACTGAAGATATGCCAACTGGCATTGACTATTCTCTCACTCAAGCTCATGACATCAGTGAACGGGCGGGTGAAGAAAGGCGTGACTGCATATGGAGTAGGCGAGCCAGAGTTGGAAATGGATCCGGTGTAGAAGCCAACGGTGTTGATGTAGATGAAAGGCACTTTGAAGTGGTGGACCATCCCAAGGGCGCATTCTGGAAACGCCCCATCCAAGATGAAGAGATCGTACTGTTTTCTGGTCTGCATCAACTCTCTTGTTTCGTGGTCTTCGAAAAACGCATCGCAAGCCTGAAAAGAGAAATATACCATTCAATCGTGATATTTGTACAACTAGATTGTCATGGTTGGTAAAATAACATTTTCTGGGATCTTGGTTACGGCATCAACTCTCCTTAATATGAAATCTGCAACGATCTCCAAATTATCGGTCAAAGAAGGTACCACGAGTCGTGGACATACCTAAGGTCTTAGTGATGACATAAACGATCAAATTACCGAAGAATAGATGCTCGTGTTTTACTCGTTTTCTGGACAACATTAAGTCACTATAAAGTCACTATTATTACCTCATACGGATATCTAATGATATCGTGAACGGAAAGGGCTTCTTCTCCTTTAAGTTTGGCGCCTACGAGATCCCAGTTGGTGTAGTTCCTCACGTAGAAGACCAGACCCGCTGGAGTGATCTCCTCAAGTCCTGGCAGATGGAAGTCAGCAGGGAAGGCGCTCACGAAGGTAACATTATGATCTCTGAAAGAAAAAAAATTAATATAAAAAAAAAGGTTTTAAATTTCAATTTTGAAAATATGTTATTTTTCAAAAAATGATTTAGTAATATTATGTCGTGGAATATAATTTCGAATTCCATATAAAACAAAAAAATTAAGATTGAAACTACAATGTAAAGGGTGGTGTTACAGATTAACATATTTATTTATTCAGTAAGGGCAGTAAGGGCAGCATACAGCGATATCAATATATTAATTAGGAACATTAGGAAAAAAAAAAAAAAAAGCCAATTACTTGCTACCACGTATATACAACCACGTATATACAACATGTATACAACTTCCAAAAATTTGTCAGACATGGTGGTTATAAGAAAATGTGGAATGGGGAATGTTGTATTACATTAAGCGTGCGCTTAACCCAACCAATGATAGGTCATAAATCCTGTAAACACCTCGATCACCATATTCTGTTTTCCAATTTGCATCTTCGTCTCTATTGAGACACAATTATTCCTTGCAATAAATTTGATGTCAGGAGGCTTGAGTATCCTTTTCTATGTTAATAAATAAATAAATATAACTAATATGTCAATAAATAAATTAAAATTAAATAACGATCAAAAAAGCGCCAGTAAATGTCGTAAACCGAATCTGAAAAATAAATACATAGTATAACAGTATAAATGCCCCGATCAAATTAATAAAATATTAAATGTCGGCCACGTAAGGATTCAACGTGTATGCATGACGTGATGTATGAATGCTGGAGAATCGAGGGAAATATGACAGAAAAAAACAGTGTGATAGTCCATTTTTTGAGTCCTCTGACGACCACATTAAAGGCCCAAGTGACATCCCAAGATTTAGTAAAGATTTTAGTAGACTTTGATAAAATATGCATTGCTGCAAACCGATCCCTAGGATTGAAACTTAAAAAAATGAATACGTATTAAAACGTCTGTTTTCTAAAAGTTTTATTATATTTTATGAGAATGACATGTTTCGCCTATCTAAGGCATTATCATAGGTGAACTATCATAGACGATAAAGTAATAGAGAGGTGAAACGTGTCATTAATATAAAATACAATACAATTTCTATAAAACACATGTTTTATTTAACCACCCTACGTATTTGAACGTACGTGATACGTTCACTGTAACTGTACCATTCTGCGCTATCCCATATCACGTACGCGATTGAGAAAAAGTAATTTACTTAAAATGTACAAACTGTTAGGGATACGCGCGTGTGCCAACAACACTCGAGTACAAGTCTTCATAAATATGATAGTTTTACAAGGGGCAGGCGAAGTGTGCAGCCGAGTATTTGACGTTTTTAATTAATGAATTAAATTTCATTAAAAAAAAAACTGATTTTTTAATCAGTTTTCTAGAAATTGTATTATATTTTATGGGAATGACATGCTTCGCCCTTCTAAGGCATTATCAAATGTGACATATCATAATGTCTTAGAAGGGCGAAACATGTCATTCCCATAAAATATAATACAATTTCTAGAAAACTGATTAAAAAATCAGGTTTTTTATTAATGAAATTTAAGTTTATTGTTCAAGAAACAATTCATATATATATATATATATATATATATATATATATATATATATATATATATATATATATATATATATATATATATATATATATATATATATATATATATATATATATATATATATATATATATATATATATATATATATATATATATTTTATGTACACAACAGGTCGTTTGGACCCAATTACTGTATACAATTATTATTTTTTAGCTATTATATTGATTCTCGTGACATGTGATAGGTAGCCAATCTATCGCCATTTTTTATTGTCACTTGAATTCTACACCAGACCAAAGACAGTGTGACAATCACACTGCTATCGCCGGGAATCCAGCCCAGAACCTTCGGCATGGAAGTCAGAGCTTGTAACCACTCTGCCACGAAGGTCGTCAACGTCAACGTCGTTGTTTAAACTTCGTAAGATTAATATTATATATGTTTGTAGTGCTATGTTTCAGTAATTCTGTTTACTTTATGGAATTTTTGGGGAATGATCATTCAACTTTTGTTTTCCATTTCATTTATTTTCCGACTTCCTCTGTTTCAACATAACAGCTCACTCGAGTGCATTATGACATTCAATCAATAGGTACTTTGTATGCAGTTATTGCGTGATATTTGATAATCATTAGACAAATACCTAATCACCAATTAATGCCGAAGTACTTGCTTATTTGTTTACACACAATGCTACGAGATAATTGCCACATTCTTGTTGGAAACTATAATTTCTTCAAATACATAGCTATATAAATATAGACATGTACACTATGTACATACATCTGGTCCTAACCCTTATGTATGGAAGCGAACCATGTGTGACAGAACGATGTACGATTTCGATTCCATCGGAGCTTCGTCAGGGTTACAAAAACAATCTAATTCGACCTAAATACAAAATCAGTTTTTTATTGTGACTATTGCTGGGAACGAAACCGGTTGGTTCAATGTAATAAAATAAAGTGGTGCAAAAACAAAGAATCCAAGTGTTTTAAATTTGTTTATGTATTATTTCCATCAAGTACCATCTGTTGTTACAAAATGTAAGTTTATTATATGAAGGCTGGTGGTTTTTATAGTGGCATCTTTAGAGTGAGGTTTTAACTGCATTATTTATAATTACTTTGCACCTTTGCATAGTTATTGGCATGTTTAACACCAAATGGGATTAAAAACATATTTTCTTTATATTTGGCAACAACAACAACAAACCATCACGCCGTTTCTCCGCAGGGGTAGGTAGAGAGAATGGACCGCCACACAACTCTATCCTGACATATCTGCCTAGGTTCCTCTTCATTCATACAGGGAGTCATACACGCACGTCGATTCTTCCGGCTTCTAACATGACCAACTTTTAAAATTTGATTAATTTAGCCATGCCATGTTTTAAATGCCACGTACTCCATGCACATCGTTAATTTTACTTTTTTAGCCATTCTTTTTTGTTCACCCATGCGCTCAATATGTCCGAACCAACGCAGCGATCCTTTCATAATTTTGTTCATAATACCTCCTTTTGCTCTAGATTCCTTTCTCATATCAGCATTTGAGATTCTGTCGGTCATCGTTCTACAACACACACGTCTTAGGGACCTTATCTCTACCGCATTTATTCTGCTCTCATATTTTTTCTGCCAGTTCCATGCTTCGCTTATATACATAAGGATTGGCACCAGCACTCCATTGTGAACGACCATTTTCGCTTTCATTGAAAAATTCTTGTTTCCAATAACTATTTTTAAAGCTCCATTCACTTCGTTACCCGCACCAACCCTTCTTTCAACAACACTGTCCGTTCGGCCATCCGTTGTGAATATACCACCTAAATACACAAATTCCCTCACCTTTTCTAAGTTCTCTTCGTTCAGACTTATATCGCAAACTGTCATTTGCTCTTCCCTTTCAAACACCTTTGACTTTCCTACATTCATCATTAAATCATTTGACTTACATACCTTATCTATTCTTTACACTAAAACTTGCCCGCACTGTCCGCAATGTTTGTTGAAGGGTTTAAATGTGTTTAATGATTTGCCGCAAATCAGCAAGGACTCTGAAAATGTAAAAAATAACTTCCGGTCACGGTTTTATGTTTTGTTCAAGTTTCTTTTTTGTGTTTTTATCATTTGTTTAAACTATTAAATATATTGTATTAAAAATGTTGTATCTTAGTTTTAAGAAGTGCATTTTCAATAACCAAATAAAGCCCTCTAATAAAAAAATCTATGATCAAGAAAATAAATTAGTTCTTTAATTTATTTTGAAATAGATGTAAGCCAAAACCCTGGAATAAGTTTCACTTTTTTCCTATAATGTTCGTAACAAAATAATACGTTATACATAGTTTTATTCAATCAATAACAATTCCCCTAAGTGTGAGTAATAACACTTAAATCCAGCGGATGGATGGTAAAACACCGTGTTTATGCACGTTTGTATGCTAATAACATGGGATCGATTCTCTAGCGGCGGTTTCACAAGTAATCGTGCGAGACGAAACGATGGAAGTTGTAAAAATTATAAATGGTTGAATGCCATATCACAATTATTTTCCATTATGAGTATCTCGTTAGATAAAATTCAATTCTAAATCTCACGAGCAAACAGTTAAGATATTTTTTTTTATCAGGGTGAGAATAAAATATTGTTAAAATTATCATGCCACCTTTTTTCTGTCTTCCCGGTCAAGTTATCCTTCTGACACGCCACCCTATCCCACGCTGCTCCACCCCACGATCACCGCCGATCTCCTGATTTTCTCCAACGACCCATATTCCACCTCATCCCTTTCTACCATTTTTACTCCATCATGTATCTCAACCCCATTGCCGAGTCGGTTCATCCAAGGTCACTCTCTGGCATCGTCCCTTGGTTCCCACCTAAGACAGGTGCCTGCCTAAGGCTATCCCGACCAATCCATTCTCCTCCCTACCCAGGTAGTCAGGTCAAAATGTTGGACCCAATCTATCACATCCTCCAAGAAATTCTCCTGTCCATGCTCGAGTGGGTCTCGGGATGAATTTGGAGAAGACGAAAGTCATGTATAATGAACATATTATCCTGAGATCAGTAACCGTCGATGGGTCGGCTCTCGAAGTGGTACAAGAATACACATATCTTGGCCAAATCATACAATTAGGACGAAACAATTTCGAGAAAGAAGCCGACCAAAGAATCCAGTTGGGTTGGGCGGCCTTTGGGAAATTACGTCATGTTCTCACTTCCAAAATACCACAATGCCTTAAGACAAAAGTCTTCAACCAGTGCGTTTTGCCAGTCATGACGTACAGAGCCGAGACGTGGACGTTGACAAAAGGTCTAGTCTACAGATCCAAGGTTGACCAGCGCGCCATGGAAAGAGCCATGCTTTGAATAACCTTGAGGGACAGATTTAGAAACGAACGGGCTGAAGTGGCGGTGGGCTGGCCATATCTGTCGGAGAACCGACAGCCGATGGGGAAGACGGGTTCTGGAGTGGAGACCTCGTACAGGATTCCGTAGAGTTCCTGCCCGCTGGACCGACGATCTAAAGAGGATTGCTGAACATGGATGGATGGGAGCGGCAATGAATAGGGGGCGGTGGCGGGCTTTGGGAGAGGCCTTCATTCAGCAGTGGATGACAGACGGCTGGTGATGATGAATGCTCATTGCCTGTGGGTACGAGCATAAAGAACATACAAAATATCTAGGTTTGTCTTCTGTGCCACCTGATATGGCTATATAGTCCTATCCTGGAATGACAGACTTTGTCACACTCCGGACAGGAATATTCTGCCCCTACGGCTGGACCCGTCCTCTCCGTCTTTCCGGCCCCTGGCACATAGCGACGACAATTCTCCGCTCCGCCCTATCGGTTGCCAACTGCTCCCAGTCCGTTTGTCTGTTTATATTCTTTACTGCAGTATGCAGGTTGTCCTGCCTTATATCTCTTGCGCTGTCCTCCGTACTTCCTTTTCCCTTCTAATAGTTCATTATATGTCCAAACCATCTTAATGATCCTTTCATTATTTTGTTCATAACACCATCATTCGCACCGCATTTACTTCTTATATTTTCATTCGACACTCTATCATACACATATCCAGAGTATCCACACATTCGTCTAAGAGATTTCATTTCTACTGCATTTATTCTACTTTCATCATTCTTTTGCCAGTTCCATGCTTCGCTTCCATACATAAGGGTCGGTAGAAGAACACCATTGTGCACTGCCATTCTATCTTTTATGGATATGGTTTGGACATATGGAAAGAATGAATGAATAAAGAATGGTAAAAAAATTATATGTTAACGATGTAAATGGAACCAGAAATAGAGGCAGACCGAGGAAAACGTGGCACGATCAAATGAATCAAATATTAAATGTCGGCCATGTGAGGAGTCAGAGAAATCGACGCGCGCGTATGATACGATGTATGAATGTTGAGGAAGCGAGAGAAATATGTCAGGAAAGAGTGTGGCAGTCCATTCTTCCCCTTCGGGGAGACGGCGTGATGGTTTGTTAGTTAGTTAGTTAGTTCACTATAAAATATGTTTTTGGGAAGCCTGTTATCATTCATGCGTAGCGCATGACCAGACCAGCGCAAGAGAGCACGAGTAAGGAGTGTCTCCATGTTGGAGCAGTCGGATCTCCTTAGCACCTCGGCATTGGAGACCTTGTGGAACCAGGGTATCTAATGTAGTTGGCGAATATGACTCTGGAGAATTTTTCCCAGGGACTTGGTGTGGCGACTATAACTGACTATATTTTATGCTACACTCACGTCGTTAGCAAATTACTTGCAATACAGTAATGCACCTTGAATCATTTTTTTCATAGTGCTTTCGTTCACACTAATTTCACTTTTAACTGCCCTACCTTCAGGCAATTTTCCGAGAAACGTGCAAAAAAAGCAGGTTTTTTATTAATGAAATTTAATTATATATTAATTTTATTTTTTTAAATTACGAAACGTCAAATACTCGGCCGCACACTTCGCCTGCCCCTTGTAAAACTATCATTTTTATGAAGACTTGTACTCAAGTGTTGTTGGCAAACGCGCGTATCCCTAACAGTTTGTACATTTTAGGTACATTACTTTTTCTCAAGCGCGTACGTGATACTGGATAGCGCAGAATGGTACAGTCAAAGTGAACTTATGGTACAGTCAAACGAACGGTGGTTAAAGCCAACTTGTTGAAACAAGGAAGTAGAATGTACGGAGTGCTCCACCAAAAGAAGGCGAGGGGGGATTTAGGGCTAATGCTAAAGTCCCACATTATTTTCGGCCAGGGAATGGAAGACAAGTTGGGGTTGGAATTGTAGATTATGATGGGATCAGTCTTTATATTTGTAGGTTATTGACCTCGAAGGCAAAGTACGAAACGCATGACCCACATAAGTGGACGCAATGGACTTCGACTGCTGTACCAGCATATTTCATGATGAAATACATTGCACGAACAACCGAAAACACTTGACACTGCACCTAAATTGCATGGACTAAAGTGATGAATCAGGGCCCGGATTCATTCACACAGGTTACTAGAGGTTGCCTAGCAGAGCATCTAAAAGCGAAGCATATAAAAGCGGTACATCCGACCACCCGATACGTCAGTCAGTATTACGGCTTCTAACCGACACAAGTTTACGTAAATAAATCTACGCCACGAGGGATCTCGGACTCCCTTCCGCCGAACTACGCTACTATCAACACTGCTACGCCACGTAACTTCCGATGAGTCTTCGCTCCAGCTGACCGACGCTACCGCCCAGCGTGTCATCATCCTCAGCTGCTCGCCGCCCGGACTCCGTCCCGCTGCTATCGACATCCACCACGCTCTATTACGAGTACATAATACTGTTAACGTATAATTACTTGTGATCTGCAATAAACGATGAAACCTCCACTGCCTTTCAACCCTCACCAACTCCCCCAAAGTGGTGACCCCGACGCCGGCCAATCTCCTAAATATTAAAAAAAAAAGTCTGTTCTCGAGGGGAAGAGCTTCATCAACTGACGAATTCAACCAAATAATATCAAGATGTTTATTGCTGTAAGAAATGGTATCTAATATCGACACGGTGGTTTACTGGTATTGTGCCATACAAATGTGATGTATAATGAGTCACGAATAAGATCCGACCAACAAGGGGTAATTTAGTGTTGAAATGAGCGCAGTGTGTTTATACCGGTACGCAGGCCGATTCGCACGCATGACGAAACCTGTCATCTAACTTTTTGCAACTAGAAAATTCCAGTCGATGACCCCGATTCTATAATAAGACAGATCGTTTCAGTTCCTAACAATTATATAGGACACTCACTACAATTTTTTGATTATTTTTTTAATTATTATTATTTTTTTTTTACATGTATGATCGATGACCCCGATTCTATAATAAGACAGATCGTTTCAGTTCCTAACAATTATATAGGACACTCACTACAATTTCTTTTATTATTTTTTTATTATTTTTTTATTTTTATATATGTATACAACCGGTCGCTTGAACCCAATTACTGGATACAACTTATTTTCAAGCTGATATATTGATTATCGTGACATGTGATAGGTAGCTAAACTATCGCCATTTTATTGTCACGAGAATTCGACACCAGACCAAAGACAATGTGATAATCAAACTGCCATCGTCGGGAATCGAACCCGGAACCTTCGGTATGCCAGTCAGAGCTCTTACCACTCTGCCACGAAGGTCGTCATCTCAATGACATCTTATTTATTTCGTATTTGTTTTTATAATCATCATCATCATAACAACTGGGATATAGGATGGGAGAGCAAATTGTCAATGTGGTTTGTTATGCAGACGATGCTATAATCATAGCTGAAAACAATATTGCTTGACAGACTACATCACACCTGTAAGAAATAAAACACTATCTCTATCGAAAAAACAAAATGTATGACCTTTTCCAAAACACCCAAAACATGTAACCTGGTTATAGAAAATCTTCAAGTATCAAGGCATAAGACCTGGTGGGAGGTGCTGATATACGGGAAGAAATACAAGCCCAAGTAAACAAGGCAGCTGCAATCTCAGGGGCTCTAAAATCCACAATATGGAAAAACAAAGACATGGCCATTAGGAGTAAGATGAGAATCTGTAAAGCATGCGTAAGACCAATAGCATATGGCGTCGAAGCAAGGGCAAACACAGTAAGGACCAAGACACTGAGAGATCGCGTGAGGATTGTTACATATCATATATACGAGTATGATATTAAAAATGTCGATCTCTTGAACAATAATGTCCATCAGTCTGACGATATCCCTCACTGGCATCATCAAAGATACTTAACTAACTAACTAACTAACTAACCATCACGCCGTCTCCCAGAAGGGGTAGGCAGAAAGAATGGACTGCCACACCTTTCTTTCCTGACATATTTCTCTCGCTTCCTCAACATTCATACATCGTGCCATGCACACGCGTCGATTTCTCTGACTCCTCACATGGCCGACATTCAATATTTGATTTATTTGATCGTGCCACGTTTTCCTTGGTCTTCCTCTATTTCTGGTACCATTTACATCATTAACATATAATTTTTTTACCATTCTTTCTTCATTCATTCTTTTCATATGTCCAAACCATCTTAATGATCCTTTCATTATTTTGTTCATGACACCATCATTCGCACCGCATTCACTTCTTATATTTTCATTCGACACTCTATCATACACAGAATATCCACACATTCGTCTAAGAGATCTCATTTCTACTGCATTTATTCTACTTTCATCCTTCCTTTGCCAGTTCCATGCTTCGCTTCCATACATAAAGGTCGGTAGAAGAACACCATTGTGCACTGCCATTCTAGCTTTTTTGGATAGGTTTTTGTTTGCGATGACAACTTTAAGCGCACCATTCACTTTGTTGCCTGCCCCAACCCTAAAATATAACCCAAAGATACTTTGATTTTCAAAATAGAAAATAATCATTACCGACGTCACGTGACGTCACGTCACGACGTCATTACATTAATCGTCACGTGGTAATAAAATGGCGATAGATTAGCCACCTATCACATGTCACGAGAATAAATACGACAGCTATACCCTTTATGGTACATCGATTTGGGTCGCGCTGTAATGATGTAAAGAACGATTCAACAAAATAATAAGTTAATAATAAACATACTAGACATTTTGTAACGGTTTTCCGTTCGAATAGTTTTCCGCATTCAGGCTGTTTGATATTTTCAACGTAAATAGCAACTTAATAGCGCCCCAAATAGCAACAGATACATTGTTGCTTGTGGCGTTAAATTATTGAAAAAGTAGGGGGCGAAATGTAAGCAAGTTAATTTTTCTTCTATGTTCGCCATACTTTGTGTTGTAGATGTTTTATTTGTCTTTCATTTTATATACTTCGTATATAGATCACTAACTTTAAAAAAAATGTTACGGACAACCGGTCCTTCTTCAGTGATAAATATAATAAAGATACGCATTTAAAATATTATAAAATTGTTTACAAATATGATCCAATTTGACAAATGTATAAAGATTTATTTTGGAACGTTTTTTTGTTGTTGTAAAAAACGTTGAATGTTGAATTGAAATGACTTCTTAAAATCCTACGTTACGAAAAAGTGTCATTTTCATAAAATTTAAAAAAAAACTTCTTGAATAATGCAAATAAATAAAAATTAAAAAAAACTTTTTAAAATGTATATCTACTTAAGATAAGTACATGTTTATTTAGTTAAGTTTTTAAATGTATATCGGTTTCGGCAGCGAGCTTGCTTGTCTCTTTCCCTCATAAATTCTCTGTTTTTTACTTTAAAAATACCATGTTTTTGTAAAAAAATAAAGTTGATCACGGCGGATTTGATTATCGAATAAAAAACCATTTTTTTCAAAATGTCACATTATTCTCGCAAAGAGGCGATGTCAGAAGCCGGAAGAATCGACGTGCGTGTATGACTCGCTGTATGAATGTGGAGGAATCTTGAGAGGTATGTCAGGATAGAGTAGTGTGGCGGTCCATTCTCTCTGCCTACCCCTGGGGGGAAACGGCGTGATGGTTTGTTGCTGTTGCTGTATACTTTTTTAAAAGATTTAAAAAATATGTATTATATATATTTATTATTTGTCACGTTATGAGATGTGCATGACACGATGTATGAATGTTGAGAACGCGCGAGTAGAATATCAGGAAAAAACAGTGTAGCAGTTAATTTTTTCTGTCTGCAACGGTTTGATGATTAGTTAGTTAGATAACTCATAAAATATTTATTACTATTAAAATTTAAAGCACTGTTATAATATCGCAATTTCTTTTTATTCACTGATAGTGTCTCGACAGCTGTTTCGCCAACTGATGTTGACATCATCAGGTGTTACAATAAACAGTTCATTTTAACACTTGATGATGCCAACAACGGTTGACAAAACAGCTGTCGCGATACTCTCAGTGAAAAAGAAATTGTGATATTAAAACAGTGCTTAAAATTTTAACGGTAATAATGTTGAAGAATCATAGTGTTTCGGGCAAAACAATGGACTAAATATAATTTATTTGATTTGAAAAAAACTGATTTGATTTAACAAATGCACCCTAGCCGATTGTTATTGAACCATGTAATTGTATCACCAATGACAACAACTCACCTCTCAATGAGCCCCCTGGCCAACTCCCAGAAGGGGATCTTGTGCGACTTGGTGCCGCCCATGGTCAGCATGAGGACCTCCGAGGCGGAGCATCTCCCGGCGGGCCAGGGCACGGCGGCCAGAAGCCACAAGAGCTGGAATAGCAGCCGCATCTGGAATAAAGAGACAGAACATTCATACGATGTTTATAATGTGGTGTCTAAAAATCTCTCGATAGTTATCTTAGGATAGGACACTCAAGCGGCAGATCCTTTTTACCTCCAGTTAAATCAAACTAAATATAATATGTTTTACAAAGAAATTTTGAATTCTTTTACTTTATTTTCATTATTTAGTATAGAATATGTTTCATTTCGGAATTGAAGAAATTTTTAAGATTTCACTTTACTAAAGGTTAAATTGTCAACACTGTAAAATTCTATTATTAATTTGGAAAAAGAATTTTAAATACTGTATGATCCACTTCAATTATTTTAAATATGTATTAACTTAATTTTTTTTTAATAAACATAAACGCTATATGTTTCGAAAGTAACCTCTTCGCTTTTTTGTCGTTGTTTTTTGCCGTATCAATTCCCTCCAACGCTGGCGATCACTGCAGCAAAGGCATTTCTGTCCCGCGCCACTTGGAACAGGTTCTGAATTCTTGTCATTCCTGTCCATTTTTTATGTTCCGCAGCCATGATAACTGCCTTCTACCAACTAAATGACGTCCAGTCCAAGGAGGTTGTAATTTTCTCCCATTAGCACATGACCAAAATTTGATACGTTTCTAACTGCATTACTGACCCTATCGGTCCACGGTATATGGAGCATTCTGCGATATATCCACATCTCAAACGCCTCCAAACGTTTAATTACATTCACTTTTAGAGTCCAGGTTTCGCAGCCATATAGTAGAACAGACCATTTATAACATTGAATCATTCTTTGTCGGAGTTTTAGGTTAGATTATTGTTGCAAAATAAGGTTCTCGTGTTATTAAATGCTGCTTGTGCAACATCAATTCTGCATTTTATTTCAATGTCCGAGTCAAACCTTTTCCATACTCAGGTATAAATATAACTAATGAAGGATTAATTGTATCTCAATAGAGACGAAGATGCAAATTGGAAACAGAATATGATGATCGAGGTGTTTATAGGACTTATGACCTGTCATTGGTTGAGTTAAGCGCACGCTTTATGTAATACAACATTCCCCATTCCACCTTTCTTACGACCACCATGTCTGATAAATTTTCGGAAGTTGTACATATGTTAATCTGTAACACCAAACTTCACATGTTAGTTTCAATCTACACACTAGCGCCATCTATGAAGATTGGATCCTTGAATTGATTACCCGCAATGGGTAAAATCCAGTATTCGTCTACAAGTATTTGTATACATTCAAAATGTTGTAATAAATATAAAATAACTAAAAAAAACTAACTAACTAACCATCACGCCGTCTCCCCGAAAGGGTAGGCAGAAAGAATGGACTGCCACACTTTAATCGATGCGGTACTCCATCCTTCTCTTTTCGCCATCGCGAGAGATGCGGTGTAATGGGTTGCGAACCTCATCGCCACCAAAAGGCATCTCCCGCGTCATCTAATGAAAATAAAATATACAAATTTTTTAAATGTATATTTAGTTAAAATCCTCAAATGTTTGTGTCTTCGACCGGTTTCGGCAATTCGCTGCGCAGCGGAAATGACCCAAAATAAATGAGAAATGATTTAGAGAGAAGACTTTAAAAGTGTGGTATACAGCTATAACTCCTTTATAACATTTGGACATAAAAATAATGTATCACAAATTCAAAAACTTGACCGGACATTAATTAGTGATACTCTATTGTAACAGACACTCATTGTTCAGTGATGAATGCGAGGAAGTAGGTAGAACCCACGTAATCCGAAATGGTACGCTGATTTGTCAATATCCGAAGCGATCATGTGCAACAGTTCGATTACCCTCTGAAATTGCATACCAGCGGCAGGATGGTTATATTGTAAGTATAATCAAATCAAATCAAATCAGTTTATTTTCTCAAAAGATATTATATTATATTACAAACAACAATTATATAATAATGTAGTTTAAGGCATCTATTGAGAACAGGTAAAACATAAAAAATATACAATACCAGGAACGCATGAGAGATGGTTCGATATTAGTAATACATAATACTTCAAGTCAAGAGTCAAGAGTATTTGTCTTCTGAACGTAACTAACCATCACGCCATTTCCCCGAAATGGTAGGCAGAGAGGATGGATCGCCACAATGCTCTTTCCTGGCATACCTTTCGGGATTCCTCTACATTCATACATCGTACCATGCACGCACGTCGATTATTCCGACTTCGAATGTGACCGCCTTTTAGTAATTGATTAATTTGGTCGTGCCATGTTTTTCTCGGTCGTCCTCGACTTCTTTTTCCACTCACGCTGCTTGTGTACAACTTTTTAGCCATTCTACTCTCATCCATTCGTTCCATATGTCCGTACTGTCTACGTGTCTGAACGTACTTTCACGAATATGAAAGACGTCGATCTCCGAAGCGATCATGTCCAGCAGTTTGATTAAACTTCTTACCGGCATCACCAGAGGCAGATTGGTTCTGCATGCTGAGAGATAAAACAGTCTGTGCTGACGCTGTTGAAGATAACTATCTGACATAAAGATGGATAGCCTCCAAGATAATGGAGTTCTCAAGGAATCCCCGGATAAGTCTGAAGAAATGGGTAAGTGTGCACCCATCTCTTCTTATCTTCAAACTATTGGTCCCCAGCATGTCCGAGAGGAATGAGGTGGAATAAAGCCACGGTTAGCCACCGAATCCCCTCATGTAGAGATATCTCAGAAATCTTTTCTGAACCATCTCTAATATGAGCGAGCAATATAATATATTGTAAGATGAGAAATCATCAAACAACAATATGTTGTTTAACAAAAAGAATCAAACACTAGAGGATGAACCGTCATACTGCTCTGTCTTGACATACCTCTCTTGATTCCTCTGAATTCATACATCGTAACATGCACGCTCGTCGATTTTTCCGACTTACTCGTAAAATGTGGCTGCCTTTTATTATTTGATTAATTTGGTCATGAAGTGAGAGAAATATGTCAGGAAAGAAAAGTGCGGCAGTCCATTCTTTCTGCCTACCCCTTCGGAGAGACGGCGCGATGGTGATTTTGTTAGTTTTTTTTTTACTATATCTATATTTATAACTTCGCACATATAAAACACTTATAAGGTCAGTCTTTATATATGGAGCGGAGACGGTGAGCGGTGTTTGAGCGCAAAATTCTGAGGAGAATATTTGGCCCAATCTGCGAGAATAATATATGGCGACGTCGGCATAACTCTGAGCTATTCGAACAATACAACCAAGCAGACTTAGTCAAATTTATAAAACTCCAACGCCTTAGATGGTCTGGACATCTGGTGCGAATGGAGGAGCTGTCAACACCCGCACAGTTGACTGGAGGAAAGACACAGCGTGTTCTGAAGGACCTTCAATTGTTGGGAGTAAGTCCTAAAGAGTAGAAGTCGAGAGCTCAGGATAGGGTCGGTTGGAGAAACTTTTTGGAGGTGGCCGAGGTTCACCCAGAACTGTAGTGCCAGATAAAATAAGATATCTGTATTTATTATTATTATTGTTTTGTTGAATCGCTCTTTACATCGTGACAGCAAGAGCCAAATCGATGTAAAGGGTATTATAGCTATCATAGTGATTCTCGTGATATGTGATAGGTAGCTATTCTATCACCATTTAATGTCAAGTGAATTCTACACCAGACCAAAGACAGTGTGACAATCACACTGGCTTCGTCGGGAATCGAACCCGGAACCTTCGGGGTGGCATTACCGTTACACACATTTATTATTATATATCTTCCTATTCCAATAGCGAAACGACCTTAATCTGTTTAGTTTCATTAATTTTTTGGTGTCATTATTTCTAGTTTGACTGTAATTTGAGAGCAGAGGAAAAAAGTTTGCTAATGTTCGTATGAACCAGAGATGGCGTCAACTTGACCCGAATTTTGAATACTGGGACAAACTTGAATGGGTTTTATACAGTTTTTATTAAAATTTCTGTGACGAAATCCGGCGAGCCTCGTTTATGGTGCGTAATTTAAAAGAAATTAAATCAAAGGGTTACCACTATAAAAAAATATCTGATTATACAAAAACACCTCCTACGCCGCTCGTAAAAACGTAATTGAGTTATTAGATTTTTTATTAATATTTAGATCATGGACATATGTATAGCGAATGATATTCACAACTTATACAGTAGAAATTTGGTTATACAGCTATCATATTCTTCTTCTTCTTCCTCTTAGTTTAGGTCATATGACCTGTTTGTGGTGGTGGGCTTTCCTGGGATGATGATGTCCAGCCATCACTCCATCTCTTCGGCGGCCTTCCTGGTAATCTCTTGCTGCTTGGGTTTTCATCTTTAACAATTTTTAAAATTCTTGTATTCTCCATGTGGTCCACGTGATCTCTCCAAAAGCGCCTTCTGTTTTTTCCCCATCTCACTATGTCCTCAACACAGATAGACCTTATCGTATCATATCTGATCCGATCTCTGAGGGTTTTGCATGCGATGGAGCATAGGGTTCGCATTTCTGCTACACTAAGAAGGTTCTTAGTTCTATTGGTATCTGCTCTGACCTCTATTCCATACGTCATGATGGGGTGAACTGCCTTGTATATCTTGACTTATACAGTTATCGTCGCCACAATATTGCTTTGTTCCACATACGTTTTAGATATTATCTTCTTCTTCTGGTGCAGTGTGAGTGTCCCTGTCCTGCGAACAGGTTCTCAACTATCCTTATTCCTGTCCAATCTCTTATATTCCGCAGTCATGATAGCTGCTTCTGCCAACTCCACGGCGTCCCTCTATTTTGACAATGGTTTTATGGATCAGAAAATGAAATCTAAAAATTTACTATTATTTAATAATTTTAGATAAACTGAAGGCGTTAACACTGTGGAATTCCATTATGACGAATTCGATGAATTAAAACACTGTTTTTTCCACTTTTGAGTTTATTTTTATCGACATGTTTCGAAGGCTCACACTTTCATCATCGGGAGAACGATATAAACTGTCGTTCTTCCGATGATGAAGGTGTAAGCTTTCGAAACATGTCGAGAAAAATAAACTCAAAAGTGAAAAAAACAGTGTTTTAATTTAAAAAATTCGTTATTATTTAATACATTTTCATCTTTCGTGTATTGATAGTTTAAGGCCATTTTCTCCTAATCTTCCACGCTCCACGCCATCATTATTTAAATTATTTTTCTTCCGTTTACAATCGTTAACATATTCATTATTTCTTTTTTTCATTTATTTATTATGTCCAAACCATATTAATGATCCTTACATAATTTTGGTCATAACACTTTCATTCTCAATGCGTTCAGTTCTTAAATTTTAATTTAGCACTCTATCGTATACAGATTTACAAAATTTCATCTAAGAGATCTCATTTCACAATAACAATACTATTATATTTATTACCTAAATAATTTTCTTATAAGAAATAACATTTTTAGATATATACTGCTACTCGTACTACAGAGTTTGGTCTTAAGTCTCTGCTGTACCTGGCTTGTAGGGAATATAACAGGCTTCCTGAGAGTATTCGAGGCTCTAATAATGTAGCCTAAAGCTGTATTACCTCAGGCAGTATGTGGAAAATGGTAATTATTAGTATATTAGTGTATCTTGATTTTTATTCTGCTTGTTATAATATTTTTGTTTTTGTAATAATTTTGTGTTCTGTCATGAATATACTATATATTATAATCATTGTAATAAGGCCCAAAATGAGTTTATTATAACTCATTAGGAAAACATGTTTGTTATGTATTTTTGATATAAATAAAAAAAAGAAAAAAAAGAACGAATACAGGTCTGAATAGGTTAAATAGTTACGAATGAAGGTTAAATGCAAAAAAGTAGTCTATATACAAGCAACTTTAAGTAATGTTAGTCGAGTGAACTGTCCCTTTCCAAGGATAAAAAACTTTCTCGGCGACGGTGTTTGGAAAAAACCCAGCGTAACTTTCATTTAGAATTGCTAAGTCCAAACAGGTTATTTATAGGAATCCTACGATATCATATTTATGTGTATATAAATAAAAGATATAAACTACGCTGGAGTTTTACACGTGTTTAATTAACTTGTGAATTTATATCATATATGAGGTCTACATCAAAGATATATAAAAAATATTGTAATACTTCAGTTAATATACACATCAAGGTTATTTACAATCCCTATAAATTAACTTCCAACGATGAAAGAAAGTTTACAACATAATTAACTTACGAGTACCTACCTATACACGGTACCTAATTTATTACAAGTTCCTACTTCTGTCGCATATTGATTATTTTTTTAAATTTAATTATGACATACATGGGCCTTTATACAACCTACCTATGTGTATTCAAGTTGGGGTGCTTTTTGAATATTGGAACTTACTTTATATTAAGAGCGTCCCAGGTAATATTTTTGGTTAATAACATTTTTTTAAAGGGTCATAATATTCAGTTTATTGATTCGCCATATTTAAGCCACTATTCAGTTTATTGATTCCCCATACTTTAAAACGTAATATAATAATATAACATAATAAAAATAAAACGATGTGAATGGAGTACGGAGTCGAGGGAGACTTTTATATGAGACACATGAGACATCATCTACCGGGTGGCGACTCTAAAATGGCAATGGGCAGGTCACGTAGCCAGAACCTCAGACGAAAAATGAACAAGAAGACTGCTGACTTGGAGACCGTGGACGGCAAAGAGAAGTGCAGGACTACGGTGGAAGGATGATCTAAACAGACATGTCGGAATAACCTGGATGCAGTCTGCACAAGACAGAGTGACATGGAAGAGAATGGAGGAGGCCCTTGTCCAGGAGTAGACGGGAATAGGCTGAAGAAGAAGAAGAAGACATATTTTTTCACCACGCTCCTCTATCCTGCGCCTTTTGCTCCCAGCAGACCTATTCGCCCAACCTAACCAAATCATCCAAAATATTGTCCATTAGGAGCGAGGAAGAGCGAAGAAGTATTATCCATCCAAGAGGACCACGGAGCAGAAGAAAAATATATTATACTTATAAACATCAAGCAATGCTTATCTCCGTAGTAAACTTACTTACTTCCTAAGACCATGCAACTCTTGAAGAGTTTTAGCCTCCTTGATGATTTTTCGCCAAGCTCCTCGATCCTGCGCCTTTTGCTCCCAACAGTCCGATTCGCCCAACCTAGCCAGGTCAGTCAGAACATGGTCTGGTCTCTTCGGCTCGGCATACGTGCCCAATCCATGCTAGGTGACTGGCTATCACGGTGCTCGTTATAAAGAGTTGCTGGGTCATCGTACGGATCTCTTGGTTGGTCCTATGCCTCCAAGTTCCGGCTGCAACACCGGGTCTGCTATTAAGGCGACTGGCTCTCACGGTGCTCGTTACAAGGGGCTGCTAGGTCTCCGTAGTAAACAAAAGTTTTAAACAAATTACCTCTAATACGAATTTATTTTTGTTTTAAAGAATGACGCGAATTCGCAAATTAATGTTGCGTATCTCGGTTTCCTGCGACCGTCTTGCAAATTCCATTGCTCAACTCGGTAGCGCAATCGGCTGTTGACATAAAAGTCGTCGGTTCAAATCTCGCTTCCGGCGGTACTAGCGTCAAAACAAGTCCATTAATTACCGCCTACCTTTCTAAAACAGTATCGCGTGCCTAACCGCGATTTTTTTCGCAAAATTTGCAAATTTTTACATGTTTTTAATTGTTTGGCGAAAGTGCGCATTTCGGCTCTTCGTAAATAAAACGCTAATTAAGTGTTTGTTTTGAAAAAAAAAAGGTTTATCAACACAAATCACCTGACTTAATGCAATAAAAACAATATTTTCATAGTACAAGTTCATTGTTAATAATGAAACTAACTAACCAGCAAGTCGTTTCCCCGGAGGGGTAGGCAGAGAGGATGTACCGCCATACCATTCTGTCCTGACATACCTCTTTAGATTCCTTTACATTCATACATCGTTACATGCACGGTGGTCGTTTTAAGTGGATCAAAAGTTTTAGTGAGTGCCGTGATGACTGCAATGACGATGCAAGTTCAGGACGACGTTGATGAAAAAGTTGAACGTGTTAGGTCTGTTATGCTTTTCAATAATCGATTAACTGTTCGGATGATTGCTGATGAACTAAATTTAGGAAAATTGTCTGTGCACACGATCATAACAGAACATTTGAATTTAACAAAATTTTGACAATGCGCCTTCACATTTCCCACTGATTATTCGTTTGTTTCTAACCCGTAATGCGATCTATGTGATTGATCACCCTCCCTATTCACCAGATTTAGACCCTGGCGACTTCTTTTTGTTCCCGAAATGTAAAAATGTCATACGGGGGCGGCACTGGGACAACGTTTAAACGATTAAACGTGAAAAGACAAAGCAGCTGAAGAGCTTGACTCCATTCCAGGAATGTTTTGAACAATAGAAACGGAGGTGGAACAAGTGCATTGATACAAATGGGGAGCATTTTAAAGGGGATAAGATTGATCTAGCCAAAATTTTGGAAAATAAAATTATGAAAAAATCAGATTACGTATTTATTGGACAGATCTCGTATTCTTATCTGAGGGCTCTGTGGAATGCATAAATTAAATAACATTTGAATTGCCCCAGGGGAGTTCTTAACGCAATTCTACAACTCAACATTTTCCTAAAGGTGTGTCCGTACGTGCCGTTTAAGTTAAATGACAGGTATTTTAATGTCAGTAGGAGGGCTCCAATAATGAATACATAAACATAAATATGTCTATACATGCAGAGACACGTGACTCGAAACGCATTATTTTTAAATGACCATCGATAATTTTGATGAATAATAATTTATTTAAGAGAGCCATGCCCGGAAACCGTAATATAACAAAAGTGAAATTTCTAGAAATGATCGAAAGCATTGTCTGCCATTGTGTTATGGTAGGCAGCTTAGCATTACGGCTGTTGGTATTGAGCCAGTGGCGGCTCGTGAAATAAAGTACAGGTTTCATTTTCACATAAAGCACTCACATACACGATAAAACTTTAGAACAAGCTAAACTAGATTCAAATATAATTATATTTCGTGATTAAATACGATCGTTGATAGTTGATTTTAAAGTTAAATATTTATAATTTTATATTATATAATAAAGGAAGCTTAAGAAAAAATATATAAAAAAAGTTGAATTGCATGAAAAAGTACGTATATTAGTAAAAATATTCAAAACATATTTCCCTACAAAATACAAAACACAGTTATTTTTCTTATTACTAATACACAAGTGGTTTTTTCTTTATAATGCCAGTTTCAATAAAAATATAACTTTGTTGTCTAGCTTATATCACCTTATTTATTCTTGTTCAAATTTTGACTTTTATTTCACCCAATTAAGACACAGAATTATCAACCCTCGGAAACAGACTTTTTTTATAAATACAATCCCAACCCTAACAGGTCTTCCATTCTTTGACAATAATGTAAGACCTAATCATAAACGTTAAATCCCCTCTCGCCCTCTTTCGGAGGGACACTCCGGGCTATACATTTAGCTCCATCATAAAACCACTACCAAATACATTCCAGCAATGTTTCCTACAAACGTAAGAGGAATAGTCATTAGAGCTAAACCTCTGTAAGCCAGAAGATCTAAGTCCAAGTCTAAGTCCAATGAAATTACAAATAACATTTTTTTGTAAATGTATTAATTTCAAAAATATATGCACAAATTATAAACTGACTCAGAAATTAAATAAATAAATTTTATACTTGGGCTGCCACTGACTTGGTGTAACGGAGAGTGTTCAAAACAAATTATTTTGTTCGTATTAATGTCTATTAGCTTCGAATTGAATGAGTCTACTCATCTATCAACAGAGGTATCATTTCGAAATGCCATGGAATAGCCATGCACCGTCTCATTCTTAGAGGGAGTTCAAGATCATGGATTCTTTTAATAAATACCATAACAACAATAACAACAAACCATCACGCCGTTTCCCCGCAAGGGTAGATCGCCACACTACTCTATCCTGATATACCTCTCTAACTTCCTCCACATTCATACAGCGAGTCATACACGCACGTCGATTCTTCCGGTTTCTGACATGACCAACCTTTAAAATTTGATTAATTTGGTCATGCCGTGTTTTCCTCGGTCTACCTCGACTCCGTACTTCATTTACATCGTTAAGGCATACTTTTTTAATCATTCTTTCTTCACCCATGCGCTCCATATGTCCGAACCAACGCAGCGATCCTTTCATAATTTTGTTCATAATACTTTCTTTCGCTTCGAGATTAGGTACACTAACTAACTAATTAACAAACCATCACGCCGTTTCCCAAAGTGATAGGCAGAGAGGATGGATATTGTTCTATCCTGGCATAATTCTCGCGCTACTTATACATTCACACATCGTCACATGCACGCTCGTCGATTGTTCCTACTTCGAACATGGCCGCCTTTTAGTAATTGATTAATTTGGTCATGCAATGTCTTCCTTGGCTTTCCTCGATTTATTTTCCCATTCACACAACTTGTATATATATTTTTAACCATTGTTCCCTCACACATTCGTTCCATATGTCCAAACCATCTTAGTGACAATTTCTTAATTTTATTTATCACGCTTTAGTCCACCTTACATTCCTTTCTTACTTCATCATTAGATATTCTATCATACATTTTTTTTCCGTTCATTCTTCTAAGTGACCTCATTTCTATGGAATTTATCCTACTTCTTCTGCCAACTCAAGATTCACTTCCATACATAAGGGTCGGGACTAGAACTCCATTGTTTAATGTCATCTTTGCTTCAGTCGATATATTTCTATTTGCTGTAAAGACTTTGAGTGGACCATTTATTTGTTTCCAGCTCCAACGCTTCTCCCGATATCTTTCTCCATTCCATCTCTTGTAAACATGCTTCCCAGATTAACAAATTGGGTAACTTGCTATAATTGCTCACCGTTCGCACTTATGTCGTAAGCTGTCATACATTCTTCCTTTTCAAATACCATAACTTACTACCCTTTCAAATACCTTTTAAAATACCATTACCTAACCACTTGTATAATATCAAAATATTATATGTTTTAAATAAATAAAATATATGTATATATTTTATTTCCATTTTTAATTAAGTATTGCGTACTTAATCTACAGCTTATCGCCATCCACTCTTGGACGAAAGCCTCTTTCATGTTTCTCCATATCGATCTCTCCTGCGCAGTCTGCATCCATAGCACCCCAGCGTATCGTTACAGGTCATCCCTCCACCTCCTGTGGTCTTCCTACTCTTCTTCTCATGTCTCTCGGTCTCCAATTCAGCAGTATTTTGGTCCATCTTTCGTCTGCAGCTCTAGCAACGTGCCCTGCCCATTTCCATTTTAAAGTCGTCACCCGGTGGATCACGTCTGTGACTCTTGTTTTATCCCTCACCGTTTTGTTCCTGACTCTATCTCTAAGGGACAGGCTTAGCATGGCTCTCTCAATCGCTCGCTGCATGACTCTTAGTCTCTCTGCACTGTGCTTTGTCAGAGTGGCAGTTTCAAGACCATATGTACTTACTGTGTTGGGTTGTGTTACAAGGTTTCAAAAATATTATTTAATTTATGTTTTATTTTAATTTAAGAATATTTTTGAAATGTATCATTTGATATTCCCTTCAACGATAATTCATCGTATAAAGGGCAAACACTCGTAAACGAAACCTTTTTCATAGAACTCTAATGACTAGGCTTGTTCAGATAAACCGTATCTATAAAGTTTCTTATTTTATATTTATAATCCTATAGATAAAGATATAGAGAGATTGCCCTTTGTGGCATATAATAGAATAACAAGCAATGAATCAGAAGAAATCTTTCAAGAAGCACTTTTGGATTTGGAATTGTATCTGAACCGAGATTAACCTTTTAGCCGATATTCGCCATTTCGCAGGGGTAGGCAGAGAGAATGGACCGCCACACTACTCCATACTGGCAAACCTCTCTAGCTTTCTCCACATTTATACAACGAGTCATTCACGCACGTCGATTTCTACGACTTCTAACATGCCGAACCTTTAAAATTTGATTAATTTGGTCGTGCCATGTTTTCCTCGGTCTGCTTCGACTCCGTACTCCATTTGCATCATATACTTTCTTAACCATTCTTTCTCCATCCATGCGTTTCATATGTCCGAACCATGGCAGCGATCCTTTCATAATTTTGTTCATAATACCTTCTTCCGCTCTACATTCCTTTCTTATATCAGCATTTAAGATTCTGTCGTATATCGTTCTACCACACATACGTCTTAGGGACCTCATCTCTACCGCATTTATTCTGCTTTCATCCTTCTTCTGCCAGTTCCATGCTTCGCTTCCATATATTAGGGATGGGACCAGAACTCCATTGCGAACGGACGTTTTCGCTTTTAATGAATTAAAATGCCTTGAAACCGAAAACGGTATGCATCTGCAAGAGATATTGATGGAAAATGGTGATTAAAGTTAATTCTCTGATATAAAATGGGATACCATAAAAACAGCGTTTTATAATTTAGCAGTTCATGTCTCATTTCCGCCTTCTCTTATTTTAACAGTTATATTACTAATTCTGATTTTGAAAATTTGGTTTGGTTCATTTGGTGCTCCCGTGAATTTGGAGAAATTACGTGTATAAGTGAATTGTTTTGGTCAATTTGATTGTTTCGGCACTTTATAATAGTTAATTGTGAGACGTAATACGTTTTTACTGTTTTGATGTCAAAATTATACAAGTTTTTTCGTTTATATAAAGAATTTTGACAGGTGTAAAAATAAATTTTTCATTTGTTCCAATGACAATTTGAATAATTTCTTCAATATTCTTTTAAAGTTCTTGCTGGTGTTGGTTGGTTTTAAGTGCCTAATTACTGCCAAATAAAAAAAGGGGATACGTGGAACATTAATTAAATCATATAACAGCTAAATTAAAAAAAACGGTGGATACTTGTAACATAAATTAAATAAACACAAAACTCCGGATCGTCCATGTCAACATGTGCAACATCGGAAAAACATTATATGTTATTACATTATGTGCTAAATTTAAAAAACGGTGGATTCGTGGAACATAAATTAAATAGACAAATGTGCACCATCTAAAAATAACATTTTGTATTAAATTATTTTTATTTTGTTATTTTATTTTATATCATTGTATTTTATATTATTTGTTTTAGATTTATTTTGTGGATGTTGGAAGATCGAAGTGTGCGCGGGAGATGCCTATTGGTGGCGATGAGGTTCGCAACCCATCACACCGCGTCTCCCGCGGGGCGAAAAGAGAAGGATGGAGTGCCGCATCAGTCCATTCTTTCTGCCTACCCTTTCGGGGAGACGGCGTGATGGTTAGTTAGTTAGTTAGTTAGTTTTTTATTTCCTTCGTCAATGCTACAGATGGCAGAGAACAATGGGGTTCTAGTGCCAACCCATGTACATGGAAGTGAAGCTTGGAATTGGCAGAAGAAGGATGAAAGTATAAAAAATGCCGTAGAAATTAGATCATTTTAGTAGAATGTATAAAAAAAACAATCTCCCCAAACACCTTCAGCCGCCACAAGCGCCCAAAATCGATCCTCCTTCAGAGGAACACTCCGGGCCACACAAATCATGCGAACGCATAAACTAACAACCCACCAAATCACCTTTGAAAAATGTTCCCATCAGACGTAAGAGGAATAGCCACATGAGCTGAACCTCTGTAAGGCATGAGATCCAAGTTCAAGTCCAATCTATGATAGAATACCAAATGAAAAGGTTAAAAAATAATGTAAGGCGGATGAATGCGTCCTAAATTAAATGGTCACTTAGATGGTTTGGATTTATAGAACGAATTGATAAGGGAGAATGGTTAAAAAATATATCAGTGAATGGAAAAAGTAGTCGAGGAAGGCCAAGGAATGGCGTGACCAAATTAATCATATACTGAAAGGCGGCCGTGTTCAATGTAGGAATAATCGATGAGCGGGGTCACAATGTGTTTATAAGTCCATCCTCTCTGCCTACCCTCACGGGGAAACGGCGCGATGGTTAGTTAGTCAATGCTACATTTTTAAATTAACTTTTCAAACTAACTGTAATGGACTCATCTAGAACATCGTAACTGTCGAACCGCTCACAGGCGGTTCAGGTCGCAGGTGAACTATCCCCTTTTCACATCATCAAATCTGGAGTTCCCCAAGGATCTGTGTTGGGACCTCTTCTATTCATAATGTTCACTAATGATGTAGCCAAAATTATAGAATCCTTCGGTTTGCAGTCGCACTGCTATGCTGACGACCAGCGAATATACTCTTATTGTGATCCCGCTGATACAAGTAATCTCAAATCTTCAACTATAAACTGTATCGATGCAGTATCAAATTGGATGGTTTCAAATAAACTAAAATTAAATCCATCAAAAACAGAATTTCTTTGGACTGCTTCCATGAAGCGCCAACACATAATTGATCACTCCCCAATATCCACACCCGACACAGACATTTCCCCTAAAAACTCAATAAAACTTCTTGGCGTTCATTTAGAGACTGATCTTTCATTGAATTCTCAAATCAATAAAACAGTCAGCAACAGCTTTTTTCATCTAAGGCAATTAAGATCTGTAAAAAGAAATATTCCCGTTGACAGTTTTAAAACGCTGATCAACTCCTTCGTCGTGTCACGACTAGATTACTGCAATGGAATCTACGCCAACATTCCAAAACAGCAAATCAATAAATCTGCTTTTAACGCGGCAGCTAGATTGATTAAGGGTGTTCCGAAGTATTGTCACATAACGCAACACCTTAAGGAGCTTCACTGGCTGAAATGTCCGGAAAGAATACAATATAAGCTCTGCTGGACTGTATTTAAGGCGCTGCATGGAATGGCACCCGCCTACATATCTGAACTCTGCATCACCGAGAAACCGAATGCGAGGCAGTCTACATTGCAATCAGCAAGGTCTTCTGCGATGGGTAAATTGTACGTACCGAAGCGTTATCCTCGCACAAATTTCGGCGACCGGGCCTTTGCTGTAGCTGGCCCCTCGGCCTGGAACGCTCTCCCTGCAGACTTAAAGTGCATTGATAACCCGTCAGAGTTTAGATCGAGGCTCAAAACGCACATGTTCAAGTGTGACAGTCCATCCGTCCATCAGTCCTATCCTGATGCAAATGGTGATCGACTGCGTCAGGTGCATCCTCCATACTAAAATGTTTTATTTTTAGCAAAAATGTTTATTTTCAACTGTATGTTTATTTTTTACAAAAATGTTTATTCTTAACAAAACGTTCATTTAAATTTTTTTCAAATATTTTTAACAAAATGTTTATTTTTAACAACATGGTTATTTTTAAGAAAATCTTTATTTTTAACAAAATGTTTATTTTTAACAAAATCTATATTCTGAACCAAAATTTTTCACATTAACTAAAATATGTATCTTCAACTAGTTCACAAAATGGAGCTACAGCGCCCTTGAGATGATTAATTCATAAAAATGGCGCTCTATTAATCATCCAATTTATTATTATTATTATTATTATTGTCCAATAACTCATTAGATTTACGACTCTAAAAACCTTATCAATATATCCGGCAATTAAGATAATGTATGGTGCATCGTAGAACGCATACACCACGTTCTTTTCATATCTCTTTGATTTATGTTACTAAATGTGATTTATGTTGATGACCTTCATGGCCGAGTGGTCAATGATTTGACTACCACTCCGAAGGTCTGGGGTCAATTCCGATGATAGTAGTGTGATTGTCACACTGTTTTTGGTCTGATTAGCTACCTATCACATGTCATGAAAATCAATATTGTAGCTACAGTAGAACGTCGTTTATCCGGACGCCAGTTAACCGGAACGTCAATTTTCCGAACAAGCCGAGATGATGAGACGTTCTGTTCCGTGACCTTCGCATGAATAAGTTTACCTCACCACACCTACAATTGTTTCTCTGGTACAAAAAGAGAGGGTGATGAAAGCTCAAATAAGGATGATGAAGGAGAACGAATCAGTCACGGAGAAGCCTTTTCAGCATTAGAAACTACGCTTTCATGGCTTTAGGAGTAAGATGAAAGCAACTCAACTCAAATAATCAGAAATTCAAAAAAGGCGCCCCTTACGATTGCACTCTCCTCAAGCTACATTTTTTTACTTTCGTAACTATTTTAAATTGTGGTTTTATGACTTCGACCGATTTCGGCAGTTCGTTGCCATCTTCTGAAACTGGCATCATTAGATGGCAAGGAGATGCCGAAACCGGTCGAAGCAATAAAATCAAGTGAAAATAAACCTAATATACTCGTATATTATAAAAATAAAATCAGAAATGAGGAGATTAGACGCCGAACAAAAATAACGGACATCATGGAACGACTAGCGAGACTGAAGTGGCAATGGGCGGGTCATGTGGCGAGACAGAGTGAGGATAGATGGACCCCGAAAATAATAAGGTGGAGACCATGGGAGAATAGGAGAAACGTCGGCAGGCCGCAAAAAAGATGGGCCGACGACATTGCTGCCGTGGGGGAGGGGGGGGGGGGATGTGGCTACGGCTGGCAGGAGATAGAAACGAGTGAAAGGGAAGGGAAGAGGCCTATGTCCAGCAGTGGACCGATAAAGGCTGACGAAGAAGAAGAAGATATGTTATATAAAGAAATTTCATATAATATTTATTTTTTATTTTCAATATTCATTTTTTATTAGAAAATAAATAATTAAATATAAATAGCATGAATGCGTAGAATAATATTACCGACCTATGCTCTAGTTTTCATCAAGAATTTATTAAATTTATTTATACTTTTTTATAAAGCCAAAATGACATCGCTAAATTAAATCGGCCAAAGAAAGTTATTTTAAACACAATATTTCTCTAAAGTGTTGCATTTTGACAGTGTCGGTTCATTAAACTCTAACGACAGATTAATCGCACGAAATTGGGTTAACGAACCGAGGTTTATATTTTAAACTGCCGTTGAGCAAAATGGAAAAAATCCATCCATAACGGGAGCGTGGTTCATGCATCAGTAATTATGCGACAATGAAAGTGTTTTCTAAAAGGCGACCTTTTTATACGTTTTGGAAATTCATTCAGTTTGAATTTGGAACTCTAAATTAAAAATTTAATTGCACTCTCGAGATGAAACTAAAGAAGCATTGTTTTATCCTTTTTTTTAAATATATACTCGTATGACATTAGGCGATTTTTTTTTTTAATTTTATATACGCGATACTTTGTGTTGTTATGATGCTTAATTGCTCTTTTATTTTTTATATACCTTGTATATACAATACTTATATTTAAAAAATAAAATAACATAGACATGTTTCGGACAACTAGTCCTTCTTCAGTGATACATATTATAAAGATACATTTTTAAAATATTATTATATAAAATTGTTTATATGATCTGACAGATGTTATAAAGATGAATTTTGGAACGTTTATGCTTTGTTATAACAAATATCATGATTCAATTTAAATTTTGAAATAATAATTTAAAGTTCATATTGGGGTTCAGGTAATTACTTACAACAAAGGAAATAAATCAAAAATGAATCATAATATCTGTTATAACAAAAGCATAAACGTTCCAAAATTAATATCTGTCAGATCATGTTAACAATTTTAAAATATTTTAAAAATGTATCTTTATAATATGTATCACTGAAGAAGGACTGGTTGTCAGAATTCTGTCTATGTAATTTTTTTTAAATTAAGTGCTGTGTATACAAAGTATAATATAATATATAAAAAATAAAAAGAGAAATAAAGATTTTTTTTAGTTTTGATGTATTGAAATAAGTGTTTGTAAAAGTAAAAAAAAAAAATTATAATCACGCCATTTCTATACCATTATTTCTTCATTCATTATTGTTCTGTATATATATTTCGGAACAAAATATACATGTTTTAGCATTACATTTTTGTAGATAGGGAAAGATTTTTTCCTCGACTCAATAACTTGGTAGAGACTTCTCTGTTTTCAAGTTTAGTCCCATTAAAACTTATTAATTGCTGTACATAAACCACCATAATGATGTTATGAAGTTATCGCAATCATATTTTTTCCGGTTTATGTTTCGTTAAGCCGAAAGTTATGACTTTTTTGCCTCTATACCCTTGAGCTGGTTTATGTATTTTTTGTATGGCACTCACATACAAGATTCCATGGCTCCATGATATATTTATAATTTTAAAATATTAATGATTTTATTAAAAAATTTGTGATAGAATTTCATGTTAATAATGAAAAAATAAATAACTAACTATCCATCACGTCGTCTCTCCGAAGGGGTAGGCAGAAACAATTCGATCGATTCCTCAACATTCCTATTACACATCGTGTCATACAGACCACATTTAACCTACCCTATTTTCCTTTTATGTTCCGCTGTATTTTATTGAAAAAATAAACAAAATATATAGTAAATGAACTTTACAAAAACATTATGTAATAAACATTAAATGCCTATGGAATATATAGAATCATATGGTTAAATATTGCAGACTGTAGAGTAGGTAGAGAATAACAGTACATAAAGGCACGCAATACTTTGAAGCACAGCGCAGAGACGACGTCACAGAGAGGAGGAGGAGAAAATAGAAACCACTGGAGAACGATGACGGCTCCATTACAAGCGCCTTCCCTTGCCACAGATGTCCCAGAATATGAGGATCCAGGATCGGGCTATTCAGTCACATGCGGACCCACAACCGTGAAGGACAGTCTTCCTCAGACACAAAGGACAGCCGATGATTTGATTTGATAACTGTAACTACTATTTTACTATTTTATATATAACACTAACAAACTTTGATGTAGGTACCATAACCAGTCGAAGCCATAAACCTAAGTGCTTTATGGCCACCACAATTCAGTGAGTGTAATTAAAATGTGCTATCAAATTTTTTTTTAACAAAAACATGATTTCGTTGCGTTAATGAATAAGAATAATTCACGCGCTGATTTGTTTTGATGATAATCAATTAAAACTTAAAACAGCTGTGGTAGAATTAAGTGGGTAATTAGTTTGATTTAGCACGCGCGACGCGATACAAGAACGTTTTGATTGTATCAGAAGACAATCACCGCATTAAAACGATTTACATCCGTATACAATTAGTTAGTTCATAATCCCAAGATCGGTTCGTCCCCTCGTGTTACCATATTAAAATTATCATTTTTGTTCGATCATGTGTTTGCATTATATAGTTATTCTTCTGCTTCATTCAATAAACGTCATAATCCTTCAAGGATTAATTGAATCTCAATAGAGACGAATATGCTAATTGGAAACAGAATACGGTGATCGAGGTGTTTACAGGACTTATGACCTGTCATTGGTTGGGTTAAGCGCACGCTTTATGTAATACAACATTCCCCATTCCACCTTTTCATAGGACCACCATGTCTGACAAATTTTTGGAAGTTGTATACATGTTAATCTGTAACACCACACTTCACATGGTAGTTTCAATCAACACAATATCGCCATCTATGAAGATTGGATTTTAAGCATTAAGCAGAAGATATTTTTAGTCATAATCCTTAGTGATTTCCCTGACAACTACTCCCACATTAAAAAGTGATCATAAATTAAAAAGCACACAGCGACCTATGGAGAGGAAAATGCTCAGCCCGAGTCTTCCAAATTAATTATTCCGACTATACATTCAGTTAATTGAAGTGGTAATAGGGCTAGACATATAGCCAGATAGCGCTGTACCAGATGGATACCTAGAACACTCCAATGGAGACCATGGACAAAGAAAAGAGACTAGACAATGACATTCCCAAAATAGCTGGGAATACATGGATGCGGAAGGGACAAGACCATGACAGTGACGACAGGAGAAAAATGGTGGAGGTGTTTATCTAGCAACTGGAAGAAGGCTGAAGAATAATATGAAGATTCCACTTGGTTGATGAGGCTAGAGGAAATTTTGAGAAAACACTTTATACTGATGAAGTGTGGAGAATAAGGACAACCATGAGCTGGAAAAACTTTACAATAAATCAACATTGTAAGGTTTTTATAAATATGGCGAAATAATTTTATAAAAGAACTAACTAACCATCACGCCGTCTCTCCGAAGGGGTAGGCAGAAAAAATTGACTGCCATACTTTTCTTTCCTTAACATTCATACATCGTCTCATGCACGCGCATCGCATTATGTGACTCCTTACTTTACCGACATTTAATATTTGATTAGGCACCTGCTCAGAACCTTGTCCGAAAGGCGTGCAAGATGGATCGGCCATGTAATACGTCAAGAAGGTCTCTTGCATGCCATAATGGAGGGTATGATCGAGGGGACAAACTCTAGGGGACGCCCACGCCGAGAGTACCTGGAGGACCTGTTGGTGGACGTACGCTGCTCATCATATGCAGATCTCAAAAGAGCCGCACAAGACAGGGAAAAATGGAAGAGAATAATGGAGGAAATTGCTGCAAACCAATCCCAGGATTGAAACCAGAGAAGAAGAATATTTGATTGATTTGATCGTGCTACGTTTTTCTCGATCTAACTCTATTTCTTGTTCCGTTCACGTTGTTTACATAAACTTTCTTCATTCATTATTTCCATGTGTTCAAACCATTTTACGACCCTTTCGTTATTTTGTTCAAAACACTTTTATTCGCACCGCATTCACTTCTTATATTTGCATTTGACACTCTATTATATGTAGATTTACTACACATTTGTCTTATAATCTCATTTCTACTCAATTTATTTTGTCAGCTTTCATCCTGGCAAAACCAGTTTCATTATTTATTTCTTTTGTGCATAATATATGCTTCTTCATTAAATTATATAATATTTATTATGCTTAAAAATTATATAAGCACATTAGGCCGGAAAAGAAATACAGGAAAACAGATGTTAATGAACAAAATAATATTTAGAAAACGCATTGTTTTCGTCATGCTTAAAAACAAATGAGCTCCGTGTAACGGCTGTCATGTTATTCTTTTAATTATTTGTAATACGATATATTAAGAATTATATCATGTTTTCAAGTAATTAGATTTATTGCAAGACTAGCTAAAACTTTTGTGCACGTAATATATGTAAAAACTATGTAAATTTCGCTACAACAGGTATTTTATCACATGAAGAAATTTCCGTATTGTAACCGATGAAAATCAAATTAATTCACTTTAAGTTAATTATCTTTATGTAATGAATTCGCTATTGTAAATTGGTAAGTAAATTGTTGCAATCACGAACACTTTGTACTCTTAATAATAAAAAAATTCCCAATCGTTTTTATAAATTTGTTTGTTGTGTTTTTTACCCTCTTTATTTTGTTTTTTAACTACTAAGGGTTGGTGCGGGTAACAAAGTGAATGGAGCTTTAAAATTAGTTATTGGAAATAAGAATTTATCAATGAAAGCGAAAACGGCCGTTCACAATGGAGTTCTGGTCCCAACCCTAATGTATGGAAGCGAAGCATGGAACTGGCAGAAGAAACATGAGAGCAGAATAAATGCGGTAGAGGTGTCTAAGACGTATGTGTGGTAGAACGATAAACGACAGAATCTCAAATGCTGATATTAGAAAGGAATGTAGAACGGAAGAAGGTATTATGAACAAAATTATGAAAGGATCGCTGCGTTGGTTCGGACATGTGGAACGCATGGATGGAGAAAGAATGGTTAAGAAAGTATAAGTTAATGATGTAAATGGGGTACGGAGTCGAGGCAGACCGAGGAAAACGTGGCATGACCAAATTAATAAAATTTTAAAGGTTGGTCATGTTAGAAGTCGGAGGAATCGACGTGCGTGTATGACTCGTTGTATGAATGTGGAGGAAGCTAGAGAGGTTTGCCAGGATAGAGTAGTGTGACTGTCCATTCTCTCTGCCTACCCCTGCGGGGAAATGGCGTGATGGTTTGTATGTACGTATGTAACTACTGGTTTCACCCCAAACTTGGCTTTATCGCGGTACTTAAAGAACCCGATTGACTTACGATGGCAAAACTGGTGGTAAGTTGATTCTGCAAGTTTGGAGCTTTGACTAGTTTATTTGACGGTATCGGAGTGCCCTTGAGATGAATTCCTCAAGAAAACGGCGCTATACAAATTAGTCTAATTATTTATTGAAAGATAAGGCTGTGGAATTCTATCGTTAAATACCTTTGGTATTGAAAATTAACCAAGTAAATTAATAATAAAAATAAAAATAACAAAACAACAACTAAATTTGATTGTAAAACCTAACGATCCTAGCATCGGTTAGCGAAATAGCTATCGCGACAAAATATAATATAATCAATTGTGATATTCATAACAAAGTTTTTTTATTTAAACAGTTAATAATGTTGAAATATTAAAATGTTTCCTCCAAAACAATACATTATTATAAGTTATAAAAAATGATATTCAATACAAATGAAAATGACTGTTAGAAGTTTTATAATATTTTATGGGAATGATTTCGCCTTGCTATCTTCTCTGGTCTCAATCTAAATATTGTTCTACAGCAAGACGATGCATCTACATAACTATTTCACTCCGCTCGGTCCTCGCCAACTCTCTTCATCTTCGCATAGTAGGTGCAGCGCATATCTCGGCAAATCTGGTCTAGGTTCTCCTGGCGAGGTCGTTCTTTGCCAATCGATCCCTCGACCGTTCTCTCCAATACATCATGGAGGAAACATTCGTGTCGCAACACATGACCAATCCATCTCGCGCGTTTCTCCGCTATGGTGTTCAATATGTGCCTGTTCTCTTCAACTCTGCTGAGAACCTCCTCATTTGTAACGTGGTCCCTCCGTGGTTCAAAATGGCCATGCTATGGCAAATCAAAAGCCTGTTATATCCATAAAATGTAATACATACAGGAAGATTCATAAAACTTTAGTTCAAGTTGTATCGTTTCAAACATGATGAAAACTCTCTTCATTTTTATATAATACATTATTTACTAAAACTCTTTCTCATTCTTTAGTGTTTCAGAAAAAAAAATCCGTGATAATGTTATAAACAAATAAAATAAAACGAATACACGTGCTCTTTGGACGAAGCCGCAGCTAATTCTAACCATGATGCGCACATGCGCATAATCATACAATATAAATAGCGTGCACGAACTGCTATACTCGTATAGCGCTGTGTTTATCGCAAGCACACAGCCGATCGAGGATTGTGATCGTAAAGTCGAACGATCGTATGTATATAGTAGGTCGTTAGTTGAAGATTACCTATATTAGGTTACATACGGCGAGTCACATCTTGCTGGAGGGTGTGATTCTATAAAATGCTGCGAAACGCCCAGTTGCATTCCACCAGCAACAGTACTGACTAGTCCAACTCGTTAGCGTCCCTGTCGCGAACCCCGGGCAATGGGATCACACTCATAACCGTATGATCACAGCAGATAACGAGGGGATGAAAGGCGAGTTTCTGGCGCCTCCAAACCAGATCCAACCAGCTAAGGGAAGGTAACCCCGACAGAAAAATCCACCAGAGAAGGCAACGGGAAACCACTCTGGTCACCTTTTCCCAGGAATCACTATGGCGAAAAAGAGTGGACAGGAATAACAAGAGTTCAGAACCTGTTACAAATGGAGATGCCTTTGCTGTAGTGATCGCCAACGTTGGGGGGGCCTAACACGGCACCGAAAGAAGAAGAAGGTTACATAAAAGTTATGGACGCTCCTTGCTCTTGTTTCTCTGAGCGTGGCGAAAGCTATGACTGCCACACCGAAGGCCCCGGGTTCAATTCCCGGAGATGGATTGATGTCATTGGTTTGCTGTAGAATTCGCGTGACTAAAAAAAATACGATTCAGCCTTTAGTCGTCCAATGCTGAACATATGCCTCCCTTCACGACTTTCACAACACTCTATCTCTCGCCGCTCTGTACCATTGACATTTTGCCGCTCTCTTGATGTCATCCATGACCATCTGGCTTGTGGTCTGCCAGGATTTCTATGGCCGGTTCTCGGTCGCCACTCCAAGACGCGTCATGTGCACGGAACATCCATTGTCCTCGCTATATGGCCGGTCCAATTCCACTTTAACGAGGCTATTTTGCACGCTTCGTCCGCAACTTTGGTCCTTTCTCTGATCCAATCATTTCGCTTCCTGTCTCGCAGACTGATGTTTAAAATCCTTCTCTCCATTGCCCGCTGGGTCACTTGGAGTTTCTGTATTGTTCTTCTTGTGAACGTAACTGTTTCCAGCCCGTATGTCAGTACTGAGAGGATGCACATGTCAAATATCATTTTCTTCAGGTGGTTCGCGAATCTTTTGAACTTAAGGATATAGGACAGTACCTACTTACCTAACAGTTTTTGGGTTCAAATTATATTATGTCTACAAATGTGGAAAGTAACGGGAAATTACCACATTAAAATGGCCCAAGAATCAGCAAAGATCAATCAAATCAAATCAAATCAGTTTATTTTCTCCAAAGATATTACAAACAACTTAAGGCATCTATTGAGAACAGGTAAAACATAAAAAATATATAATACCAGGAACCCAAGGAGAGATGGTTCGACATTAGGAATACAAGATACTCTCCAAAGTCAAGAGTATTTGTCTTCTGAACGTACTTTCACGAATATGAAAGACATTGATCTCCGAAGCGATCATGTTCAGCAGTTTGATTGCACTCCCCACCGGCATCCCCAGAGGCAGGTTGGTTCTGCATGCTGGGAGATAAAACAATCTGTGCTGACGCTGTCGAAAATAACCACCCGGAACATAACGATGGATAGCCTCCAAGATGACGGAATTCTCAAAGAATCCCCTGATAAGTCTAAAGAAATGGGTAAGTGTGCACCCATCCCTTCTTATTTGTAAACTATTGGTTGCCAGCATGCCAAAGAGGAATGCAGTGGGATAAAACCACGGTATACCCCGACAAAGGCACGGTAGCCACAGATAATAATAATCTTGGCTGCAAATGAATCACTAGGATCGAAACTACTCAAATCTAAGTGATTTAGTGTTGTGAGATCAATTCTAGCATCCAGCTCAAAATAAAGTACTAATGAGACAAAATATCGAAGCTGGTTTTGCGTTCATACACTTTCTTTCACCCATCCATCAGATAGGAAGATTTATAACATAACTATTAATAATTGAGACCGTTGTGTAAGTAGGAACAGACAACGGTAATTACACTATACGTGAGTGTTTTCTATTTCGATGGTAATCTCGAGTAATTAGGTAGAACGATAGCTATACAAATATGTACATTCATTTTATGCGTGTTCGTGGCGATAACTAGTAACCACGTAGATAAATCATTCTAAATCAAATTGAATAATATTAACGGATTCTAAATTTAAAAATAAGATTAATCTTTATATAGAGAATAATGCCGTTCTCGTTGCGGATAGTACGGACGAATTACAAGTGTTGGTGTCGAGAATGTATGAGGTATGCAAGTTAAATGATTTAATGATGAAAGTCGGAAAGTCGAAGGTGATGGTTTTCGAAAGGGAAGAGCAAATGACAGTTTGTAATATAAGTGTGAACGAAGAGAACTTGGAACAGGTGAGGGAATTTGTTTATTTAGGTAGCATGTTCACAGCAGATGGCCGAACGGATAGTGACGTAGAAAGAAGGGTTGGTGCGGGTAACAAAGTGAATGGAGCTTTAAAAATAGTTATTGGAAAGAAGAATTTATCAATGAAAGCGAAAACGGTCGTTTACAATTGAGTTCTGGTCCCAACCTTAATGTATGGAAGCGAAGCATGAAACTGGCAGAAGAAAGATGAGAGCAGAATAAATGCGGTAGAGATTAGGTCCCTAAGACGTTTGTGTGGTAGAACGATGTACGACAGAATCTCAAATGCTGATATTAGGAAGGAATGTAGAGCAAAAGAAGGTATTATGAACAAAATTATGAAAGGTTCGCTGCGTTGGTTCGGACATATGAAGCGCATGGGTGAAGAAAGAATGGTTAAAAAAGTATACGTTAACGATGTAAATGGAGTAAGGAGTCGAGGTAGACCGAGGAAAACATGGCATGACCAAATTAATCAAATATTAAAGGTTGGTCATGTCAGAAGCCGGAAGAATCGACGTGCGTGTATGACTCGATGTATAAATGTGGAGGAAGCTAGAGAGGTGTGTCAGGATAGAGTAGTGTGGCGGTCCATTCTCTCTGCCTACCCCTGCGGGGAAACGGCGTGATGGTTTGTTGTTGTTGTTGTTGTGTAGAAATACTTCTTGAATTATGAAATTGAGAAAAAAAAAATACTGGCAAAATGTTAAAACGAAGAATGCTTTATAGGTTCCATACTTCATAACTTTTAGGCAGCCACATTTTAAGTAGGAGAAATGGACGAGCCTGCATGTTACGATATATGAATGTAGAGGAAGCTAGAGAGATATATCAAGACAGAGCAGTGTGGCAGTCCATCTTCTCTGCCTACCCTTCCGGAGAAACGATGTGATAGTTAGTTAGCTTGTTATATTTAAAGATAAGTTAAAAACATCGTTCATCTAAGTTAAGTTATAATTATAGATATTATAGATATTCCGTTATGCTGGAGAGGGTTCAGAAAAAAATTCTGATGTATCTCTACATGAGGAAGTATGGTCCGTATATCCGTGGCTCTATCCCACGGAATTTCATTTAGGAATGCTCGGAACCAATTCTTTACAGTTTCGAAGAGATGGGCATCTCATTACCCATTTCTTTAAATTCATCTGGGGATAATTCAAGAACTCGGGCGTGCTAGAGGGTGTTGGTCTTTTTGTCACTGATAGATTTCTCCGACAGCGACAGCACAGCTTGTTTTACCTACCGGCCACCAGAACCAATCTGCCTCTAGTGACACCGATGGGAAGAGCAATTAGTCTGCTGAACACGGTCTCTTCGGAGATCGACGTCTTTCATATTAGTGAAGATACGTTCAGGAGACAAATACTCTTGACTCTAGAAAGTATCTTGTATTTTTAATTTCGAACCATCTCTAATGCGTTCCTGGTACTATGTTGTATTTTTATAATATTTTACCTGTACCTAATAGGTGCCTTAAACATTTTGCTGCTTGTAATGTTTTTTGAGTTAATAAACTGATTTGATTTGATTAGTGGGATAATACACAATATGTTTAATTTTTAGAACTTGGTAAATTCCTTTTAGAATTTAGGGCACCTATGCGTGTATTATAAAAATATTCGTCACACTAAAAATTTATTCAAATTCCATATGAAATTAATTTATAAACCTGTATTGCTGACATTAAATCAACTTAGTAATAAATATGAGGACTAAGTTTATAAAATAAATTTTAAAAAAATAACCAAGCAGAACTGCTTCAATCTCGAATCTTCGAAAAAGGAAATTGAATTTTATATGACTAGCAGTGGCGACCGGTGCGTAGTTCTTATGGCTAAAAATAATAATGATTTATTATTTAAGCCTCTCAGATAGTAATGTAAGACCGTCAGACCGGCTAAGAAATAATGAAATACTTAGAAGGTCGGGAGTAATTGATGTCGTGGAAAGGGTGGCTAAGACCAAATGGTCATTTGCGGGGTATGTTGCCAGCTTGGTAAATAAAAGAAGGACTAGAAGGGTGGTGGAGTGGAGAACTCGCAAGGACAGAAAAGGGAGACCCCCCCCCCCCCCCAATTGATGGTCTGATGACATTCGAAAAATTGCTTGTGACTGGATTCGAAAGGCACGAGGAACACGTGAAGAAGAATTGGGGAGGTCTATGTCCAGCAGTGAACGACATCGGCTGTCTAAGTAAGTAAGTATTAAATAGTTTCGTCTTAATATAGCCACAAAGAAATTGCATGGTATTAGATAAGTGACACGCACAACAATGCGAATATATAATATTTAATCTGAGGATTATAAATATATCATATATACGAGTATGTATACGACAAAAAAAATCGCTGTCCTGGATTGGTAAATCTCTTAGTATTTAACATCCCCACTGGTCACCACTGAGACCCACTGCTGTTGACGTTTATCTAAAAATGTATTAAATATTAATTATACTGGATAGTGTACAGATTAAACGTGATAAAATTATTCATTAATTATTTTAAATAACGTCAATTTATGAATGCAAATTGAAAAAAAAGACACCGATTTGAACCCCAAGATTCAAATTTGTGTCACACCTGAATATTTATTAATTTATTGATCTTACACCAAGTACATGGTTTAAATACCTTCCAACTTGGGTAGCCCGTTCTATTAAGTATAAACATTAAATAATTGGAATTGATATTTTGCCTAAGAAAAAAATTGGTTCCCATATTTTTATCTTAAATCGATAAAGGTCTTTGATATTTAATCACCGATAACACTTTGTTAAAGTAAATTTAATTTAAAAACAAAATCTTCGGTCGCAAGTAAAAATCTCATAAAAATAAATATACTTTGTATAGAATTTTTCATTAAGGGCGCTCAAACTTTGAAATAAAATGAAACAATCTGTCTTAATGATATTGCCACAATCTTTAATTTTATTTCAAAGTAAATTAAATGACATGATGTATGGAATACAATTTTGGCCAAATGGCCGCGGTAGCTTTGCTGCAGGTGGTGTATCCTGGTTTTCAAAAGATTTTTCAATAGGAACGCTTGAACTTTGACAGAGTATAGCGGCCATTTTGGTAAAGCAATAGCTGTCAAATTTGACAAGAATACTTATTTAGTCTTAACAATTTAACATAAAACTGAAAATGTTAAAATGTATTATCCAAATCAGTGTTCTGTTCGCCAAACGTTCCGTGCGATGCCTCCAATTTATGGCATTCATGACCGTCTTGCAGCGCACTTACGTGGATTGTTAAGAATTAGCCGGTCATAAGTCAAATTTCAAAATCGATGTTAAAAATACCAAAAAAATCCTAGATCCAAATAAATGTCCCAGTAACAATAATTGACCATCCCCAACCACGAACCTTTGACCGTGTGCGCGCGCAGGTGGTTGAAACTTGTCCGCCTAACGAAGTGCACGTCGTCATTGTTCTTAGCGCTCTCAGTGTAAACATTAAACAAGGAGTATTTTTCTTTGTCCACCTAATATTTCAAAATTATCGTTATGGATTCGAATAATTCATGTAATAATCAATATTTGTTGATGTGCTTAACATACTTTAAAAGTTATTTTATATTATTTGTAGAACATCAAAAAAAGGTGGTCTAGTAATGAAATTTTTACTTAATTTTCAAGTTTACAAGATATTTTGTTATATTATCGCGTCCTATCGCGTAATGTTTGTTCCTGTACTGTATACTTCTTATATTTGACTAATTAGTGACATAAAATTTGGCTGCGGATAGCTGCGGTTGACCAAATTACAGTTATTTTTTTTAAAAGGATGACATCACTTTTTTTTAACAACTTTTTCTTAAAATGTAATAAAGAGTGATTTTCTCAATTTTAGGTATATCTGGTACATCGGGTACAAAAACCGTAAGCTGTAAATATCTTTACGATCAAATGCAGCAGCAAGATTTACCTAATTTAGATGAAAAAATTAAATATCTAAAAAATCACCTATTGTCCTGTTGTGGTGACACTCCAGATAATCTAAGCAGTTTCAAACAAAGATTTGCATATTTCAAAACATCAATGAAAGAAAAATGGTCGAAAGCCCATAGAAAAAAGCAATGTTTCTTAAAACTAATGAAAAGTGGTTAGGAGGAACATTTGGACTTTCAGCAAACAAGCAAATTCGACCAGGTTGGGCTTCTAAAGCATTTGAAGAAAGAAGAGAAGACTAAAAGAAAAAAAAACGGAGGAAATACCTTATTCACTTAATAAAGAAGTAATCGTTCATGCAGCGCAAACAACATTACAGGCTCGAGGAAAAGGGGATGCTTCGAAAATACTACGGGAAATATAACGATTTGATGAATATGCCATGGCAACTGCGAAATTGTATGTCGAGTTATATAGTTGGCACCCAATGTCTCCAACCTTGCATAAAATATTGATTCATGGTGCAGCTGTAATTGAAAATGCCTTATTACCCATAGGACAGTTGTCGGAAGAGGCAGCAGAAGCCAGAAATAAGCACTTTCGATTATACCGCGAAAACTACGCAAGAAAGTTCTCGAGAGAGGAATGCAACCTTGATATATATAATAGATTATTATCGAGTTCAGATCCACTATTAAGTAGCATGAAACAAACAAAAATAAAACGATCAAACCAGGTTAATTTTGCCCTGAAACAATGAATATGTTACTACCAGCTGTACCGAATACCGAATCCGATATTTCAGACATGGATTAAAATTTGTCCATAAATGTATAAACATATTTAAAATACTTATTTGCACCAAAATTATTAATCTGTAACTAGATTTTTTTTTGTTTGTAAAATTTGTAATAAAAAAAATTTTTTCCTCGAGATTTAGTATTTTTTTATATTTTTGGCTGGGAAAAAAAAATGTTTTTACTAAGGACAATTTTTTACGATAATATTTATGATTTGAAGTCAAAATACACCGTAAAATAATTTTGACCGCCTAAATCATTCAAATCCACCTATGTGCAGCGTCTACAATACGTCGTTTAATACTTAAATTTGAGACAACCGGATTGGTAGTCGATAGTCGGTAACTGTGCCTGTACGTCAAAGAAACGCAAGATCAAAAAAATGGCAATATCACTTAGACGGCTTATTTTATTTCATTTCAAAAAACCTTTTATTATCAAGATAAGGCCTGATAAATCAAGTTTAACAATCATACGCTATGAATTTTATGATTCAAATTAAACGAGTTATTTATAAAAGAAACCAATCCAGAAAACATCAAAAGGTTCCGCGATCCCTTTTTATGAAGAGCTCCGGTAAATAAAATTAGAAGTATATATTCAATATCCGGAATAGAAAACATATACGATAAGGAATTGATTTCATACATTCGCTTCCATATTTTAAATCTAATTTAACCAACCGAAACAAAAATAAACTTTATTATGATATAATATAATATTTGAATAAATAATTCATTTCGTACATCCCGGTACAGAATTAAACGTAATCAACAAAATCAATAATACAATATATTTCAAAAGATTTTTTTACTTAAGTTGTTATTACGCTAAGGAAAGGCGATTCATTGTTTAGATGATTCTTCTTCTTTCTAACCTATGTCTCATTTTCTTGGGATCGCTCTTCTCGAATGTCGTCTTCAGAATCTGTTATTGGTGGCGTCAGTTGAGACCCGGTCTCTTTCGAGACTCCTGTTGAGTCCTATCCCAGTCAACTTGGCCTACCACATTATTTGGGTCACTGATCCGTTGAGATATCTTGGACGAATGCTTAGAAATTCGTATATGATAGAGTCAAATGCAAATATTATACTAGAAGTGAATGCAAATGATATTGCAAGTGTTATATACACAAAACAAGAAACAGAAAAAGACCGAAGAAATCGTTGCACGATCAAAACATTCAAATATTAAATGTCGATCACGTTAGGGATCTGGGAAATCAACGTGCGCGGAAGACATGATGTATATTCATGCATCGTGTCATGCGTATGATGTTGTGGAAGCGTAAGAAGTATGTCAGGAAACAAACAGTGTGGCGGTCCAATCTTCCGCCTATCGCTTCGTGATGGTAAGTTAGTTATTTAATTTAACTATTGTAAGTGTAACGAGATATGGACGTTGACTAGAGAAGTAATGAATAAATTAAAGTTGCACATCGGGTCATGGAAAGATCTATGTTGGGTATTGTATTGGGTAATTGGCACTGGGCTGGACATCTGTGCCGACGGGGTGATGGAAGATGGAGTCAGGGTTTGGTTGGAATGGAGGCCGGAAAAGTGTCGGGAGACAGCCCACCAGGTGGAGCGATGATATTGTGCTGATGGCAAGAAGGGCCTGGAGAAAACACTTGTTAACACTTGCACAACTTACGTCCAGTGAATGAAACAGGCTGACGAAGAAAGTGTAACTTATCATTTTTGTCTCAAAATTTATTTTTTACTCACGATAATTTTATAAAACTGTTATATTTTTAGGATTAAATACAATTAATAATAGCAAAGGTGAAAAAGGTATGTTTAATACAACAACAACAATAAACCATCACACCGTTTCCCCTCAGCGGTAGGCATCCTGACATACCTCTCTAGCTTCCTTCACATTCATACAGCGAGTCATACACGCACGTCGATTCTTCCGGCTTCTGACATGACCGACCTTTAATATTTGATTAATTTGGTCATGCCATAGGTTTGTTTAATAATTTTTTTTTTTTTTTTTTTTTTTTTTTTTTTTATGTACACAACAGGTCGTTTGGACCCAATTACTGTATACATTTTTAATTTTTTAGCTATTATATTGATTCTCGAGACATGTGATAGGTAGCCAATCTATCGCCATTTTATTGTCACGTGAATTCTACACCAGACCAAAGACAGTGTGACAATCACACTGCCATCGCCGGGAATCGAACCCAGGACCTTCGGCATGGAAGTCAGAGCTCGTAACCACTCTGCCACGAAGGTCGTCGAATTAAATAAAACGATGTTATTTTATAACTAGGAGTACTTCCACATTTGTCTTTATTTCACCAGGCTCGCTGGCATCAACAGATAGACCATTCTGTTGATGCTAGCAAACCAGGTGAAACCAGTCGCTGTCGAAATAAATACAAATCTGGAAGTAGTTATAAAAAACATAGATTTATTTAATTATTATTTAAAATGAATTTCCATCAAGAGATTTCAGTAAAATTATTCGTTAAATCTTTTGATTATCTTAAAAGTTTTGTTTATAATTCGAAGTTTGAATTTTGTAATACCTTATTTCACGGAGAGTTTTACACACATAGCTGTAGTAATAGTAGACCACGAGATGCATTGTGTCCTTGAGCTCAGATATTGAACTCTTGAACTCAGATCAGTCGCATTTTTTGATGCGCAATGAAGTTTTAGTTCTCACACTTCCGCTTTGATAATGGGTGGCGGTGGTTACTTGTGTCACCGAGGCGAGAAATCGGCAGCAAAGGGATCTTTGCAATTATCCAATTTACAAGCGCGTATAATAATGTATCTTGTTTTTTTTAAAACGAGAATTTGTACCATAAATGTCACATGATATTTTTTTACTATTATAATTTGAACCGGGTTCAATTATTTTTAGATTGCCTTCAGTTTATGTTATACTTCTGATGTTGTGACTTTGCCTTTGAATTGATAGAACTAATGATAATTTTAAGACGTCAAAATACTATGAAAATAAATATTCTAAGAGAACTCTAGCATCATGCTTTGATATATAGTCAGCATAAGACGAGATAAATGTATTTATGAGGTTAATATTTTTTTTTAATTAAGCAATATTAAATCGTGATTATTAGTATTTTCAGTCCATTCCTTTGCAATGAACGAAAAAACAATATATGCTAGAATACGAAGTAAGAAAGTTACGCAAGCAGATAAATGCGTCCTAAATAAAATTAAGAACGGGTTACTATGATTATATTAACATATAGAATGAATAAGAGAGAATGAATAGATAGAATGAATAGAATGATTTGTGAGGTTGAGAATATTATAAGATGGAGCAGACAGCGAAAGAGGGACTGGTACGGTCATGTTCAAAGAATAAATACTACCAGACTCCCCTATATTGCATTGCATAATCATCCTCATGGGACTCGTCCTCGTGGAAAACCTCCTAAAAGATGGAAGGACAGCTGGGAATCTACCTCACAGGAGGAGCAACTCTCTGGAGAACTGACCACATAGGTCTACAATAAGGAAGAAGAGAAAGAAGAAGAAGAATAAATAAGTGAGGGAAAAATGGTTAAAAAGATATATGAAAGTGGTTTAAATAGAAAAAAGTCGTGGAAGACCAAGAAAAACAAGGCATTAACGAAAACATGAAATGTTTGAAATTGGAAAAATCGACGAGCGTGCGTGTCAGTGTATGCATGTAAAAGAGGCGCGAGAGTTATGTCAGGATAGAATTAATAGTATGGCGGACCATCCGTTCTCCCCATCCCTATGAGGTTACTGCTTAATGTTTATTTATTTAGTAACTAACTAATATCTAACTAACTAACCATCACGGCGTCTCCCGAAGGGTTAGGCTGAAAGAATAGACCGCCACACTGTTCTTTCCTGACATACTTCTCTCGAATTGGTTCCGAGCATTCCCAAAAGAAATGCCGTGTGTGGTTGTGTGTGAACCCATCCCTCCTTATCTTTAATATTGGCCCCAGCATTGGTCTCCAAGAGGAATGCGGTTCACACCGTTTCTAATAGATAGTTTTCAGTATATGTATATAATTTAAATATCTATATAATTATTATAAAATGCCCATTAACAAGAGAAATCAAATGAAATGATATATTATCTAATCGTACGCCTGTTTTGACAGCATGTCAACAAATTTATTATACGAGAAGATGTACCTAGTTATGTATTATATTTTCAAAGACTCTGTAAGCTTCTTCGAGGTTTATGTCTTATGAATAGAGTAAAGTGCGATAAAAAGCAATCCTAGAAAATTTATGTGAAATTTAGATGTTCATGTCTTTAATCAGATATGAAAATTAGATATCGTAGAAAACTGGTAATATTCTAAACGATTTTAGGTTACTTTTCAAAATGTGAAATTTTCATTTGCACTGTATTCGGATATATGTTTTAGATAAGAAATAATTACTCATCAAAAAACCTAAACAGTCTTTTAAAATGAAAATTCCTTTTTTTTCAGCATTCATTATGATAAATCAACAACTGTTAATTTATCATAATAAAGACATAAAAAAAGAATTTTCTTTTTCTTTCTGAGATATTGTTACTTCAATAAACTTTTCTCAGAAAAAAAAAAGATTTTGAGTATTTCGGAGAGATATTTCGGACCGAACACTCCTTTCTCAGTGCTAATTCCTAAGTATTATAATTTTTACACCGAGGAAGGAAGGAAGGTATATTCCGAAACATGTTTATGAAAAGTAAAGTGAAAACACAATGTTTTTCAATATTATTCTTTATCACGTGGACCTTAAAAGTCAACTCAATTAACAGACTGGAAGCATTTGAAATGTGGCTCTATCGCCAAATGCTCAGAATTTTCTGCACAGACATGGTTACCAATACCGAAGTCTTGAGGCGAGCTAGATTTGACAGGGAGTTGTTATCAACTATCAAGGTTCGAAAGATCTCACATCTGGGTCATATACTGCGTGGTGAAAATTACCACCTTCTCCAACTGATATTGGAGGGGAAAATGATGGACGCCAAGGGCCCGGTAGGAAACAGATGTCCTGGCTGCGAAACGTGAGGGAGTGGACCGCCATCCGAAGTGTGGAGGAGCTGTTCCGAGCGGCGCAGGACAGTGATAGGTTCGACTAGGTGATCGCCAATGTTGGAGGGACCCGACAGGGCACACGAAGAAGAAGATTCCATATCAATTTACAAACAGAAAATTCGTACATAAATATTCAATTAATTTGTATTTACATTATAAAATATAAGTTTGACGCCAAATTTAGAAGCATACTCTTCCAAAATTTATTCTCATGTCGAATACATTAATATATTGTTGAATATTTACTGCCACATTAATAAATAATTCCCTACATTATTATCTAGATGGATGAGAAGCTGTTTCTTACTTTCTACAGAAAGTGTGTGAGAGTGATTTTAGCAATGCAAATAAAATATTTTTATTTTATTTCATCTTCGTATAGACATTCAAATATGAATGTTTTTAAAACCGCTCAAATCATAATCGTTAAAAAATCATAACAAGTTGGTGAGATTTTTTACAGTTTTAACCCTTTTGGTGCTGACTTTGCGTAGCGAAACACCTGTGAAGGCAATTCGAAATTAGTCTTCGACAAAATATGAGTGCAGGAACTTGAAATTATTTATTGCTCAAATTGATATATAAAATAACATATGTTAAAAGTTCAGTCTTGCTGGTAACACCTGTGACAATTTTTTAAATTATAAAAATATTTGTGATGAACAAAATAATGAAAGGACCATTAAGATGGTTTGGACACATGGAAAGAATGAATGAAGAAATAATGCTGAAGAGAGTATTTGTAAACTTTGTAAACGGAACTAGAAATATAGGAATACCCAGGAAAACGTAGCTCAATTAAATCTATCAAATATTAAATGTACACGATGTCTGAATGTTGAGGAATCGAGAGGAGTATGTCAGCAAATAACAGTTTGGCATTTGATCCATTCTGCACACCCCTTCGGGGAGACGGCATGATAGTTAGTTAGTTCTTCTTCTTCTTCTTCAAGTGCCCTGTCGGGTCCCCCCAACGTTGGGGATCAACTCGGCGAACCTGTGCCTGTCTTGCGCCGCTCGGAACAGCTCCTCCACACTTCGGATGCCAGTTTACTCCCTCACCTTTGCGGCGCATGACAGGGACAGGTTCGCCGAGATGATCGCCAACGTTGGAGGGACCCGAAAGGGCACTTGAAGAAGAAGAAAATATATTTTATTATCATTATTCCCATATTTAAATAAAACTTGTCAGTATATTTGAACGCTTACCTGTAATAACCGAATCCATTACAATTTTTTCATAAGCGAACTCCAAAATAAAAATATTCATTTTTTAAATTGTTGATTTTTCATGAATTCCTTAAAGAGAACAACACTTGGAACGACAGTCTAATTCAAACAGACACACTACAGCCCACGCTTTTTATTGGATGACGGAAAGATTCAACATTCCCAAAAATCTGTTTTTTCTTTTCGGGGATAAATTCTACAAATTCGATTTATGGCCGGCTAATTACAAAAAATACCCCTAAGTACGCCGTCCAGAGAATGCACAGCATTTGCCCCTAGCATCACACCACGAAAGCATCAATTTTCAACCTCTCCGATGCTCGCATAGTCCAAGACTCAAACCATAAAATAATATGAAGAATGCTAGGGTCTCATGTTGTACCTATTAGTAATATTTTTGTTTTGCCATATATTGGTGACTATTGTCATGGCAGTTCTAGCCATTTATTCACCAGCATCAAATCACAATGAATTATATATAATTTGCATGTATATATAAACAATATTATATGATACCATGAATCAGGAAATATTAATAAGATTTTTTACTGTGTAAGTAAGCCAGATTATCCTCTTTTTCTACCGCTCGCAAATTAGAGCGGAGACTCATAATTAAAACATTATATTTATTGAGTAATCGCTTCTGTATTAGAATATGCGGATTACTCAATATGAAAAATACTCAAAAGGAATGCACCAACGATTTGATAAGGCAAAACAAGTTTACATGTCCCAATTCAACAATTATTTTATACCTACACAAGCGATCGCCAATCATTTATTGCGAAGGGTCTAATCATAAAAACTGGATTTATACTTGTTAAACGGAAAACGAAATTACATTTTTTTAAGAGTTTTCACAAATTGCTTGATCAAAATATACAGTATTTACGAATGGTTTCATAGAATTTACTTTATACTATTTAGTACTATAGAAAAAAAATCTTTTTACCACAAAAATTTGGCAATAAATATATCTAATATTGCTTTTTCTTAATGCTTAAAATAACTTTTTATAATAATTATTTGGTCATGGAATTCCACCATATTTAGGAATTTTTAATCTACAATAATATTAATGATTATTTTTTATGTTGTTAGGTTATACACACCAGATAGGATATATGGGAAGAGAAAAGAAGCATTGATAAATATTTTAGAAAAATCTTACTATGAAAAAATATACAAGAAATGACTATAATATGATTTCTGTAATGTCACAAATATTTCTTTTAATTTAATTTCAATTATTTATTTAAACATATCAAAAGCATCACAGAACTACATTCCAATGCACCAATGATTAATTATATTTCTAAAAAAAAGTTTAAGATACAATAGTAAATAACACATAATGAAATAATATGATGAACTCAATACGAGTATTATAACAATGACAGAGACAGCGCCTCCATCAGGTCAACTACACTATCACTAAATACGTCGACCTCCGAGGTTGCACGATTTAGCAAAGATATTGCTCTACCCACCGACATAACTATTGGCAGATTGGTTCTACATCGTGGGAGATAAAACAATCTATTGTCGACGATAATTATCAGGGACGAACAGACCTACATCACTCAGGATTTCTGAGTTGTGTATACTCGTACAACCGCCCATCAGTTGAAAGAAGTGAACACCCAAGTGAATGTCTCGTCTCCTTTCGAGTGACTGATGGAAAAATGTTAGTTAAATAAATATATATTTTTACAATCATTCACGTTGTTCAAAGCGGATTTTCAATCGATTTCCTCTTGATATAATTACTTAAGCCACATACTATTGGTATTAAATAAGTACTCACATATCGCCATAAACGTTCCCAATTCTAAGTAGCGCATAAAAAGGTGACTATATGTATGTGGCAATAGGCTCCTATAATGCGAAAGTTGGCTATTATTCTAAATATTATTCAAGTATGTATTCAATTTATAAAACCACAAACTTTATTTTTTATCATTATTACCTTATTATAATATCGATACCACAAAAAATTAATGCTAGTTATATGTAATTTATTGGTATAAGTTTATAATAAAAAATAATATACCTTGGATACATAAGTGAATATATTTTTTAAAAACTACATACTAAACTATATTATAATTTAAAAATAAATATATTTCGGGACACAGAAGCCCCTCATCAGTGTTAATATTGACATAATCGTTACATATATATTATACTAAATAAATAATAATAATAATAAGCATAAATTGGTCAGCTTTGATGTTTAAAAACATTTACAATTTAAAAAAATGTAGAATAAATGCAGTAGAAATGAGATATCTTAGACGAATGTGTAGATACTCTGTGTATGATAGAGTGTCGAATGAAAATTTAAGAAGTGAATGCGGTGCGAATTATGGTGTTATGAACAATATAATGTAAGGATCATTAAGATGGTTTGGACACATGGAAAGAATGAATGAAGAAAGAATGGTAAAAAAGTATATGTTAACGATTTAAATGGGACCAGAAAAAGAGGAAGACCGAGGAAAACGTGGCACAATCAAATACGAGTAAATCAAATATTGAATGTCGGCCACGTGAGGAGTCAGAGAAGTTGATATGCGTGCATAACACGATGTATGATTGTTGGGGAATCGAGATAAATATGTCAGGAAAGAAAAGCATGGCAGTCCATTCTTTCTGCCTACCCATTCGGAGAGACGGCGTGTTAGTTAGTCATTAAGATGGTTTGGACACATGGAAAAAATGAATGAAGACAGAATGGTGAAGAAAGTATTTGTAAACATCGTAAACGGATCTAGAAATAGAGGAAGACCGAGCATTATCAAATCAAATGTGTGCCAGAGTCTGAGAAAAAGACGTGGATGCATGACGTCCTTCGTGACAGAGTGGTAAGAGCTCTGACTGACATACGGAAGGTTCCGGGTTCGATTCTCGGCGTTGGCAGTGTGATTGTCACACTGTCTTTGGTCTGGTGTAGATTGCACGTGACAATAAAATTGCGATAGATTACCTACATACCTATAACATGTCATGAGAATCAAAATATCAGCTTAAAAAACAAATTGTATAAAGTAATTGGGTTCCAGCGACCTGTTTTAAAGGAAAAAAAAAAATGACAGAATGTATGAATGTTGGGGGATCGAGAGAAGAGTGTCAGGAAAGAACAATGTGGCGGTCCATTATTTTTGCCTACCTCTCCAGAAAGACGGAGTGGTGGTTTGTTAGTTAAAAAAGTATTGTATCATAATAATGATAAGCGTGTTCAGCGGGAAGACGATGTATGATAAGATTCCAAACTAACTAACTAACTAACCATCACGCCGTCTCTCCGAAGGGGTAGGCAGAAAGAATGGACTGCCACACTTTTCTTTCCTGACATATTTCTCTCGCTTCCTCAACATTCATACATCGTGTCATGCACGCGCATCGATTTTTCTGACTCCTCACATGGCCGACATTCAATATTTGATTTATTTGATCGTGCCACGTTTTCCTCGGTCTTCCTCTATTTCTGGTTCCATTTACATCATTAACATGTAATTTTTTTACCATTCGTTCTTCATTCATTCTTTTCATATGTCCAAACCATCTTAATGATCCTTTCATTATTTTGTTCATGACACCATCATTCGCACCGCATTCACTTCTTATATTTTCATTCGACACTCTACCATACACAGAGTATGCACACATTCGTCTAAGAGATCTCATTTCTACTGCATTTATTCTACTTTCATCCTTCTTTTGCCAGTTCCATGCTTCACTTCCATACATAAGGGTCGGTAGAAGAACACCATTGTGCACTGCCATTCTAGCTTTTTTTGTTAGGTTTTTGTTTGCGATGACAACTTTAAGTGCACGATTCACTTTGTTGCCTGCCCCAACCCTTCTTTCAATATATAAGATTCTAACAGTAGAAATAAGGTATTATTTATCTATTGAGATCCACGCACAAATAAGAAACCGCAGTTCAACAATGTAAACAATAATATGCAATTATACAAGGTTAATCAAACAGAACTGTTTTATTGTCATTATATAAATAATACACGAACTTCTGAAAAACATTAAAATGCAAATGAATGCGAAATCCATTCCATTGTTCGCAAAAAGTTTTTTAAGCTTTAATATTTTTTTCCAATTGACACCATTTAAAAACTAGTAATTATGATTGACAGAGATAGTCAACCAGTACGAGATATTGAAATGACAATCAGTGTTCACAATAAAATTCTGGTCCCAACCCTTATGTACGGAAGAGAAGCATGGAATTGGGAGAAGGATGAGGGCAAGATAAATGCGATAGAGATGAGTTCCATAAGACGTATGGGTGGTAGAAATGCTGAAATAAGAAAATAGTGTAGAGCGGAAGAAGGTATTTTAAACAAATTTATGAAAGGATCACTGCGTTGGTTTGGACATAAGGAGCGCATTGATGAAGAAAGAATGGTCAAGAAAGTATATGTTAACGATGTAAATGAAATACGGAGTAGATGTAGACCGAGGAAAACATGGCATGACCAAATTTATCAAATTTTAAATGTTGGTCATGTTAGAAGTCCTAGGAATCGACGTGCGTGTATGACTCGTTGTATTAATGTGGAGTAAGCTAAAAAAGTGTGTCAGGATAGAGTAGTGTAACGGTCCATTCTATCTGCCTACCCCTGCTGAGAAACGCCGTGATGGTTTGTTGTTAGAGCAGACAACGTTCGTAACTAAACCAATTATTTCTAATAAACACCATGAGTATATAAAATAATAAAAAACTTATGTTTTTTCGATCTTGGGAAAATCCGTTTAACTTATCTTTCTCGACCCACGTTTCGGAGATCGTTGCAGTCTGCATCTGCTCCATCTTTACTACCCTGAATATGGATATTGCAACAATCTCCGAAACATGCATCGAGAAAGACTAGGGACACGGACTATGAGTTATTAAAATATACTCGTAATCTCTGTTAATTTAAGCACAAAGTGTTGTGGATTCACGTTTGAATAATTTTTGAAAACATTGCATTTTCACAAATTTTTTTTGCACCTTTCACAAACATGTTTTGGAATTCAGACGCTCTTCCGTTATGTAGACATTTCAAGATGCATAATAGTGTTGTTTAAATACAATTTATTTTTTAAATGATTTAAAAATCTGTTTATAATAAACATCTCAGTGTTTTCAACACACATAATACATTAGTTTAATCTTAAATAAATTATGCGGACACTTTACTTAATGGGACTTAATATAATGACCATTAAGTAAACGTTTTAGAAGTTCAATTAATTATAATTAGTATGAATATCGAAAGGAAATTTCGTCTTGGCGTGGCTCGGATTCATTTGATACGTAATATGTAGCGCCTACATTGAACACCTGAATTCTCTTACCCCATAAATGCCGATGAACCTTCAGATATTTTAAAGAGTTCTATAAGATTTTCGTTGCTATTTCTATACATCGACAATCAAATTTGAAATAAAATGTATTTAAAATTATTTTGATCATTTGAAAAAAAATACAAAAATTATCGTCATCTTCAATGAGCAATTTTATAAATTAGACGGTAGTTTAACAATAACTGTTTTTGTTTAAATATTTTTAACGTACAAATTATTATGGCTGAAACACTATGATAATTCAAATTTTTTAAATAATTTAATTATGAAACACTGTGGTTAAAATAATTGCGACATAATTGCAGTAATCAGTTTCATACTTATTCCATATTCAGACAATAGTTTCCACAATTTAACTCAATTTACGTAATCACATGCTTTTTGCAAATCGACAAACTCACAGACAAATTTATGGTCTTAGACCAGAAACTTCTCTGTCTATGTACAAAGTGCAAAAATTTGATTCATAAATCCTCTGCCATTCATAAAGACACCTTTCACATCCCAAACTTTCTCACTCGCCATCTTTTTAACTCTTTCTACTAAAATTCTTGCATAGACTTAACCAACTACACTTAAAAGACTAAAAGCTCTGTGGTTTCCACATTCCATACGGGACCCTTTTCCTTTGTACAGAGGCATAATATTCCTCCAGTCGAGCGGCGTTTATACCTCCTCTGGCTAAATAGTTTACACAACGATGCAGAATTCATTTCGCCACCGATTTTAATAAAATCTATGGCGATACAATCAAACCCAACAGTTTTTCCACTTAGTCAGTTAGTTTTTTTTTTAATAATTTAATTTTTCTGTTATTAAACTTATCACTTTTTTGTATATAACAGGTTGTTTGATTCCAATTACTGCATATTTTTTTTAACTATTGTATTGATTCTCATGATAGTTATGATAGTTATCTATCGCCATTTTATTGTATTGTAAATTCTACACCAGACCAAAGACAAAGTGTGACCACCACACTGCCATTGCCGGGAATCGAACCGAGACTTTCGGTGTGGCATTTATAGCTCTTGCCACTCTGCCACGAAGGTCGTTTTATGAGATTATCGCGTAAACTAAATTGAGATAGTGTTTCAATTCAAAACATTTCATATTCAAAATTGTGTTTGTTGTTGTTTTTTTATACTCGTAATAATTAATTGAATAATGGATTAACCTCTTCTATTTCAAGTTTTTCAGCTTATGGTCAGCGATTTTCGCGGAACCGGTTTCTTTAATAATACGTATCATAGATATATATTTTTTGTTGTTGTTGCTGTTGTTAATTAATTATGATTAATGATGAAGTGGTAATAACACGAATTAAATATGCAAATTATAGGGAACTTTTCGTTATTTTAACACTTATTTTTCACTTGTAAGTTGATTTTACTCGATATGCTTAAGACATTTTACCGTAAGCATTATCATTATTGTGTACAAAAGATAATCTTAAACTGAAATCTAGTAAAATAAAATTAATTAAAAAAAATAGTGAAATAAAACGATATTTAATTATTATTAATTATTTCCACTTTTGTCTTATATTCGACAGCGACCGGTTTCGCAAGGCTCACACACCACACCACTGTTTTTGGTCTGGTGTAGAATTCACGTAACAATATAATGGATAGATTAGCTACTCTACACATATCATAAGAATAAATATGATAGCTTTTACCCTTTACATCGATTTCCTGGCGCTGCGCTGTTATGATGCAATTCAACAAAATAATAATAATAAATTTTGGTCATCACATCAGACTGAAACGAAATAAATGTCAAACGTACATAATAATTGTACAACAATAAAATGATGGTGAATTAGCTACCTATCACATGTCATGAAAATCAATATAAGTAGCTTAAAGCAAATTGTATATAAGTAATTGGGTTCAAACGACCTGTTGTATGAAAATAAAAATACTAAAAAAAACTGTTTTTCTTCTATATTCGCCATAACTTTGTGTTTGCGGATTCATTGAACAATGTTTCTTTTTTAACTTAGTACATAATACAAACTTTATTTAAATAAAAAAAAATTATAAAAAAGACTAAAAAAGACCATTCTTTAAATAAAAATATTTGTGTTAAAATTTTACCTGAAAATAGTAGAAATATAACTTTGAAATAATCTATAATAATCTGGAAATTTTAGAAATTGAAAAAACCCATTAAATATAAAAAAAACATCTTAAATAATCAAATAAATTTAACGTCAAGTCCAATAATAGATTTATTTTCATCTGTTGTAAGATTAATACTTGGACCCCAATAAGATCTTTAAAATATTATTTTTAATTTATTCAAAATATATTTGTTATAACAAAAGCATAAACGTTCCGAAATAAATCATTTTAATATCTGTCCACATTCATGATTTTTTTTAAATGTTTGTAATATTTATTTCACCGAGAAAGGCGTTCTGAGTCCTAAACATGTTTGTTATTTTTATAATTTTTTTTTTTAATAAAGTTGGTGTTGTAGTCTGGGAGTTACTGATAAAAATAGTAAGGTTGAAGAAAAGCTGATAAGATGGTATGGGTATATAAAACGGAGACCACCAGATCACACAGTACATAGAGCTTTGTCTGTGAATCTTCCTCGTCAACCATCCAGAGGAAGACCTAGGAACACGTGGATGATTCAGTGCAATAGCGTCTTGCAGAGAAATAACTCTAGTGAAGGCGATACTCAGAACCGTAAGAAGTACAGCCTGAAATCGAGAAGAGCTGACCTCAACAGTCAACACAGACAATGAGTAGGGATAGCGCCAGGAAGAAGAAGAAGAATAAAGTTGGTGTTGTGTACAAAGTTATAAAATATAAACATTATTACTGTTAAAATTTAAAATACTGTTATATACGTAATATCACAATTTCTTTTTATTCACTGAGAGTGTCGCGAAAGCTGTTTCGCCAACCGATGTTGGCATCATCAGGTGTTACAATAAACTTGAGTTTATAACTGAGTTTATTGTATCACCGGATGATGCCATCATCGGTTGGCGAAACGGCTGTCACGACACTCTCAGTTAATAAATGAAAATTATGATATTTCATAAGTGTTTTAAATTTTAACAGTAATAATGTTGAAGTATCATAACAATGGACTATTTAATTACTATTATTATTATTTATTATTATTAATATTTATTATTACTTATTCTCGATACACAAACAAAGAATCTAATGTATTGTTATGTCCCTGGTACCTAAAAGTGGAAAGAATAGTGTTTTAATTCATAAAAAATCGTATTTATGTATTTATATATTTTTGCGTATATGAAATCAAATCAAACATATACACTAGATTGGTACATTTTGAGATAGAATCAATAATAAATACAAATGTGGTGACACTAATTTCCCCCTCCTGAATTCTTCGCCAAAATTTACTTACCCACTTGCCAACACTATGATAGTGTTGCGGCCAAAACAATGGACTATTTAAAATAAACATTGTTCAAAATCTGTTTTGTTTGATATAAAATCTGATTATAAAAAATATTATCACATCATCTTAGGCATCGAAAGGGATTGCGGACGACTTCCTGTATAATTTTAAAAGTGTGTTAGATTCGCGGTTACGCAACAAGAACAAAAAACAACATCTCCGCTGACCTATAAATGTGTAATACTTTTCACTATCCGACGCACCCAGCCATGTGTCGTGGATAAAAAATAGAGAAAGTGAACATACATAGAAGCCGGTGTGTATGGGTGTTGCCGAGACTAGAAAAAACTGACCGGTTATCTCGCTCCGAGCAACATTTTCATCAGTTTGCATATTATGCGGCTCGGTCCAGGTCTTATATAACCGCCGCTCGCCTTATGCAACGCTTCACTAAATGAAAATGTTTAAATAGGCGCCTACCATTTCCTCTGATCAAGTTCATTGCCATGGAGTTATTCAGTTCATGGCATCGTAAAAATAACATTACTAAAAAAGAGAAAAATAAAATCCTATTTTTAAACAAAAAACTAACTTACTAACCATCACGCCGCCTCCCCGAAATGGTAGCCAGAAAGAATGGACAGCCATACAATTATTTCATGGCATACTCATCTCGCTTCCTCAACATTCATACATCGTGTCATGCACGCACGTCGAATTCTCCGACTCGATTACAAAATTTGATTTATTTGATCGTGCCATATTTTCCTCTATTGCTAGTTCCATTTACATCGTTAACATATACTTTCTTTACCATTCTTTCTCTCCATGTGTCCAAACCATCTTAATGTTCCTTTCATTATTTTGTCCATAACACTTTCATTCGCATTATTAATGGTTGAGGTATTAGTTTTATTAAACTCCATTATTAATCTATAATAGTAAACACGATTGTTTAGTGGTTTTACTTGGATTACATTGCCATTTTAACTTTCATTCGCACCGCATTCCATTCTTATATTTTTATTCGACATTCTATCATACACAGAATTTCTACACAATCAATTGGAGATCGAATTTTTACTGCATTTATTCTAATTTCATCCTTATTTTGCCAGTTCCATGCTTCGCTTCCATACATTCCATCATATGGTCGTTACAAGAACACCATTGGGCACTGCCATATAAACTTTTTTGGATAAACTTTTGTTTGCGATAATAACTTTAAATGCAACATTCACTCTAACCATTATTTCAATATCCTTCATCACTCGCCTTCCTTTGTACAATAAATATACCTACAAGTAAAATATAGAAACTAATTTTCTTACAGCTATTCACCATTCACGCTTATGTTGCAGATTGTCATGATTGTCATTTTAACAAAGTTGTAAAATAATTAATACGAATAAAAAAGTCTGTTTTCTGAAAGTTTTATAAGTATAATATGTTTCGCCATCTCAAGACATTATAAACCTTTGCGGCAGAGTGGTAAGGGCTTTGAATTCAATACCGAAGATTCCGGGTTCGTTTCCCGGCAATGGCAGAGCGATTGTCGAACTGTCTTTGGTCTGGTGTAGAATTCACGTGACAATAAAATGGCGATAGATTGGCTACCTATCACATGTTATGAGAATCAATATAATAGCTAAAATAAATTTATATACAGTTATTGGGTTCAAACAATCTGTTGTATACAAGGGGAAAAAAATAAATAAATAATATTTAATAATACCTTCACAGGAAGGCTACTCATGTCATTCTCATTAAATTAACGTGTTATTTTTTAATATGGAATATTACATCATATACACTAAACATGTTCCCATAAAATAATACAACATCGAGAAAATATACGTTTTTATTCTTGCTTATAAATTCATACAGAGATTTACATTGTTGTTTGAGCTACAATAAATAAGATGTTTATCTTCTTATTCAATATTTCATCTCGCCAAAAACATGGTTTCGTCATGGTAAGGCATTTTTAATAATGCCTCAGCAAGGTGAAACAGGTAATTTCACTTAATTATAATAAAATTTCTATAAAACATTTTTTTCAATTTAAATTACATTAACATTAATATATTATACAAAACAAAATAAACAAACAAACCATCGCAGGGGTAGGCAGAGAGAATGGACCGCCACACTACTCTATCCTGGCAAACCTCTCTAGATTCCTCCACATTCATACAACGAGTCATACACGCACGTCGATTCCTCCGACTTCTAACATGACCAACCTTTAAAATTTGATTAATTTGGTCATGCCATGTTTTCCTCGGTCTGCCTCGACTCCGTACTCCATTTACATCATAAACGTATACTTTCTTAACCATTCTTTCTCCATCCATGCGCTCCATATGTCCGAACCAACGCAGCGATCCTTTCATAATTTTGTTCATAATACCTTCTTCCGCTCTACATTCCTTTCTTATATCAGCATTTGAGATTCTGTCGTATATCGTTCTACCACAAATACGTCTTAGGGACCTCATCTCTACCGTATTTATTCTGCTCTCATCCTTCTTCTGCCTGTTCCATGCTTCGCTTCCATAAATTAGGGTTGGGACCAGAACTCCATTGTGAATTGATAAATTCTTGTTTCCAATAACTATTTTTAAAGCTCCATTCACTTTGTTATCCGCACCAACCTTCTTTCGACGTTACTATCCGTTCGGCCATCCGCTGTGAACATGATACCTAAATACTCAAATCACTCACCTGCTCCAAGTTCTCTTCGTTCACACTAATGTGTCAAACTGTTAAGAGGAAGTAATTTCTAAAAAAACATCGTTTTAATTAATTATGAATGAAAACTTCTTCTTAAACTATTACGATATGAATAAGTATTGATTGTCTATGGTTAGCTCATTCGTTACTATGAGGAAGACTTTTACTCTTACAAAACACTAAATAAGCACCTTACTCACTTATCTATGAGATGTCAGCACATCATGCCAGTAACCTAATCTTCTGTATAAAAATATTTAAATTTGAAGGTGCGGTCCATTACATTTAACCCATTCAATCCACCACTTTCTTTAGTTATTGTTTCTAACATTCATAACTCCATAATAATCGGTTGTTTTGGCCGAAACAATTTGATACTCCAACATTATTAAATGTTTTAATTTTGGAACACTGTTATGAGATGTCCATCTCTTCGAAGCTGCAGAGAGTTGGCCCCAAGCATTCCCAAGAGAAATGCCGTGGGATAGAGCCACGGATAGCTACCATACTCCCTCATGTGGAGATACCTCAGAAATTATTTCTGAACCCTCTCCAGCATAACGAAATATCTCGCCTCGTGAGGACTCCATATCTTCTCCCTTTTTTTCTCTGTTTTTGGCTTCTCTAACCGCCACAGGGATAACATCATCAGCCCATCTTTTCTAAAGCCATTCCACTGTTCTCTCGTTATCCCACGACCTCCATTTCAATTCTCTGCGTGCCCATTTCTCGGTCCATTGTCTCGCAACATGACCTATACAATACCATTTTAGACCAGCAATGCGATTCATAATATCGACAAATTTAGTCCGATGGCAAATGTTAATACCTGTATAAGCAATAAATCAATTTAAAAAAGAATTCAGTTGGTATGTTATCATAAATAAAACAAGTATTTTTCTTGTTTGTTGTCCTAATACTATAACGTAAGCTATGATCACTATGCAAAATAATCAATATTACTACTTCATAGCTCTTGAACAGAGATGAATATCTTTCATTTGAATATAACTAACTTACTAACTAACTAACCATCACGCCGTCTCCCCGAATGGGTAGGCAGAAAGAATGGACTGTCACACTTTAATCGATGCGGCACTCCATCCTTCTCTTTTCGCCATCGCGAGAGACGCGGTGTGATGGGTTGCGAACCTCATCGCCACCAAAAGGCATCTCCCGCGCACACTTCGATCTTTCAACGTCTACATAATAAAACTTAAACAAATTATCTCAAAAACAATGATATAAAATAAAATAACAAAGTAAAATAATTCAACACATATTGTTATTTTAGATGGTGCACTTGTCGTCAGCTGGACGATCCGGACATTTGTGTTTATTTAATTTTTATTCCACGTTATCCACTGTTTTTTTTTAATTTACTGTAATTAGGCACTTAAAACAATCCAACACCAGCAAGAACTGAATACAACAATTTCTAAAAGAATATATGAGTACATAATCTTAATTCTTTGAAGAATTCTACCTTCTTAATGTCAAACTATTGCTGGAAGAAAGTATATAATTTTTTTTTAAATATTGCGTTAACAAAGTTCAATGATACTCGTATGCCATTTTAAAAGATAATTTATAGATAGATTTTTTATATACCATGGTCATTGTGACTTTCATTGAAGAGTCACATTATTTGAAGTACTTGATTAATTATCGCCACTTCCAACTTGGACAGTTCCGTAAACCATTTATATGATTTAATTAATACTAATGTTTTTTGATAATGGCGAAACATGTCATTCCCATCAAATTTAAAACAAATTCTATAAAACGGACGTTTTTATTCGTATTAATTATTTACATAACAAGAAAATAGAGGAAAACATGGCACGATCAAATAATACACTTTTATTAGTTTTTCCACCAATTTATTTTGTAACAACCAATCGGTTTCGCTACCGCCAGAGCTACGGCAGGATTACAAAAGAAAGACACTGTACTAGTGTGTGGTGTACTAATATTATTTCTTATAATGCCACACCACAAATGAAGTGCTTCATACGAAAATACAAACATGAAATTTCGGGCACGTAAGGAGTCGAAAAAATCTATCAACGTACAACCAACATAAGTCCTGTAAACACCTCGATCCACCATATTCTGTTTTCAATTTTCATATTCGTCTCTATTGAGATACAATTGATTCTTGGATTTTTTTTACGCTTGAAAAAATTACACTATGATAAAAGTTACGTTCAGACGTGTTTCAGTGTTTTTTTTTTTTAAGGTGTCAATGTATATTTTACACCATTTATTTATATCTCACACGTATATACGAGTACGAGCTCTTCACCGCAAATGCCAACCACTGTCAGCTGACCGAAAGAGAAATTCAGAAATTTTTCTAATTCAAGATCTAAGTCAAGAGCTCTCGTACTAGAACGGATGCCAAATTCTGGTTTTGGCGTCTTGCGAATTAGTTAACGGTTCCGGAATCCAGAAGCAACTATTACGATGTTAAACAAGATCGTAACATGAGCGTTAAATACGCGATAGATGACTGCCTCTAGTAATGCCGGTGGAGAGAACAATCAAAGTCTTATTCTTCTTCTGCTTTATTTAGAACTGTGTCCTGTTATTTCTCGGAGCCTGTTCCTGGGATACAGATGTCCAACTGTCTCGCCATCTTTTAGGTGGTCTTCCTTTAGGTGTGTTCCTCACGCGATCTCTCAGTGTCTTGCCTGCTGTCTTCCTCAGTGTCTACATCTCGGAAATCCTCAAAACTTGTTTGGTCTTTCGTGTGTCTGTCTTTGCTTAGACGCCATATGTTATTATTGGTCTTATATAATATTATTTCAAAGTAATTAATAATAATTATATAAAACGATGTTTTTAAATAACTTCTTCCACTTCTGTCATTATTTCGACCGGTTTCGCCTGGCTGGCAGACATCGAAATAAAGACGTAAACGGATGTCACAGTCAACAGCATTATATTTTAGTTCATATGTTTGTAATGTCCATTTAGAGAAATAAGGGAAGTGAATTCGAATTTTCAATTTTTTTATTTAATTATGTTTGATATCTCGTATCTGTTACGTCCAAATAATAAATTGATTCGTGTAATCAATGCGCGAGACTAACAAACTTCATGTAGGTAAATAATACGAACACCGAACAAATATACAGACACAATTTTACGACCTCAATTGCGGGTAGGGCATAAAAAAAACATTACCATTTTATCGTGCGCAAAGAGATTGGAATTTTTGTACTGAAATACGGCACAAATGTATAGTACCTGTCGGTATATATTATATCACATCGGGCTTAAGAAAGAGACTGTCGACTATGACCGATTATGATCTGCTAACTTCTTTGTGTAGAGTCGTCTCAGATGCGAATACGATACGCGACAATTGACTAATCGCAATGGAACAGGAGTATAAATGATAGATACAATGCTCTTCAAAGTCGAAGTTAACCGATGTCTTTCTTGTTCGAAAGTGGTTCTGTGATATGGAGTCCCCACAAGGCGAGATATTCAGTTATGCTGAAAAGGGTTCAGAAAAAAAATCTGAGGTATCTCTACATGAGGAAGTATGGTAGCTATCCGTGGCTCTATTCCACAGCATTTCTTTTGGGAATGCTTGGGGCCAACTCTCTGCAGCTTCGAAAAGATGGGCATCTCGGGATATTTCGAGAACTCGGCCGTGCTGGAGTGTGTTCGGCTTTTTGTCCCTGATAGATATCTCCGACAGTGACAGCATAGATTGTTTTACCTACCGGCCGCCAGAACCATTCTGTCTCTGGTGATACTGGTGGGAAGAGGAATTAATATCTCTTTCATATTAGTGAAAGTACGTTCAGAAGGCAAATTCTCTTAATTCTGGAGAGTATCCTGTCTTCCTATTGTTGAACCATCTCTCATGCGTTTCTGGTAGTAAACTATACACAATATATTATTTTACCTGTTCTCAATAGATGCCTTAAATATAAATTTTGTAATGTCTGTTGATGAAATAAACTGATTGATTTGATTCTTAAGACCGATGTATATTATTTACTGGGGTAACATTTTACCATGCACGTTATCACTGATGATTTGCCAATTCTGCTCTCATAATGATTTTTTTTAACAAATCGCAATCGAAACAGTCAGCAAACTTTATAAGCTTAATAACTAACTACCGACTTATCATCACGCCGTTTTACTGAAGAGAGACGGAAACATGATTTCTCTAGATTATTTTAAACATATCGAAGCATTTATGGATTTTACTTATTGAAAAAGAGACTGGTACGGTCGTGTTCAAAGAATGGACACCACCAGACTCCCCTATATTTCACTACGTAATCAGCCTCATGGGACTCGTCCTCGTGGAAGACCTCCTAACATATGGAAGGATAGCTAGAAGTCTTCCTCACAGGAAGAGCAACACTCTGGAGAACAGACCACATAGGTCTACAAAAAGAAAGAAGAAGGCTAAAAAGAAACATTTATGCTCGGAAATTAATCCAATGTTTCTAAATATAGTTTACTGGTTTATTGTTTCTTGAACGAAGGCTTATGTTCAATATTGAATATGAATTCTAACATCCGTTTTCTAAAAGTTTTATCATATTTTATAAGAGACATTTTTCTTATTTCGACATTGTGAATTGATGACATTTGATGATGCCCTGCTAAGGCTAATCATGTCACTCCAATGTGATACATTAAATGTTCCGGAAACGAACGTTTTCACACGAATACTTAATAAATATGTAAAATAAAGTTTAATGTTCATAATTAATAATAATTAATAATATGTCAATCTTCATGGCATAGTGGTTAGAGCTCAGACTTCCATACCAAAGGTCCCGGGTTCGATTCCCGGCGATGGTAGAGTGATTGTCATGCTGTCGTTGGTCTGGTGTAGAATGCACGTGACAATAAATTGGCGATCGATTGGTTACGTATCACATGTCATGAGAATCAATATAATAGCTAAAATAAATTGTAAACAGTAATTGGGTTCAAACGACCTGTTGTGTATAAGGGAAAAAATAATAATAATACGAATAAAAACGTCTGTTTACTAGAAGTTTCATTATATTTTATATGAGTGACTTGTTCCGCCTTGATCAGGCATTATCAAGTATCATTTGATAATGCCTTAGCTCAATAAACATGTCGTTCCCATAAAATATAATAAATCTTCTAGAAAACAGGCGTTTACATTCGTATCAACTATTTAATGTGGAGTTTTATATAATTTTTCTAGAAACAAAATTACAAGTATAATACAACAAAATAACATTTTAAAAATCGTTTTCTTTTGGAATAAATACAAATATTTCAATGTTAACATGAACGACTATTTTTTGTGTTTAAAAGATAACACATTTACGCAATCTTAGGAGAAAAATAATAATTATAAACATCCTTCAGATATCAATACGTATAATGAACTCTTGAACATATTTTGTGAAGGTTTTATGTGAGAGTGACCATGGGTAATGTTTTTTTGTCGTCAAGATAGTTTGTTCTAGCATCTGTAATTATCACGATGTCTTCTTTATTGCATACGCGTTGTAAAACATTATTAATCATGTAAAAGAACATCAGTTTTATTGCGAAGCCCTTGTGTGCTAGCCCTTCAAGCAGTCTTTACTGTAGTGCGCTCATAGACGAAGGTGAAGCTAATAGAATAGGGTTGCCATACGTCCCGGTACACCGGGACATGTGACCGGCTTAGAAACTCTGTCCCGGTCGTCTCGGTTGGCCCATCAAATGTCCCAAGTTCATTACAAGTATAATTTCAATATGACTTGTTTTGAATTTCACAAATACGTTATGGAGAGACCGGAACTCCTGAAGCTGGTCAAGAAGATTTATTTTATTTTATTATTAATTCTTCTTCTTCTTCAAGTGCCCTGTCGGGTCCCCCCAACATTGGCGATCACCTCGGCGAACCTGTCCCTGTCCTGCGCCGCTCGAAACAGCTCCTCCACACTTCGGATGCCGGTCTACTCCCTCACGTTTCGAAGGCCAGGACATTTGTCTCCTACCGGGCCCTCGGCGTCCCTCAATTTTCCCCTCCAATATCAGTTGGAGAAGGTGGTACTTTTCCCTACGCAATATGAAATCTTTCGAACCTTAATGGTTGATAACAGTTCCCTGTTAACTCTAGCTCGCCTCCGGACCATGGTATTGGTAACCATGTCTGTCCAGGTAACTCTGAGCATTCGGCGATGGAGCCACATTTCAAATGCTTCCAGTCTGTTCATTAAGTTAACTTTCAAGGTCCATGTTTCACACCCGTACAATAAAACAGACCATACATAGCATTTGATACTTACACATACATAGCTACACTTACATTTAAATGCATTTAATGCACTTATACACAAGTACATATCATGACAAAGATAGTTGAATCTTATTGAACTGTTGAATGCAAAATATAATAATGATAATATTGTTTCCGTTGAATTGAAATCTGTGTCGTGTTCTACGTCATTATATTATTAGCTAAATAAACATAAGCAATAAATATGTTCTTTCATCATATTTATCTGTTTCTTATAAGGTAGGTACCCATCAGCTATTACGGACAGCATTCTCAATGAGCGTGGCACACCCTGTACATTACTTTAATGGAGTTTTAATTTGTATCCCGGTCAGAACCTAGACTATTGTGGCAACCCTGCCAAAGAGTCGTATTGTAGAGAAGAAAAGATCAGAAGGTCGCCATCCCAAGGCAATTAGGAAACAACGTAGAAGAAAATGTTTAAGAAGAGTTCAAGGCAATTATTTTCCCTGATGAATTTCGAAGATTCTAACTTCTTACATGAAATATTCAAGTGATAACCAACAAATTGTTTTGTGACTGTAAAATAGTAACAAACTTACTAACCACCACGCCGTTTCCCCAAGGGGTAGGTAGAAATAAATGAACTGCTACACTTTTATTTCTTGACATACTTTTTCAACATTACATCGTGTCATGCACGAACGTCGATTCCTCAGACTCCTCGCGTGGCCGATATTCAATATTAATTTGATCGTGCCACATTTTCCTCGGTCTTTCTCTATTTCTAGTTCCATTTACATCGTTAAAATATTCTTTCCCTTTGTCCAAACCATCTTAATTGTCCTTGCTTAATATTCTTTATTTATTAAAAAAGAAATATTAGATGTTCAGATAATTAATACGAAGGAAAACTTCTGTTTTCTAGAATAATTATTATATTTGATTTGAATAACAAGTTTCTCCCTGCGCTTTATCAAATGTCTTGTAATAATGCCTTAGCAAGGTGAAACATGTCACTTCTATAAAATATGATAAAACTTGCAGAAAATTTACGTTTTCCTTCGTATTAATTATTAAATATAAAGTTAAACATAATTCTCCAAGAAACAATTGACTGATACTCAGATGGGTGAATTTAACGTTCTTGTATTATAACTTAACCATCACGCCGTCTCCCCTTTGGTAGGCAGAAAGAATGGACTGCCACACTTTAACCGATGTGGCACTCCATCCTTCTCTTATCGCCCCGCTCATCGTTGCGAACCTCATCGCCACCAATAGGCACATCCCGCGCACACTTCGATCGTATTGTATTATACAATATTATAATATTTTTTCAAACACATTTCTGAAATACCCTAATAAGATGAAACATGTCAATCAATGGCAACGGTATTTTCAGCATCCTTTATATTATTGAATCCTTGTTGTAGGTAAATTCACATGTAAAATATCTCATTTATGAATAAAAAAGTGTGAGAATAAATCAATCAGTTTAAAAGTCCATTGTTTTGGCCGAAACACAATGATACTTCAACATTATTACTGTTAAAATTTAAAACACTGTTATAATATCACAATTTCTTTTTATTCGATGTTATAAGATGTTGGCATCATCAGATGTTACAATAAACTAAAGTAACAAATGAATAGATTTAGTATTTATAGGGCAAAAACTCATAAGTGTGGTTAGTCATAGTTAAAATTAAATATGCAAAATCTGTTGACAATTTTACAAACAAATATAACAAAGGTGGGAAAAAACAGTGATTAGAAGGAACAATCATACATACAAGAAATGAAAGGGTATTGTCACAGTTAATATTAATTCGGTGAAGAAACGTAAAATAATGTTATCATAAGCAAACACAATAAATGTGGGAAAACCAGTAATTAGAAACAATGAGTTTAGTTTATTTAAATAGAGTAAAACATAATATAATTTCATCTAGATAGAACAATATAAACGAAATTTTGTTTAATTTAATTTACTCACGTTTGAAAAAAAAGCTGTGTTTTGTAAACAAAATATATGTATATATTTAAAAAATTTCAAGGCCTGAATTATATGTTTCATTTTAAAGCCACGTGATTTTATTTTTAAAACAATCGACTAGTTTCGCTTAGAGCATAGCTGCTTCCCTTTGGGCTACAAGTTTTTTTTCCATTTTTTTCCCACATTCCTGATGACAAAGGAATGGTCAGATAATAAGACAGTATTTCTAGAGTATTCATTTGATTTTTACATTTAAAAAAATAGCAAAACCCTATTTGAAGTTCTTAAAAAATGTCTGAGAAAAAAATGGACAAACGTAGTGGACATAGGAGTTGGTGGGAAAAACCCAATGGCCACAACGTGTGGACATAGGAGCTGTAAGGATTAAATCATTTATTCGCCCGAGTAAGGAAACAAATATATAGAATATTTTTTTTTTGTCTTAGGCTGTCAAAGCTTTGATGGGAGCTAAGTGGTAGTATAAAAAACAAAATGAAGTGATGTTAAAACAAAATATATTTGGGTTACATTTATTTCAAATTGTCATACCACAATTTAAGTGCTGTATGCTAAAAAAAACATTCGAATGGACGTACTATATTATATGATTTCGTATAATGTATCGATCTGATACAATCTTAGTATTAAGAAATTTCTAATAAACACAATTGATTTAATGTGAAAGTAACTATCATCTCGAATTTGTGCCATTAGGACTCACGTACTTTATATAATAATATTGTGTTGCAATACCAAAATATGGATTATTCAATTCGACGCCTGATCGCTGCTCTGCGGCCGTACCAATAGGCGAACGAGACTACTTCTGCATTATGTAAAGGCGGCAGATTGTGCGGGAAACGAGTAGAGAAGGTGTGTAATTAGAAATGTTGCAAATATTTATCTTTGCTCCAAGTCACGAAATATAATACGTATCATACCAGACGGATGTAAACTCGTTGAAGTGCAGCATTGAGGTTATGAAAACCAGTTTAAAAAAAAAACAAATCTGGTTGAGCCAATTATCAAATATTTTTATTGTATAATACTATTATTTTGTATTGATGATCGCCATGGCTGGAACTCCGATCAAGCATGTAAAGACTTTTGTTTACCTGGGGAGCAGTATTACATGGGATGGTCGATCCAAGAAAGACGTCGATAGTCGTATCCACCAGGCTAAACTTGCCTTCAATAAAAAGTCTAAAATATTGTGTCCAACAATATAGACTTGAACCTCCGAAAACAACAAGGTGTGGAGTGTTTTACTGTACGGCTGCGAGCACCATAATGTTTCTATAATGAATGGTCGAGTTTCCATAATGAATGGTCGAGGGATCGATTGGCAGAAGAGGACGACCTCGCCAAGAGTACCTAGACCGGATTTATCGAGATATGGGCTGCACCTCTTATGCGGAGTTGAAGAGAGTTGCCGAGGATCGAGCGGAGTGGAAGAGGAGATGCGTCGCCTTGCTGCAGACCAATCGCTAGATTGAAATCGGAGAAAGAGTATTTGATTATCTTCTACTATCTGTTGCTTATCATTTGAAAGTATACATATCTGTTCCTGGCAGCTCGAAACATCTCCTAGGCGCTCCTCAAGCTAGTCCAGCCAATATGTATTATGAAGTCAGGAGATTCGCCAGTTACTTACACCTTGTCAACCCTCTATTTCTCCCTCGATGATCAGGTGCAGCAATTCATATATGTTACCCTTAATCACATGACCTAAATATGCCACATATTGCTTTATTATTGGCCAACAATTCTCTACTATCGCAGGCTCACTGGAGTTCTCCGGCAGGAGCGAAACCGGTTAATTTTGATAAAAATTATAGTGGCGTAAAAACTTGTAAAAGCGTTTTAAGAATTATTTTTTATGCTTCTTCTTCTTCTTCTTCTTCTTTTGATAGATCTGACGATCTGTGACACAGAAATCATATCTCGTCGGATGATGAGATCCAGCTGTCCCTCCATCTCTTAGGCGGTCTTCCAGGTGGGCGGTGTCCGGAAGGGATTTCATAGGCGGCTGTATACGCGAGTCTGTCACCATTTATTCGGGCTACATGGTCCCTCCAGTATCTTCTTCTGGATCTACTCCACTGAACGATATCTTCTATTTCGCAGGTTTTCCTTATGTCTGCGTTGCGGACACGATCTCGGAGGGTTTTTCCAGTAATTGATCTTAGGACCTTCATCTCCGATGTTCTAAGTAGTCCCTTGGTTCGCACAGTGTCAGCCCGCGTCTCTACAGCGTACGTCATGATGGGTCGCACGCATGTTTTGTATATTCTGATCTTGCTGTCGATACGCATGTGCTTGTTTTTCCAGACTAGATTCTTCAGGCATCCTGACACGGCAGAGGCTTTACTGACTTGTTCACGTACTTCGGTATAAAGGTCACTTTGCTGCAGATCTCCACTCCCAAATACCTGAAACTCATCACCTTCTCCACAGGTATATCATCAACAGTCAGTTTACATCTTGCAGGTTGCCTAGATATAGTGAGACTTTTTGTTTTGTTGATTGATATAGCCATATTTAGCCTTTGGGATACTGTGTGGAATTTGTACAACATTCTTTGCAGGTCATCTTCAGACTCTGCTATTAATGCGGCATCGTCCGCATAGCAAATGACATTCACAGTTTTACTGCCCATTTTATAACCTAGTCCCAGGCCAGCTACCTCTTATATAATTTCGTCCATAATAAGATTGAACAGAAAGGGGCTCAAACTATCTCCCTGTCTTATACCATTGCTTGTAGGAATTTCCCATGACAGTTCATTGTCAACCTTAATTTTCGTTTTGCAATTGGTATATAGATCTTGGACAGTCTTTATCAATGTATTGGATATTCCTCCTTCCTGTAATTTTCTTACAATATCTCTTAACAACACCCTGTCAAATGCCTTAGTCAGATCGACAAAACATATATAGGCTACTTTATTATACATATTCAATTGCTTTCTCTTTCAGTTGCCTCAGAATGAAGATTGCATCTGTTGTGGAGCGATTTCGTCGAAAACCCTGCTGTTCTTCCCTATTCGTTATCTTTTGCTCAAGTTTCGTTTTCAGAATACTTGTAAATAGCTTAAGCATTGTGCATAATAAGGAGATACCTCTGTAGTTCTCTAGGTTTTTCTTTTGCCCTTTCTTAAATACAGGTGTTGTTATACTTATTCTCCATTCCTGTGGTATAGTTCCAGCGGCCAATATCCTGTTAAATATGTTTTGGATCTCTTTTATACATTCTACGCCAGAGTACTTAATTAATTCATTGGGGATGTTATCGATTCCGGGAGCCTTCCTATTTTTCAGCTTCTTAATATGTGTCAGTGTCTCTATTTCACTGAATGTTTCTTCTACAGTAGCTTCAATTGTCGGGTATCCGTGCCCCGGGTCCATAGAATAGAGTTGTTTGAAGTACCTTTCCCATTCATCAATTGGAATTTTTGTTGTCTGAGTGTATTCATTGATAGGCTTTCTTTGGTTTTTAAGTAGTTTCCACACTTTTCTTTGGGCACCATGAAGGTCATATTCCATATCTTTTGAGAATTTGGCCCAATATTCTGTTTTTATTTTCTTGATTTCCGCGTTGACTCTGTTTCTTGTATTCTTATATTTGCGGTATTCTTCTGGTGTGGGGTTGCTCTTATATATTAAGTAGCTTTGTCTTATGCCACATCACAAATTAAGTGCTTCATACAAAATCACAAAACATATATGTATGAAAACTGCATACAAATACACCTAACCTAACCTAACCCACATCATGTTTTTTATATTAACCCACGAATATTTTTAAATATTTAAATGCAAAAACAACAACAAAACACTCCCATCTAAAGAATATTGTTGAAACTAAGTTTAGTCCGTTTTTGAATCGAAGAAACAAAAGTTTTAGACACATTCCCATAGTTAACTCAATATTGGCCATCATGTGGGTTAGTCCACTTTTGCTTTGACTGCATCAATTAATAATAGTAAACCCGATTATTTAGTGGTTTTACTTGGATTTAATTTATATAAATTATATAAACTTTAACAAATTTGTTTCGCCTTGCGAGGGCATTCTCAAACTCTTTCTCTTTTCTCAAAGAGTTTGAGATGGTTAAGACTTAATAATGGAGTTTTACAAAACTAATACCTCAACCATCAATACAAATACAATTATGGGAAATAAGGCTAAAAAGAAGAAGAGAATATCCCAAATAACTGGAAAAGCTTCTAAAAACCCTATGCTTTATACAATTTTCATTAAATAGCAAGTGTGGTAAGAGGTAATCGTTTTATAATAAGATTTAGATAAATCGAAATATGAAAACTAACAAATTGTCGTATAATCAAACCTCTTTGCTACGTAGGCACCGAGCCAAGTGTGAACTGCCTTTAACATCGGAGCGGGAGGGATTTACCTTTAGAGTGTTGAAGTGTTGCCATTAAGTATCCACTTCTTGCATGTGGCAGCTATTTACAAGCGTCTGCGGAAAGGGAAGTTGTTTGTTTGGCGCGCGTGCGCATGACGGCGTTCTTTTTTTTAAAATGCCGTTGAAATGCCGGATAAGTAAGCACTGTTTGATATAAGCGTGAGCTTATTGGATACCTTACTCTTAAATTTTACATTTATAATATTTTTTTCAAATACCACACTTTAAAGTGATTTTATAAATTATTTTTTGTTTGGATAATCCATTGTATTTGCTGGAACACTATAATGAACTAACTAACTAACCACCAATCCGTTTCCACGAAGGGGTAGGCAGAAATAATGGATAACCACATAATTCTTTCTTATTCGTGAAAGTAAGTTCAGAACTCTTAACTTAGGAATGTACTCGAATTATATATTATATTTTACCTGTTCTCTATAAATGCCTAACTAACTAACCATCACGCCGTTTCCCCGGATGGGTAGGCCGAGAGGATGGATTGCCACATTGTTCTATCCTGACATAACTCTCGCGCCTCTTCTACATTCACACATCGTGACATCCACGCTCGTTGATTGTTCGTCCTTTCAGTAATTGATTAATTTGGTCATGCCATGTCTTCCTTGGCCTTCCTCGACTTCTTTTTCCATTCAAACTATTTGTATATATATTTTTAACGATTCTTCCCTCATCCATTCGCTCCATATGTTCAAACCATCTTAGTGACCCTTTCTTGATTTTATTTATCACGCATTCATACGCTTTATATTCCTTTCATACTTCATCATTAGATATTCTATCATACATTGTTTTTCCGCATATTCTTCTTAGTGATCTCTTTTCTACGGCATTTATCCTGCTTTCATCCTTGTTCTGCCAACTCCAAGTTTCACTTCCATACATAAAGGTCAGGAATAGAACTCCATTGTGCAGTGCCATCTTTGCTTCAGTCGATATATTTCTATTTGCGGTAATGACTTTAGTGCACCATTGAGTGCTCAATAAATGCCTTAAACTATAATTGTTGTTTGTAAATTCTTTTAAGAAATAAAACTGATTTGATTGTTTGATTGATTTGATTTCTAAACTTAACATTTTATAATGTTGAAGTATAATCATGTTTCGGCCAAATGGTGTAATTCAGTTAATAATGTTGAAGAAGATGTGATGGATATCTTCTACGCGTTGCTTCTAATAACCATCAATATCTTTATTAATATAATAAATACAAGGTTAAGATTTTAGGTATTCTTCCATAATATATTTACGCATTGATTAAAAAAATAATATTAATAATAATCAAAATATACATCTGATTAATTTATAAAAAAACGGTGGATACGCGGAACATAAATTAAATAGACAATATGTGCACCACCTAAAATGAACATTTTGTGTTGAATTATTTTTATTTTGTTATTTTATATTATTTGTTTTAGATTTATTTTGTGGCTGTTCGACAATTAAAGTGTGCGCGGGAGATGCCTATTGGTGGCGATGAGGTTCGCAACCCATCACACCACGTCTCCCTTTGGGGCGAAAAGGAGTGCCGCATAGGTTAAAGTGTGACAGTCCATTATTTCTGCCTACCCTTTCGGAGAGACGGCGTGATGGTTAGTTAGTTAGTTATGTTGAAGTATCGTGGACTATTTAATTAAACTTTGACTAAACTCTTGAATAAAGTACGTTTTCTTTTTAATTCAAATTTTTTTTTGCCATACTACAGAATAAGATTATTAATTTGCAACTGTGTAAATGTTTCATCTTGTAATTCGAAGAATTAAAATTGAAATATTCATGATTACATTTTGAAGCAGATATTTCGCATACCAAACGAATAACATTTTAAATGTATGAAATTAAAAAAGAAACAAAAAAGAAAATTATAATAACTAGGTGCTTTACAAAGTAAAAATGTATTTACCTCTCTCAGGAGCCAGGGTTTTCTCTTCGCTGAGAGCTTTTAACCTTTGGTACGATAAAAAACAAAAATTTTGTAACGAAATGTTATTTTCTTCTAATAAAAATTGAATAATATATTTAAGCTTATACTATTTAAGATTTTCAAAACATTCATTTTAAATTATTTTGAATATCGGCCACGTGAGGAGCCGGAGAAATCGACGTGCGTGCGTGACATAATGTAAAAAAAAGCTAGAATGGCAGTGCACAATGGTGTTCTTCTACCGACCCTTATGTATGGAAGCGAAGCATAGAACTTGCAAAAGAAGGATGAAAGTAGAATAAATGCAGTAGAAATAAAATCTCTTAGACGAATGTGTGGATACTCTGTGTAAGATAGAATGTCGAATGAAAATATAAGAAGTGAATGCGGTGCGAATGATGGTCTTGTGATGTAATGAAAGGATCATTAAGATGGTTTGGACATATGGAAAGAATGAGAGAAGAAAGAAAGTAATAAAAAATTTATGTTAACGATGTAAATTGAACCAGAAATAGAGGAAGACCGAGTCAGAGAAATCGACGCGCGTGCATGACACGATGTATGAATGTTGAGGAATCGAAAGAAATATCTCAGGAAAGAAAAGTGTGGCAGTCCATTCTTTCTGCCTACCCCTTCGAAGAGACGGTGTGATGGTTAGTTAGTTTAACTAGTTAGAAATTAGATATCTTGACACGAGACGAATTAGACGAATGTATGAATTTAGGGGAAGCGAGAAAATTATGTCAGGATATAAAAATGTGACGTTCCATTCGTTTTGCTTACCCCGCCGGGGGTGATTGAATCAAAATAGGTTAATAAACCAATTGCAACAAAGGCATCGTAAATGTTTGAATTAATTGCGTATCGGTTACCACATTGGTTACTCGCACGAATTAGCTTCCACAAAGTTAACTAATAAGATAACATTATTTAATAATGAATAGTAGACCACAAAACTTGATTATACGTCGATAGCGAAACAGAAAAGTGGTGTACTAACCAAAACAAGACTTATTTGGAATATAAAATGCAAGATTATTTAGAATTTTGACAGGCGTAAAAATAAATTTTTCATTTGTTCCAATGACAATTTGAATAATTCCTTCAATATTATTTCAAAGTTCTTGCTAGTTAAATGCCTAATTACAGCTAATTTAAAAAAAACGGTGGATACGTTGAACATAAATTAAATAAACACAAAAGTCCGGATCCATGTCAACATGTGCAACATCGAAAAAAAACATTATGTGTTATTACATTATGTGCTAAATTAAAAAAACGACGGATTCGTGGAACATAAATTAAATGGACAATATGTGCACCATCTAAAAAGAACATTTTGTGTTAAATTATTTTTATTTTGTTATTTTATTTTATATCATTGTATTTTATATTATTTATTTTAGATTTATTTTGTGGGTGTTGCACGATCAGAGTGTGCGCGGGAGATGCCTATTGGTGGCGATGAGGTTCGCAACCCATCACACCGCGTCTCCCGCGGAGCGAAAAGAGAAGGATGGAGTGCCGCATCAGTAAAAGTGTGACAGTCCATTCTTTCTGCCTACCCTTTCAGGGAGATGGCGTGATGGTTAGTTAGTTAGTTTAGTTAGATTATTTAGAACAATTTGTAAAGATGTTTAACTCCCTTGGGGAATAATTATAAAAAAACACATTCATGTTCATTGATCAAAATATATAATATCGTCGGTTCAAAGGTAAAACTCATTAAGTGACATTTAATTTTTTTTTTTGCAATTTCTGTATCAGACTTGTGAATTCTAGGTCAGAAAATAATCACCAAGTGTTTTTATCAAATAATAACTGTTATTCTTTAATAAATACACTTGATGATTATTTTCTGACGTAGAATTCACAAGTCTGATAGAGAAATTGCAAAAAAAAAATTAAAATGTCACTTAATGAGTTTTACCTTTGAACCGACGATATAATTCTACGTCAGAAAATAATCACCAAGTGTATTTATTAAAGAATAACAGTTATTATTTAATAAAAACACTTGGTGACTATTTTCTGACCTAGAATTCACAAGTCTGATACAGAAATTGCAACAAAAAAAAAATTAAAATGTCACTTAATGAGTTTTACCTTTGAACCGACGATATACTAGTTATTAATTAAAATATATAATAAATTTTTCACTTGTGAAACGCACAAATTGTTCATCTTTTAATAATTTTTATGCATTATTTGATGAACGAACTTTCCGATGTTTCGACATGATGAGTATTTATTATTTCTTCTTCTGATAATCAAATGATTTTACTAAAATCTCTTGATGGAAGTTCATTTTAAATAATAATTAAATAAAACGATGTTTTTCAACTACTTCCACTTTTGTCCTTATTTTGACATCGACCGGTTTCGCCAGGGTCGCTGACATCTGTCTTCTGGAAAATGTCTGTCTTCTGGGAGTTTTATTAAGTTTTTTTAATGGAATGACATATTCCGCCCTTCTACCATAAGGCATTATCAAATTTCAACATTTGTTAATGTCTTAGAAGGGCGAAGCATGTCATTCCATAAAAAAAAATTAATAAAACTGTTAGAAAACGGACGTTTTCATTTATATTAATTAATTATATTGTCATTTGAAATTTCGTGGTAGAAGTTCATTGTAAATAATGAAAATAAAATGTAGAAAATCTTTTTAAAGTTTATTTAATTAAAATCAAATGAGTGTGTGTCTTTGACCAGTTTCGGAAGCTATCTGCCATCTTCTGGTCTGGTCACCAACCTATTTAACTAACTAACTAACCATTAGGAGGTGAGAACCGACTGCCATACTTTTCTTTCCTGACATTTTAAACTTAAATTAAGTTTTGGGGCTTGGTCCCTTTTTCTTCTCTGGTATCGATGTATGCCAAGTAACACATGTCAAAGACCCCAAAGTCATGCGTTTCGAAATACGTTGCAATATCCATCTTACACATTAGTTTTCCAATATAAAATTGTATTAAAGCTTTTGTATTGCAAAATTTGTATATAAAAATTACATTTGTGCTACTTGAACTCAGACACGTGTGTTTATGTATCTTATCATGTAAAATCAAATTGATTATCATAAACAGGTGATTTGGAAACGATTTTAAAAGTAATGTTTGAATTTTGAATTTGGAATGGGTGCTAATTGTTACGATACAAGTTACACATGCGTTACACAAATCGAATCGAATATAACTGAAGCCAAATTGTGGAAAACTGTTGTATATTATTTAACTTATTTTAAATTTCCTTCCTCGATAGCAGAAGCACTTACTTTGTGGTGTGACATTTTTAAAACATATTAAAAAACAACTTATATAATTTGGTGATGAGGTCCCTAAGACGTATGTGTGATAGAACGATATACGACAGAACTCAAATGCTGATATAAGAAAGGAATGTAGAGCGGAAGAAGATATTAAGAACACAATTATGAAAGGATCGCTGCGTTGGCTCGGACATACGGAGCGCATGGATGGAGGAAGAATGGTTAATAAAGTATACGTTAATGATGTAAATGGATTATGGAGTCGAGGCAGACCGAGGAAAACATGGCACAACCAAATTAATCAAATTTTAAAGGTTGGTCATATTAGAAGTCGGAAGAATCAACGTGCGTGTATGATTCGCTGTATGAATGTGGAGGAAGCTAGCTTAATGAGAGTAACAAAACCCACGTTAAAAAATATATTTGAACATTCGTCCCCATCAGAGTAACAAAACCCACTTTAAAAAATATATTTGAACAGGTAGATTCCCTTATGTATGGAAGCAAAGCAGGGAACTGGCCATAGAGGGATGAAAGTAGAACAAATTTTAAATGAGATCTCTTAGACGAATGTGTAGAAAATCTATGTATGATAGAGTTTCGAATGAAAGTATAAGCCGTGAACGCGGTGCGAACCATCAGTGTCTCTTCAGTGACTATCCCATCCGTTGGGACACTAAGGGTCGCTAGACAAGATGTTATGATCGCTTGGGATTACCTGCTATTATTAAATTTTGCTCCAAAGCAGCAAAAATGTTCCTTCTGTCTTACAAAAGGTGATGTGTATACTTTGTAAGATGTTTAGAAATATTAAATAAAACGGTGTTTTTAACTACTTCCGCTTTTGTCTTTCTGTCTGATCTGTATGTATATAAAGGAGTATGTTTGTAACAATGTCACCAGTCTGTCGATGGCAGCGAGCCTGGCGAAATCGGTCGCTGTTGAAATAAAGACAAAAGTGGAAGTAGTTAAAAAACGAAGTTTTATTATTATTAAGTTTTATTATATCTCACAAAATATAATATAACTTCTAGAAAACGGACGTTTTCATTCGTGTTAATTACGTATTTAACCTTTCTTCTATGTTCGCCATACTTTGTGTTGTAAATGTTTTATTTGTCGTTTTCTTATTTATATACTTTGTATATACAACACTAAATTTAAAAAGAAATAAAAAATTCATTTTATTTTTATTTATTTATTTTACTTTTACACGATATACATTAATTTGATAAAAAAAAGTTTATGGACTGTTGTTGTTTCTTAAGTCTTCTTCGTAATCTTTATAATATCTGTCAAAACTGATCATATTTGTAAACAATTTTAAAATAGTCGTATTTCTTTATAATATGTATCACTGAAGAAGGACCGGTTGTCCGAAACATATCTAATATGTAATTAAATTTTTTTTTTAAGTCAATGTTGTATATACAATGTATATGGGTGTTTTTCAAAAAGTTTGCTCCTTGCGTAATAATTCCACTACGTCACATTTGGCGTTCCACTAATAAATCACGTCGCGTAGTGGATGTGACGTATGATGCCAGTATTGAAACAAACTCCAAAATGCAGGTTTATGAATATGATTTTACTAAATATTACATTGAATTCAGATTCTAGATGTCGGTCATTTTTACCCATGAAAAGCTGTAAGTCAAACAATCAATACTTACATTATAGAATCACGTTCGTAGTGGAAAATAAAAACAGCACGTCGTGACGCCCGACCACTATTTCACATAACATAATGCGACTGGTGTCAATTTACGAACATGGCGACCGTTGACGAGCTATAAAATGTTGCCATCAATCAAATATATACTTAGTTTATAGTAAATTTTTCGTTTAAATCAGTATATCGACGTAGCGTATACGGAATTTTCCACCAACGTCGTTTTGAGTGACTAAATAAAAACAGTATTTTATATTATTTTGAACTCTAATACGCTGTTATCTAGGAATATTATTGAATCTGGATCATATAATCCTTCCAAATAACATAAAACTCTTGGACAAGAAGTAGCTTATCAATGAATATTTTTCGTTTATAAAGTGCAAAAGGAGCGTGGGACACTAGAAAAATCACCACTTTTCTATCTTATATTCCCAATAATTAAGCAAAATAAACAGATATAAGTACTTTTGGATATGTGAATAATCAATTTGTGAGTTATTCTGTTGTTATGAGATATAAAAAAACAGTTTTAAAATCAATAGCCTGCAGAATTACCTCGAAAGTCATAGGACATGTAATTTTCGAGTAAACATTTTATTTGAAAAACACCCATATATGTATATAAAAAAGAAAAAGATTTTTTAATTTAACCAATTATATTTAAGGCCTTATCAAAAAATTGTGACGTATTGTAAATGATTGAATGAAATGATATTTTTCCACATTTTATTAAATGTGTAATGATTCAATACTCTGACATTAAGTGGACAGATATCACATGAACTACATTAAAAACGTTTTATTGAAAACTTTTGCTCATCAGATTTCTAGGGGATTATTCTGCAAAACGCAAAAGGGCAGATTTTTGCTAAGCCGCCCAATTTGTTGTTCCAATTTTCTGTGTTTATTAATACCGATTTATAGATCAAGGAAATTTTCAAAACGCCGTTCCTTTGCTGTTTTTGTAGGCATTTTATTGAAAACAACAACAATATTTGTTATTTAAAAGTTCCCCGGGATTCTACTTCATCATGGAAAGAGCTGACTATTTATGGTCTCGGAAGCGCCGGCGGCGGTCTTCGCCATTCGTCCGAAATTTGCAAAAATCGTTATAGCAATTTTTATTTAGAATTCGAGGAAATTTCTAGACTAATCTAATGCCAATCACTACCAGGGCCTTTGTTAGCGTAAACTTACCCTGGTTCTGGTCCTTCTGGTCCTAACCCTTATGTTTGGAATCAAATTATGGAACTGGCAAAAGCAGAATGAGAGCGGAACTAATGCGGTAGAGATGAAATCCCTAAAATATATGATATGTGAAGTAACATATAACGATGAATGACAGATTTTCAAATGCTGATTTAATGAAGGGATGTAGAGCGGGAGAAAATATTATCAACAAAATTATAAAAGGATCACTGCGTTATTTTTAAAATATACGTTAAAGGTGTGAATGGAGTATCAAGTTGAGGAAACATGGCATGACCATATTTAACATATTTTAAAGATTGAAAAAGTCGGAAGAATCGACATACGCGTATGACCATTTTTTTAATTATTAATTGATTAGAATGAACTTTTGTGATTTTATTTTTAATTGTATTTTTTAAATATATATATATATATATATATATATATATATAAGGTGTTTCAGCCACGCAGCCTTTCAGCCAACCTGCCTTTGGTGATGTCAGTAGGAAGAGCAATTAGAATGGTGAATCTAATCGTCTCGGATTTAGACATTTTTAGTGTTAGTGAGACAGTGTTCATAAAAAAAATTACGAATTCTGGAAAGGCTGCCTCACTGACGTCAATATATTTGGAATCTTTCTGAGATATATTATTGCTTAGTTTCATTTTATTTTTGTTTCACAGTTTTGTGTCCAAATGAGTCGTCTAAATGGGTATGCAGAAAGGCCCATGTCCATTTCAAATCATCAACGTATATTTTCTTCACCATCCTCTTTCATTATATTTTTCCATGTGCCCAAAATACCTAATAAACTGTGCAATATTTTCTTAATAAGCTTTTATTTGCACTGCATTCACTTCAGTGCTATATCCTCCTATGGCACTTATTATAAGAGTTACCACGCATTTCTACCGCATTTATTCTACTTCCATTCTTTACTAGCCAATTCGACACGTCACTTAACATTCAAATAATATTAAATATATATTGGTTACGCTATTTGGCAGCTTTTACAGTATACATAAAAAAGCTTATATACATACATAATGTATTGTAGTTTATATATTTTTTTATTTTTATTTTTATGTACACAACAGGTCGTTTTGGACCCAATTCCTGTATACAATTTTTATTTTTTAGCTATTATGTTGATTCTCGTGACATGTGATAGGTAGCCAATCTATTGCCATTTTATTGTCACGTGAATTCTACACCAGACTAAATACAGTGTGACAATCACACTGCTATCGCCGGGAATTGAACCCAAGACCTTCGGCATGGAAGTCAGAGCTCGTAACCATTCTGCCACGAAGGTCGTTAAATATCTTAAATATTATATAAAACATACATATCACATGGTAAATCAGATGTCAAAATCAGGATGCAGACAAAATAAGCCACATATAAATTGAGTCATATAAAGAATTTACATGTCAATAAGTATCACGAAAAATACTTTGCATTTATCTCTTTTAAATGTTTGTAACCATTTCATATACTGATAAATATATTAAAATTGAAAATCGGTACTTATTTGGCAAAAGGTCCCAACTGCTTTTTTATGAATTTTACAGGAGAGCAAAATTAAGATTTTTACATTATTTGGATTATTTATAAAAATGTTATTTTAGTTCCAAATTGTTAATTTCAAATGTCAATTTACGTAGCATAACGTTATCTAAAAGACATATCAGTAACTAAATCCAAAAAGTAAATATACATATTTTAAAAAAATAGGGGTTAAATGCAATTGTACATAAAAAAAGTAAAAATAAAAAATTGTAATAAAAATAAAGTACAGCTCTAACGTTTTGTCAAAACATGAAGTGTGCAAAAGTAATACTGATGCTATATTTAACTCAATTTCACAAAAACGCATCTAGGACCTTTTGGCAAATAAGTTCCGAAATGTCCATATACTCGTATATCATATTCCATTGTAATAACCTTAGAATTGAATTGAAAATTCTGTTTTTATTCCACCTTAATTTATAAAATATTTTTATTACGTAAATTATAAAATTTATTCAATTAATACGAATGAAAACGTCTATTTTCTAGAACCTTTATTACATTTGTCGATAATGACATGTTTCGCTTGTCTAAGGCATTCTCAAGATATTATCAAATATGAGTAATGATATTTGATAATACCTTATAAAGGCGAAACATGTTATTAACATAAAAAATAATAAAACTAAATTAATTATTTAAGATAGTGTTTTACATCATTGTTCAAGAAACAAAAAAATATGTATTTATTTTTTAAATACTTATGTTTTGTTTTCTCGTAAACGTTTGTGTAATATTTGATTATATTTTATGTAAGTGTCATGTTAATTCAAGAATCAATTGTATCTCAATAGAGACGAGGATGCAAATTGCAAATATAATATGGTTGATCGAGGTGTTTACAGGGCTTATGACCTGTCATTGGTTGGGTTAAGCACACGCTTTATGTAATACAACATTCCCCATTCCACCTTTTTTTCTTATGACCACCATGTCTGACAAATTTTTGGAAGTTGTGTATGTGTTAATCTGACCACACTTTACATGGTAGTTTTAGCAATCTACACACTAACGCCATCTATGAATATTGTATTTTTTTAAGCATTAAGCAGAAGATCTTTTTAACGCAATGTGAAAGGCTACCGCCATTTCGCGCATTGCTAGAAACCGCCTGGAGATGTCACTCCAATCTATATGCTATAATTGTCATGTTTATCTTTGCTACGGACTTAGGTTTTCTGTATTTTCAAAATTAAAAAAATATATTCGTAAAATATTTTGTTTTAATACTTAAATTTTGTAAGCAATTTTTGTTAATATGTATATTGTGGGTACTGTGTCACTGGGTCTCGAGCCCAATACCTTCACAAATAGCACAAGCATACTACACAAACACGTCGCACTCTCAAGAGTAAGAAAACACTAGTCATTGACCGTCCACGACCTAGCACGCTTTCAAACGTCCAATGACATTTAATACGAGTATGATTGCCAAATTTTGATGATCTTCTTAAGATTAATCAACCTAAGAACAGCTAGGACATCATATACAGTAGTATAATATAGAAGACAAATATTTAATAAACACGAATAAAAAGTCTGTTTTCTAAAAGTTTCATAAGGATTAATTGTATCTTTAATATAATTGTAAATTGTTTTACTGGGAACAGAATATGGTGGTCGATGCGCTTACAGGATTTATGATCTGTCATTGGTTGGGTTAAGCGATCGCTTTATGTTTAACAACATTCGCCATACCTCCATTTTTACGACCACCGCGTCTGACAAATTTTGGAAGATGTATATATGCTAGAATGCTGAGCAGCACTGCACACTTTTTTTATTTTATTTGTTTACATTCAAAATGTTGTAAAAGTTTTATTATATTTTATAAGAATAACATTGTTAAAAATAAAAATGTTGTAATATTAATAAATACTAATAAAACGACTTTTTTCTAGAACTAACTAACTAACTAACCATCACGCCGTCTCCCCGAAAGGGTAGGCAGAAAGAATTTACTAGCACACTTTTCTTTCCTGACAGATTTCTCTCGCTTCCTCAACATTCATACATCGTGTCATACACGCGCGTCGATTTCTCCGACTCCTCACATGGCCAAAATTCAATATTTTGATTCAGGTATTTGATCGCTCTATTTCTGGTTTCATTTACATCGTTAACATATATTTTTTTTGTATTATTTCTTGATTCATTCTTTCCATATGTCCAAACCATCTTAATGATCCTTTCATTATTTAGTTCATAACCCCATCACTTCTTATGTTTTCATTTGACACTCACACAGGTTATTCACACATTCGTCTAAAAGATTTCATTTCTACTGCATTTATTCTACTTTCACCCTTCTTTTGCCAGGTCCATGCTTCGCTTCCATACATAAGGATCGGTAGTAGAACACATTTTTCTATGTGTTTAATTTTATTCTATGGGAATGACTCGTTTCGATATGGCAGCTTATTAAGGCATTATCAAAACGTCTTATAGCAAGGCGAAATGTCTTTGATAATGCCTGCAACCGAAACATGTCATCGCATAAAAATATAATAAGACTTCTCGAAAACAGATGTTTTCATTCGTATTATATAATTTGCGTTATTCTTCTAGAAATAATTATAATAACTTCACAGTGATAAATAGTATTCTTCTTCTTCTTCTGCTTTATTTAGGACTATGTCCAGTCGGAGCCTGTTCCTGGGATGCAGATGTTCAACTGTCTCGCCATCTTCCCGCAGGTCGATTTCCTGTTGGTACTTTATTTGCGTCTATATTTATCACTCTTTCAGAACATGCTATTTCCACGTGATCTCTCCAGTAGCGTCTTCTCAGTCTTCCCCATCGCACGACATCTTCTACATTGCAGATCTTTCTTTTTTCAGAATTTCTTATTTTGTCTAGGAGTGTCGTTCCCGCAACAGCTTGGAGAGTCTTTATTTCTGTGGTTCTGTAGAGATTTTTTAAGAGATATACAGTGATAAATAGTTAAACACTTCATATGTGTATTATTGAAATTAGATTTAATATTGAAATTAGATTTGACCTTTGTGTATTTAACCCACTCAACTATTTAAAATTGGAAACCTATTTTAGGTTCTTATGCCAAGTACATTCACCCACACAGCCCACTTAAACATACATAAATACATCTTGTTTTGGTGCGACAAGAAGAATGAACGTGTGTACCACGTGTAAATATTATTTATGTTAATTTATTTAAACATTAAATGGCCAGACATTTTAAAGAAACGAGAAATTTCTCTATTTTTATGTACAAAACTTATTTCTTACATACATAAAAATGACAAAGGCTTCGTTGTATACTGACTTAAGTGAAATAATAAAGTATACAGTAGACACTATCACGTGATATTACGGAAATCTCTTGATGGAAGTTCATTTTAATTATTAATAAATAAAACGATATATTTTTCATTAAATTACTTCCATATTTTTCATTACTTAGACAAGCATCGGTTTCGCCAGGTTCGCTGGCATCGACAGACCAATCCATGATTAAAAATGTTTTTCATCAATGTCTGTCTGTCTGTCTCTCTGTGTGTCTGTATGTCTGTCTGTATGTCTGTCTGTCTGTATGTATGTATGTATGTATGTCTGTCTCTCTGTCTGTCTGTCTGTCTGTCTGTCTGTCTGTATGTCTGTCTGTCTGTCTGTCTGTATGTCTGTATGTCTGTATGTCTGTATGTCTATATGTCTGTATGTATATCTGTATATCTGTCTCTCTGTCTGTCTGTATGTCTGTCTGTCTGTCTATTTGTTTTTCGATGCCAGCGACTACTACAGCAGTATCACTATATGAATAAGTTTCACCTTTATATTACTTCTTGACCTTTTTGTTGTAAGATCATTAATAATGAGCTTCGAGATTTATCTATTCATGCGAAAAGTACGCATCGCATTTAATTGTTTTTTATTCGAATCCAAAACAGTAATTACATTTTAAGAGGATTTATACGAATAAAAAAGAACTTGGATGACAAAAGTATTTGAAAGTTTCAATTATTTGTGATTTCGACAGTCGGAGCAGTTGCCACTCGGCCACGAAGGTCATCAACAAATCAACAAAACCGCGAGACTGCGTTCAGCAGACTAATTGCTCTTCCCACCATTATTAATGGTAGCATTTATAGCTCAACACCAGAAAGTGCCAGTGTACATTTCGGATCTCTACGTGACACTAATACCAACGGAAATGCAACGTTCACTCCGATTAATATACTGGTACTATTAGCACATCTGTCCCTTTGAGGGGGTGTCGGACTCCTCGCTGGGGAGAAGGGGGCAACTTGTGGGGCCCCATTCTTTCCTCTTGGATTAATTTTATTTATTAAATAGTCCATTGTTTTGGCCGAAACACAATGATACCTTATCATTTTATACTGTTGAATTAAATAACTTTGTTTTATGTATCACAATTTATTTTATTTTACGCGACAGCTGTTTTATCAACCTATGTTGACACCATCAGGTGTTAGAATAATATATCAAATGTCAAATTTTCGTGATTTTTCGAACCTTTATGTGTATTTGTTTCTATGTCAAATTGAAGAATTTCTTTAAATTAATATAACACAGATATAATTATATCAATTTGAATCAATTCTTTGACAAAGAGTCTAAAACAAAGTTATTTAATTTAACATTTTATTGATTTTTGGTACCTTTTAAAATGTTAGGTTCTTTGTCTTCCTGCCCCTTGTTTCAATGACCAGTGTTTTCTCTATTTCCCTAGGAAAATATTATTATTATTATAATTTTTTTATTAATCATTCCACGTATTTCGCTCTCATCCCATACTCTGTCCCACCCTTACCACATCTGTCTGAAATATATTTTTGAATAGGCCATAAAATCATGTACATACCATATTTTGCTCTGTTTTGTGAGATTGAGACATAGAAGTCAATTGAAATTAAACTAGATTAAATGTAGCCGGGAGACCCTTTTGCCTTAGAATGGTGCATTCCCCGGTTAATGTAAGTCCCGCGTGGATGAGGGGCGGGCCTAGCTGCGTCCTATAACAGCTTCGAGTGAGCGGTGGGAAACCTTATATTTCTTAATTCAACTGTATGTTCGTTCATTTATATGTGTATTAACAATCACTATATGTTACCCTACAATAAATAAATAAAGAATTCAGATACTATTGTATATGGTACTCGTAAACTATTAAAAACAACAATATAATTCCAGAAAAAGCTATACGCTTTCGGCTTTCCTCTGTTGGCATGGAAAAATCTCCCTGTTCGTATTCAGTTCATATTCGTTACATTTAAGAAACTTATAAAGACAACTGTTCTAACAGTATTTTCCTTGTACTTCACTAGGGTAGTATTATAATTTTTCAAATCGGCGCACATTAAAATAAATTATCAGATTTATTAGAATAAGTCATAGGCAGAATTGACATGACCAAATTAATCAATTACTGAAAGGCGGCCAATTCGAATTAGGAACCATCGACGAGCGTGCATGTGTGAATGTAGAAGATGCGCGAATGTTATGTCAGGATAGAACAATGTGGTGATCCATCGTCCCTGTTAGTTAGTTAGTCATTAGCTAAAAAATATCATTTGAAATTACAAAGAGAATGAAGAGAGATCGGTCGTACGCAAAATCAAGTTGTTTTGTTTTTCTACGTTACCGCCAAACTTCACATAATTTTTTTTTCACACCGTTATGTGACAGTAAATGAAGATAAACATTTGGAAAATTCAAGAATCTTTCGTGCGTATATATCTACAAACACATTTTAATACACGCGCACTTGCGCAGAAAAAAATGCGTATGTATTTTAAAAGTGAAGCAAATGAAAGCATCTATAAAAAAAATTATAGACATTATAGAAAAAACGATTCTTAACCATTTTATATCGAAAATATAAAAATCAATACAAGAGTAATATAATTTTTATAAGTGCACTTTTTTATTCAGTGTAATATATTTATTGTTTCTTCAGCAATGATAATAAAATCAAGTAATAAAAAGTTCAAAACGATAATAAATCACCATTTACAACAATAATATGAAACTAATCATAAATTTTAGTAATAACGTTAAAATCGCTCTAATTAGATACTGAAATAAATCACTTTTATTAAATGCGTTTTTTATACGTCTTTCTTTGTTTAGTTTTTATTATATTTTTACATCGAAGATGGAGGTATCCTCCGAAACATGTCGTGTTTTTTTTATATTTTGTGGATTAAACAAAGTTATTTTCAATTTCCTAAGTATATTACTATGGAATCCCACAGAGCCTTAGGGTTCAATAGGTTTGATCAAATTTAACGTCAAGTCCAATCTTTGATTTGTTTCCTTTGTTGTAAGTAATTACCTGAACCCCAATTAGAACTTTATAATATTATATTATTTTAAATTTTAAATTGAATCATAATATTTGTAATAACAAAATAAATCTTTATAACATCTGTCAGATCATGTAAACAATTTTATAATATTTTAAATATTTATCACTGTAGAAGGACTGGTTTTTCGAAACATGTCTAGGTATAATATTTTTTTTTTTTTAAATATAAGTATTGTATTTGCAAAGTATATACAAAATAAAAGAGAAATAAAGCATCTACAACACAAAGTATGGCGAATGTAGAAGAAATTATTAAAAATTATTCGCAGAGTTTTCTTAACATAACTATAATTATTCGACTTGTGCGCATGATACGACGAAGTATGTCAGGAAATAACAATGTGTCAGTTCGTCCTTTCTGTCTACCCCTTCGGAGAGAAGGTGTGACAGCTGGTGGACTTATTGCCCAAATATATATTATAAAACACCTTCCTTCGATTACCTTCGTGCCAGAGTGATAACAGCTACGACTGCCACATTGGAGGTCCCAGATTCGATTCCCGGCGATGAAAATGTGAACTGTCTTTGGTTTGGTGAAGAATTCACGTGATGATAAAACGGCATTAGATTTAGCTACCTATCACGAGAATCAATATCATAGCTAAATCCTTTATATCGACTTTGACTCGCGCTGTAATGATGTTAAGAGCTATTCAGAAGAAAAATATATATACTACCATTGACACGAGAAAGATGATGAGTTTTTTAAATAACCCCATTACGAAAATCGCTACATATAAGAGTTTATAAGCATAAACGTCACACATATAAAGAGGTGTTTGATATTTTTTTATAATATTGAAGATTACAATTTTCAAAACAAAAATATCGTTAGATTAAATAACGCAATTATAATAGTGTGCCATTCTAGTCTAAAATTCTATTACGAGCTTTGTTTTTGGTATTTATTTGGAATGGCATACAATGTACAGATCATTTAACTACGTGCGGACATAATGGAAATGTTTACTGATGGATCAATTTGCCGGGAAAGACAATTGAGAAACAAACGCCCCTTCTATATAGAAGAATATCTGATAAATCTCAATATTATGAAGCAGAAATCTGGTAATGTCCAGGCTTGAAACAATGTCCCCTGGATCAAGAGCCAAGCGCTCTGTTCACTAGATATTTCTACATTAGTTTGGAACACTGTTATTATTATATATCAAAATGTATTTATTTAATTTTAATAAAATTTTCAAATCAAATCAATTTATTTCATCAACAGAAATTACAAAATTTATTTTTAAGGCATCTATTGAGAACAGGTAAAATAATATATTGTGTATAGTATACTACCAGAAACGCATAAGAGATGGTTCAACATTAGGAAGACAGGATACTCCAAAATACAGTGTTACGCCAACCGATGTTGGCATCATCAGCAACAGTGACACCTATTTTTAAAATAATTAAAATTATATATTTTAATTATTAAAAGATTCCACCATAATCCCTGAAGCACAATATCTACAATACATGAAAAAGAAATATAATAAAAATTATCAACATGTTAAATAAATCGCTTGTAATAGCTGTAAACAAACCATAAATCTTTCATTAACTAAAGCCATTACACAGTGAAAATCAAAAATATGTTACCCCTAATGGTGCGCAATAAACAGTGTTTAATATTAAAAAATGGTTTTAACATCCGACTCTAAATGTTTGGTAATTGACATAAAACTGCATTAAATCTAGTAGTAAAATAACTTCACGTGAATGAAAAATTAAGTTATAAAAATTAATATGCCATATTATGGCTTGTTCAACACCAATTTTCAATTTGATGGAATCATGAATGTTTTCCATTTCAATAAATCGGTGAAAGTATAATACTTTTTATTTAAATTAAATCGGTTTGATATTATCGAAGTATGTGAAGGTATGCACAGATTCTTCGTTTTTTTATAAAATAATAACTTTCTACGTAAACGTAAGGTAGCTGCTCAAGTACATCAGATGTTGTGTTCACAAATATAATCTTCCCTCAAAGCGAAGTTAGCTAAGAAAAGACTGAAGAAGACAGACCTAGGTGGACAATAATAATACATTAAGGCACTTAGAACTCTGAAACACAGCGCAGATACGACGCCGCACAAGAAGGGGAAGAGAAAAGGAGAAACCATCGGGAGATGGTTGCGGCTCCACTGCCAATGTTTTTTCTGCTCTAGATATTCCAGAGTGGGTGGGTTCAGAATTGGACTCTTACCATACGAGGATCCACAACCGTGATGGACAGTCTTCATCGGATAAGAGGGACAGCCGATGATGTTGATAAAAAAGCTAAATTCGATATTCAATCTACAACATACCTATATTTATATATTTAATATATATACATATATTTAAAGTCTAATTCCCTTATACTCGTATTATTGAATGCAATAATAATTTTTAATTTTTTTTTACATATCCTCACTGGTTTGAATGTCCTAAATGTGTAGATTCTAATACTGATTCTAGATTATTATTATTATTTTGTTGAATCGCTCTCTTACATTATTACAGCGTGAGCCAAATCGATGTGAAGTGTATAGCTGTCATATTGATTATCATGACATGTAATAATAGTAAACACGATTGTTTAGTGATTTTACTTGGATTATTACTTGGATCCAAGTAAAACCACTAAACAATTGTGTTTACTATTATTAAATTAATATGGAGTTTTACAAAACTAATACCTCAACCATCAATCATGACATGTGATAGGTGGCTAATCTATCGCCATTTTATTTTCACGTGAATTCTACATCAGACTAAAGACGAATCCAGGACCTTCGGGTGTGGCAGTCGTCGGAATATGTATCCATCACGGCTGTGACACATGCTGCCTAACTGAAAGAGATAAAATTAGAATGGAGATATTTATGAATTTTCTGGAGGAATAAAACTCATCACAAGATTCTTAGTAGGATCGAAGGGACAACGTACAAATCCCTTTCAGAGAGGCGAGTTCAATGGATCGGCCATATTATGCACCATGAAGGTTTCCTCCATGGCATAATAGAAAGAATGGTTGAGAAGACATATGATAGAGGGCGGCCCCGACGGGAATATTATGTTAAACAGTTGTGAGATGTTTTTTTTTAAACTTTGTATTTTCATAAAACATTTTTGCAACTTTCAAAAACATGTTTCGTGAAACAGACTCCCTTTCTCATCGGAGAAAGTTCAAATTTATACACTGAGGAAGGGCGTCTGTGTCCCGAAACATGTTTGTGAAAAGTGCAAAAATCTGTTGTGAAATCTCGTAATGTGGTTGGTCCCTCCAGATAATTCCTAAATGTCTCCAGTCTGTTTATGTCTTTCTTTTTTTTCACTTTCATTTACTTATTTCACTTCTTTCACTTTCACACTTTCATTCACTTCTAAGATTTTCATGCGACACTATATCATACACAGTTATTCTGCACATTGGTATTAGAGATCTTATCTTAAGATTCCATTTTTCTCAGTATGTTATATATTTATTAATTTATTTTTATTGTTTACTTCGATGAGTTTGTAATATCTAAATATGTGTATGCCTGAATCTAGCCCTGTGCGAGGGCAACAACCGACCGCCGGCCCTGACCGCAGCCTTCCCATCTCCCGCAAGACGCGGCTGTGCACGGCAACCAGCTTCTTACAACATCGCCTATTGTCTGTACTCCGTTCAATGAATCTACGCGAATGATAAATCCGTCTGTTTTTTCAATTGAAGTCCTTCGATCAACAAACATTTCCATTTAGATTTTCTATACAAAGAAGTGTTCCAGGTAAAAGAAGTAGAGGCAGATCTCCTGCTCAGATTAAAGAGATGACCGGGGGTAACCTGGAAGAACAGAGAGGATTGGAGGCGTTTTGTTTTAGCCACAGGCAGTTCCATAAATCACCACCCTCAGTAATGAGGAAACGAAAAAAGAAGAAGAATACAAATAAGTTAATTTTATTTAAATTGAATGTACACACTTTAAGCAATCGTAACTTCACACTTCACACAGGAAGTTACGCAATAAACACAATATTTATTTATAAATATAAGGCATCAACAATTATGTAATTTCATAATAATCATATAAAAAATGTAAAAAAATATATACGAGTATTACCAATATAAACGGAACAAAAAATAGAAAAAGACCGACGATACCGTGGCACAACCAAATCCATCTTCTATTAAATGTCGACCAGAGGAGTCTAATTAATTATAAAATGTACATCGAAAAAGGTACGGTCTATAAAAAGAAAACTAAGGGTGTTGTGAAAATACGAAATGAAATTCTATTTATTCAAATGTGAATTCACAACACAAAGTGAAGGTAAATTCAGAAGAAATATGAATTTTTCTACACTATTCGATTTTTTTTTAATTTAGGTACATTTTTATTTGCATGTTTCAAAGGTTCACACATATTTATTTCAAAATAGTTACGATATTAACAGCATTTCCCTGATGGTTTCAGCATAAATCCTTGGAAACAAGTTTAAAAAATTCAATAGTATAGACATTATGGTTTTAATGCATTACTTGTCACTATGAATTTCATTGTTAATACGTTGAATATGTCAACATATTCGTAATATTTATCGGTCTTTAAATTAAACATGTTTGTATTTTCAAATATCTAGCTATTTTATATAATAAATAAATAAAATATTTGTTATATTTATAAATCACCATGTATGTTATGTATATTTTTTTTATCGTGGGTTTAATAAAGAGATGATTATTTAACCGTCGCGTTGCCATGTGGTCAATTGAGTTTCCACAGCCAATTTAAAGTTGATTTTCTTAAAACCTATGGACCCTAATATTATAAAAAAATTGTAATCTTCCATTGAAGTGTTCTCAATATTTCGTAATAAAAAAAAAGCAAAAAATTACTTCCTTCATCCCAAAAAAAAATATTTTCTAAGACTGCCCTCACCTTCATTCGTGTTAAGGTAGAATTTGTTTTGCTAATATTTACAACTTTATCAAAAGTGACAAATACTTACTCGCTGTTTTGAACGTATTATAAATTATATGTTTGGCTTTTTCAATAGGTACGTAATAATACCGACTGTGGATGGAAACGCAGCACGCAACTTAATAATATCAGAACTGTGAAAATATTAACACTTTACCAAAAGGGACAAATATTAATACGTACTCGTTGTCTTGAACGTACTATACATTTTGCCTAGGTGCCTTTATCATACGTAAAATCTCGTAAAGTCTCGCCCGCCGGCTGCGGCGCGCAGACAAGTTTATACTTGGTGTCCAGTTGCTCGTATGCTGTGACGCATTCCATATCAGAAATCGCATGGTTCCAGAAAAAAATTAATAATGATATGTTTTTCAAATAATCCATGTATGTTATAGATATCGATCTATTTCTAATGAAATTCCCTACAAGATGACATAAATTAAATTTTGATTTATCGAGTCATATGCTTGATATTTAGATAAAGTTAGCGGTAAACTGAACTTACCACATGGGAGCGAGCGTTTTGTTTTGAACACGGTACGTTAAGGGTTAAACTTAACAACTTACAATGAACTACCAAAAGACACAAGGAGTCTCATTACAACTTAATATAAAAAATATATGAAACATTAAGACTTAATAGTAAGAACTAAAAATGTATCCATATAACCTCAATGGTTTTTTTTTTTTTAATAAATTAAATTTAAAAAATAAAAATAAAAACTAATGACAATTAATCCAAAACACAATTGTCATTTAAATTATTTATGTATGTTGTTTAAATAATAAAACAAAATATACGGAAATAGTAAAATAAAATATAATTAATACTGAACTGACATCAACAGACTAGTCTATCAATGCCTGCCAACCTAGTGAAACCGGTCGCTGTCGAAATGAAGACAAAAGTGGAAGTAGTTATTGAAAATCATCATTATATTTCATTATTATCTAAAATTAACTTATATAAAGAGATTTCAGTTAATTTATTAGATTATTTGATATATTGTTAAAAAAAATCTTCGCATGATTAAATTAAATTATTAGAAATTCTTAAAATATGTTAAATAAATTGTAACTTTTAAGGTAACCATCATTGAAAAACTGGCCACAGAAAACTTGCTAGCACTTTCCATTATTGTTTATTTACTTACCTTGTAACAGAGAAATCCTATGCGTCTTCAAGTACTGCAAATCTTCTGTACACCTCTCTCTCTCGAGCTGCAGTCCGGGCCCGCGGAGGGAAAGGGACGAACGCCACTAATTCAAACACGATTATTTTTTCAAATTTTAGAACGATCTCGATTCACTTTTTAAATTCGAAGAAAAAATTATAAAAAGTTCCGTTTGTGAGTTTCGCAACCGATTTCGACGTTCTAATGCTTTTTATGAGATTTGCAACAGATAATTCGATTTGATTTCAAAATTTGTTCGTTCTTCGGCGTTTGACTGTCTCAATTTGAATTTAATGTTTATTTTTTGTTTTATGCTGTTTTTGGTCACCTTTGTTAATTGTTTCACATTGTTTCCACTTTTATTTTATCACTTTACGTACAATTGATTAACTAAAGCTGTCATGAAAAAAATAAAGGAAATATTTAAGTATTTTGTTGGATACATACTCGTAAATACATATTCATTATTAAATAATATTATAGTTAAATAAAACGTTGTTTTTATTTTTTATAACTACTTTTACATTTGTCTTTATTTAGACAGCGTCCGGTTTCGCCAGGCTCGCTGGCATCGACAGACTGGTGACAATGCTATTCACTTCATTCTTGTAAAAATCATGTTTGCCATCCCTGATCTAAGTGTATATATATATACATATATGGTCTTGAAACTGTTACATTGTCCAAACAAAGTGCCGAGAAACTACGAGTGACCCAAAGAGGCATGGAAAGAGCCATGTTAGGAATAAGCCTAAGAGACAGAGTCAGAAACGATACGGTGAGTAAAAAAAACAAAGGTTACTGACATCATCCACCGGATGGCGACTCTAAAATGGCAATGGGCAGGTCACGTTGCCAGAAGCTCAGATGAAAAGTGGACAAGAAGACTGCTGACTTGGAGACCGTGGACGGCGAAGAGAAGTGCAGGGCCCCGCAACTACGGTGGAAGGATGATCTAATCAGACACGTCGGAATAACCTAGATGCAGTCTGCACAGGACAGAATGACATGGAAGCAAATGGAGGAGGCCTTTGTCCAGGACTGGACGGGAATAAGCTGAGGAAGAAGAAGAGAAGAAGAATTGCCAACACCGATGCTACATGCAGGATAATATCTACAACCTCATGCGTAATTTATCCACTAGGCTATAAGTATAACATTATAATATAACTGCCCGATTGTGATCGAATTCTGACATACAAATTTCGGTGCTTGTTTCATAGTACTTAGGCAGAATAGTTGTATAAACTTCCTTTGTTAATATATAGTTGAGTATTGAAATATAATAACCTCAATGTTATACTGATTCCATATACTAAAGGCTACATGAGAGAATATTATTAAGTATGTCTTCACGTCGGCAAAGCCCTACATGGAGGAGCTCGCTTCTACCTTTCACAAACCATTTCAGGCCCATTGAGTCAAATCCTCGACAGTGGGATTAAATAATTTTGTAATCTAGTATAATTAAATTCCTAATCCATATCATTCGAAATCAAGACAACAGAAAAGATATTTCAAGACGTCTATTAATATATTTTTCTTTAAGAACTGTTTCCCAGGCGTCGAATTTTCTTACATCGGGAAAAAATGGAATCTTTGAATTATCGTCATCATAATTTTAAATAGATTAATACTAAGCATTCATTCAGATGATTTGACAAATAATTCAGAAAGGAAAAAAATAATTATCGGAAATTCGTGTATTTTTAATTTCTTATAATCTTAAAGATTACCTCAAGAGTCATTCAACCTACACAAGTAAACCTAATAACTTACCAACCAAAATATTCAATAAGCTCAAAGCATTAATATAGTTGATTTTCATAATAAAATTCAATCAAAATTCAACATTTGTTTTAATTATATATCATATATAAGGCGACCTTCGTGGCAGAGAGGCAATAGCTATGACTACCTCATCCATGGTTCGATTCCCAGCGATGTAGTATGATTGTCACACTGTATTTGGTATGATGTAAAATTCACGTGACAATAAAATATGCGATAGATTGGCTACCTATCACGTTTCATGGGAATCAATAGCTTAAAAGTTGTATACTTTACAATGGGGTTCAAATAATCAGCTATATACGAAGTCGGAAAAATCGACGAACGTGTATGCTACGATGTATGAATGTGGAGGAACAAAAGAGGTATGTCAGGATAAAACGGTATGACGGTCTATCCTTAAAAATAAATATTCCCGTTGACAGTTAACTAACTAACCATCACGCCATTTCCCCGGAGGGGTAGGCAGAGAGGATGGATCGCCACGATGCTCTGCCCTGGCATACCTCTCGGGCTTTCTTTACATTCATACATCGTACCATGCACGCACGTCGATTAATCCGACTTCGAATGTGGGCGCCTTTTAGTAATTGATTAATTTGGTCCTGCCATGTTTTCATCGGTCGTCCTCAGCGTCTCTCTCCACTCACGCTGCTGGTATAAAACCTTTTAACCATTCTACTCTCATCCATTCGTTCCATATGTCCAAACCGTCTCAGGGATCCTTTTTGTAATTTTATCCATGATGCACTCATCTGCCTTACATTTCCTTCTTATTTCATCATTCGGTATTCTATCATATAACGTTTTCCTGCACATTATTCTTAGTGATCTCATTTCTACGGCGTTAATCCTGCTTTCATCCTTCTTTTGCCAGCTTCAAGCTTCACTTCCATACATAAGGGTTGGCACTAGAACTCCATTGTGTACTGCCATCTTTGCTTCTGTGGATATATTTCTATTCTCAGTGATGTCTTTGAGTGTCAAAATAATGGACTATTTAATAAATAAAAATGTTTAAAAAAGATAAGTGTTGTAGCAATATGCAAAATACAGAGAGTCAATGCAGAGAGGATATACTCTCTGTTTCATCTTATATATTTTCAAAATACAATCGAACTCGTTTATTACGATCACGGAAATACGACATCTCGGGCGTAACAAGAAAACATTAGTTGATATTTTAGTTTACGATATTCTGAAGAAAAATGTTATTTGTTCGTAACAGGTGTGTAAATAAATTGTTATTGTGTATTTTTGTTTGAATTGTAACCTTTTGTGTACTGTGACCGCTCCTGACAACTCATGTCCTCATGTAATGGGTGTAGTTGTGTATTTGTAGCTATTCTCTGATATAACGATTGATGCTTATAACGAGGAAATTCAGCCGGTCCAACTTCCTCGTAATAACAAAGTTCGACTGTATTAATTTTGGTAAGCGAATTTTTGTTTTTGTTTATTATTGAGTGAAAAATCTTTATAGTATTTAATACTAACTACCTGACATATTTCTCTCGCGAATGTAGAGCGGAAGAAGGTATTATGAACAAAATTATGAAAGGATCGCTGCGTTGGTTCGGACATATGGAACGCATGGATGAAAAAATAATGGTTAAGAAAATGTACGTTAATGATGTAAATGGGGTACGGAGTCGAGGCAGACCGAGGAAAATATGGCATGACCAAATTCATCAAATTTTAAAGGTTGGTCATGTTAGAAGTCGGAGGAATCGACGTGCGTGTATTATGACTCGTTGTATGAAAGTGGAGGAATCTAGAGAGGTTTGCTAAGATAGAGTAGTGTGGCGGTCCATTCTCTCTGCCTACCCCTACGGGGAAACGGCGTGATGGTTTGTTTGTTCATTTTCCTCAACATTCATACATCGTGTCATGCACGCGCGTCGATTTCTCTGACTCCTCACGTGGCCGACATTCAATATTTGATTTATTTGATCATGTCACGTTTTCCTCGGTTTTCCTCTATTTCTAGTTCCATTTACATCGTTAACATATACTTATTTTTATCATTATTTCTGCATTCATTCTTTCCAAGTGTCCAAACCATCTTATTGATCTTTCATTATTTTGTTTATAACACCATCATTCGCACCGCATTCACTTCTTTTATTATCATTCGACACTCTATCATATACAGAAAATACATACACATTCGTCTAAGAGATCTCATTTCTACTGCATTTATTCTACTTTTATCCTTCTTTTGCCAGTTTCCTGCTTCGCTTCCATACATAAGAGTCGGTAGAAGAACACCATTGTGCACTGCCATTCTAGTTTTTTGGATAGGTTTTTGTTTGCGATGACAACTTTAAGTGCACCATTCACTTTGTTGCCTGCTCTGCCCCGGAAGATGCATCCTGCATCACACCACATCTCCCGCGGGCCGAAAAGAGAGGATGGAGTGCCTCATCGGTTAAAGTGTGACAATCCATTATTTCCGCCTACCCTTTCGGGGAGACGGCTTGATGGTTAGACCTACCGAATTTGCTTGTTATAACATTCATCGTAATATCAGAGAATAGGTGGTATGTTTAAATGCTTGCAAAAATACCCATCACAAGAAGACGAGAAGTAGAACTACTCTGGCATATATGCAGTAGCAGAATTCGCACCGATTTTATTAAATATTATTTAACTTAAAATACCAAAATGTATTTATTAAAGAAAGGATTATTCAGATGGTTTGGACATATGGAAAGAATGAATGAAGAAAGAATGAAGAAGAATGAAAAAATAATGAAGAAAGAATCCCTAAAGTTAACACCACTAAATACGGAATCAAATCCTTACAATATATAGCCTTCAATGCTTTAAATAACTTACCAGAACATTTAAAACTAGCTCCCAATATGAAAATAAAAAAATATTACTCTCAACTATATTCCAATAATCCCTCCTATGTTTCGTTTCACTGACAATAATTTATGTAATTATTTTACTTTAGTGTCCTCATTTTCCTATTGTATATTATTATTATTATTGTTTATTTACCTTTATGATGTGTTTTTTTCTTCCCTTAAGTTCCAATGTCTTAGTTATTTTCTTTTCTTTTATACTATATGTCTACTATGTAACTTAAGATATAATATGTTTGTTATTCTCTCATACTGCTGTTTATTTACATTTATGATGTGTTTTTCCCTTAGGTGATAATGTGTTTGTCTCTCTTTTATACTACTGTTTATATACCTTTATAATGTGCTCTTTCCCTTTAGCTATCATATGTTTGTATTATTTTTATAAATTCAATGTAATACATTTTATTAATCCAATGTAACAATTTTTGGGATCTCAAAAATGAGTGTTCACAACACTCACGAGACTCCTATACAAAATAAAGAGAATAAAAAAAAATGGTAAAAAAATTATATGTAAATGATGTAAATGGAACCAGAAATAGAGGAAGACCGAGGAAAACACGGCAAATAAATCAAATATTGAATGTCGGCCATGTGAGGAGTCAGAGAAATCGACGCGCATGCATGACACGATGTATGAATGTTGAGGATGGTTAGTTAGTTAGCTTAACCAAAATTTATTTTAACTTCAAATTATTAACGAATAAGTTTCCTTTGTTCTATATAAGTTATGTTCTATTGCGTACATCGACATTACCCAACCTACCGCGAAAAAGAAAAAGAAAAACTTTAAAACGTGCTCCAAACACCTGTGAAGACTACTTCAAAAGCCGGAATATTTTAAAGAGTGAAAAATGGGAAAACCCTAGTATCTTTCAATAGAAGAAATATACACATCCTTTCATTTGATTTTGAGACAATTGGTTATTTTAAAATCTATTATTAGAACTGTTTTTCCACAGAAATATATTATTATTATTGTTTCATTGAATAGTTATTTACACCATTTACAGAGGTGGTCATATCTAATCAAATCAGTTTATTAACTCAACAGACATTACAAACAGAGATGGTTCGACATTAGGAAGACAAGATACCCTCCAAAGTCAAGAGTATTTGTCTTCTGAACGTACTTATACTAATATAAAAGATGTCGATCTCCGAGGAGATCGCGTTCAGCAGACAATATGCAATAGTTGTCGGAGATATCTATCAGGGAAAAATAGAGACCTTGCTATAGACAATGAGACAATGCTATAGCTGTCGGAGATCAGGGAAAAATAGAGACCAACATTCTCAAGCACGACCGAGTTCTCGAAATATACCCTGATTAATCTAAAGAAATGGATTATGAGATGCCCATCTTTTCAAAGCTGTAGAGAGTTGGTCCTGAGCATTCCCAAAAGAAATGCCGTGGGATAGAGCCACAGATAACTACCATTCTCCTTCATGTAGAGATATCTCAGAAACCCTTTCTGAACCCTCTCTAGCATAACGGAAAATCTCGCCTCGTAATGACTCCATTTCACAGAAAAGCTTTCGAGCTCCGAACCAATGCGTTGTATAGGACTCTTAGCATATTGGGATCTCTGAAAACTCCGGACCGAACGATGAAACCCAATCGATGTATGGGTATAGCTATTATATTGATTCTCGTGACATGTGATAGGTACATATACGAGTATGTAGAAATCAATCGAATTGAGAAAAACGGTAATTATAAATTGTTGAGTAATGATCAGTGATATAATCAAATCAATTTAATTTTGTGTGCCGGCCTGTCGACACGCTGTTTGAAGCGGAAGATACAGGAAAAGTATGCCAGGATACAAAAGTATGAAGATTTATCTTAATTGCGTTTAATGGCGAAATGGTGAGTTCTATAAAATAGTTTTTTTTTTGTTTATAAACTATTATATTCAAAAAACTTTCTTTTATTAATCCTCTCTAACTGTGATTAATAATCATTAGTATTATTATCGATGCGAGACCTTACGACATATCATGTGACATCTTTGAGGTTATATAACTCTGAAAGGTTAAATTATGTCGTTTGGAATATGTACATGACAAGGAAGTTATATAAATTGACCATTATCTTCTTCTTTTTCTTCCTGGCGCTATCCTAACTCATTGTCTGTGTTGACTGTTTGGGTTGGCTCTTCTCGATCTCAGGCTGTACTTCTTGAGAATTCCGTCATCTTAGAGGCTATCCATCTTTATGTTCCGGAAGGTTATCTTCGACAGGAATACAATATACTCTCCAAAGTCAAAAGTATTTGCCTTCTGAACGTACTTTCACGAATATGTAAGACATCGATCTCCGAAGCGATCATGTTCAGCAGTTTGATTGCTCTCCCCACTGGCATCAAATAAATCCCCGCTTAATTTTAATGTGTTTTTTTTTTTACTAATTTAAGGTGTGCTTTATATAATATTTACTTCTGATTTTATTTAATAATAAAGAGTTCTTTATATAATATTTACCTTTATAGATAGATTAAATGTGGTCTGTCACCCTTTTGATTGATGACAAGAAAAGGCTAAATTAAATTAACGTAAGTCCCGTATGGACAAGGAACAAGCCTAGATAGTGCAGCAAAACTGATTAAAGGGCGTCGCTGCGTCCTATAACAGTCTCGAGTGGTGGTGGGAACCTTATATAAGCGTCAGCATAGACTGTTTTATTTCCCAGCATGCAGAATCAACCTACCTCTGGTGATGCCGGTGGGGAGAGCAATCAAACTGCTGAACATGATCGCTTCGGAGATCGATGACTTTCATATTCGTGAAAGTACGTTCAGAAGACAAATACTCTTGACTTTGGAGAGTATATTGTATTCCTAATGTCGAACTATATCTCATGCGTTCCTGGTATTATATATTTATTATATTTTACCTGTTCTCAATAGATGTTTTAAACTATAAAAAATGTTTGTAATATCTTTTAAGAAAATAAACTGATTTGATTTGATTTGATTCTAACGGTTCTAAGTATCGCCCTCACTCAAGCCATTTCTCTGCAAGACGCTATTGCACCGAATCATCCAGGTTTTCCTAGGTCTTCCTTTGGATTTTTGACGAATAAAATTCACAGACAAAACTCTATTTACTGTGTGGTCTGATGGTCTCTGTTTTATTTGCCCGTACCATCTCATCGGACTTTCTTATAGCGTACTATTTATATCAGTAACTCCGAGACTACCCCAAATGCGTGAACTTTTTATTTTGTCTCCCAGCGATACCCCAGGGGACCTATTCCTCAACATTCTACATCATCGAAAAAATGCATCGTCTTGCTACAAACCAATCTTTAGATTGAGACTGGAGGAGAAGAACTCTTCGGCGAGACGACGTGATGGTTAGTTAGTTAGCTGGTTAGTTGTGAAACAAACTAGACAGAAACTTAGCCAAAATAGAAGAGTGTGTTGAAATTCGGTGGTGGTCTAGGGGAAAGAAAGCTTGGCTCCTTGTGGATCCCTGGGGACTTGGGTTCAAGCCTGGACCCGACCAGATTCCTTTCTCATAATAATGAGCTATTTTCTGCGCATATTGGAGATTGTAAAATAAATTCATAAAAAACATTGATTTCAAATCTTCGTTATTAGTTTTTTTATTTAATAAAATTTCATGTAACTAAAAAATTCTTATTCTTTCGAAAAAATTTTTATTGTCAATTCTATTCATTGTATTGATTTTAAGTCTTCGTTATTAGTTATTTTTAATAAAATTTAATACAACTAGAAAGTTCTTATTCTTTTGAAATTCTTTTTATTATCAAACTTTCGGCATATCTCAAAAAGCATGTTTTATTTAACTTCCCTAGAAACAATGGTTTTCATTTTTGTTATCTGTTTTACTGAACCCGTGTAGGTCTGCTGTTAATCTCGGATTCCTTTCCAAGGGGTATTAAAATTCTTTACCTCTTACTATCTACGACGAGTTATCTAGTTCAAAACAATACGTAATATTTCAATCAGCGTTTTGTAAGTGCTTAAGCTTAAAACGTTCGTTAATTGTTGTGTAGATATGCTATTACAAGCAATAAATTAAATTATACTCGTAGATAAAATAATAATAAATGTCATAGAAATGAGATCACTGAGAAGAATGTATGGAAAACGATATGAATGAATACCGAACGACGCAATAAGGAAGAATTGTAAGGCATGATTGAATCATAAATAAAATTAAAAAAGGAACCCCTAAGATGGGCATATGGAACGAATAAACGAGAAAAGAATGTCTTCGATGTTCGCCATAACTTTGTATTGTAGATGTTTAATGTTTATTTTTTATATATAATACTTTGTATACAACACTCACATTTATTAAAAAAATAAAATATTAAACATGTTTCGGACTACTATCCCCTCATCAATGATATTATATAAATATTTAAAAAAATTATGTAATATCACTGATGAAGGGCTGGTTATTCCGAAACATGATTGATATTTTATTTTTATAAATGTGAGTGATGTATACAAAGTATATAATAAATATAGAAAATAATGGTTAATTGTTGAATACAAGCAGTGTGATTAAAAAGAAACGCGTGGAAGGCTAAGGAAAACATAGCATTACAAAATTAATCAAATTCTAAAGGGCGACCATTCGGAAAAATCGATGTATGAATGTAGAGGAATCTTGAGAGATATGTCAGAACAGAGTATGTTGAGGAATCTCGACTCTGCCTACCCCTCTGGTGATACGGCTGGATGGTTAGTTAGTTAGTTAGTCATTAATAAATTTTTGAAAATAAAACTCTCTGTAATCATGTGTTTTATTATCAAATAATAAAAATAATCGTTGACTTTAAAATAAAATAGATTTGTATTTTTAATAATAATAATCTTGCCGTGTTTTCTTCCGTCTTCGTTAATGTATACATTCTTAACCATTCTTTCTTCATCCATGCATTCCATGTGTCCAAACCAAAGCAGTGATTCTTTCATAATTTTTTTCATAATACTTTCTTCCACACTACTTTCCTTCCATATTTAAATTTTTGAAATTCTGTCGTATGTCTAATGGATCTCATCTCTAACGCACTTATCTTGGTCTCATCCTTTTTCTGCCAGTTCCATACATCGCTTCCATACACAAATAAATAAAATAAAAACCAAATACAAATTATTATTTATCTTATTCTTTTTTATATGCTTTGCATATACAACACTAACTTAAAAAAAAATTAAATATCAGACATGTTTCGGACAACCCGATCCTTCCTCAGTGATATTATAAAGATATTTAAAAATATATAAAATTGTTCACAAATATGATCAGTTTTGACAGATGTTATAACATAGTTATAATATAGTATAAATATTATCAGTTTTGACAGATATAATATAGTATAAATGTGATCAGTTTGACAGATGTTATAACATAGTTATAACATCTGTCAAAACTGATAATATTTTTTAACAATTTTATAATATTTTAAATATTCTTATAATATGACTGAGGAAGGACCGGGTTATCCGAAACATGTCTTATATTTAATTTTAATTTTTTTAAAAGTTAATGTTGTTTATACAAAGTACATAAAAAAGAAAAATAGAAATAAAATATCTACAACACAAAGTATGGCGAACATAGAACAAATTATTATTTTTATTGTTTTGAAAAATTAAACAGCATTTATATATAAGTTGTTGATGCAATCACTACAATTAAATCAGCACACAGCCAACCATTTCCTTATTAATCCGATCGATGCAAATTTCTGCACTACTATTTTCACTTTAGTTTATACAGGTGTTTGGCTCACAACTTCCTTACTTTAACAACCGGTTTCGGCTCATTAATGCCGGAGTAGTGCTAATTACGTAATATTCATAACTCGATGAACAATATGAAAATAATTTACTCAAACTATGCTTTACGAAATGTTTGGATCATGATACTCATTTTTTAAATGACATGAACAATCGTATTTTATTAACCGTTTTATTGCAATGACTCAATGTTCCATTTGAATTAACTTTAAATCGAGGTTTTACTGCCTACTTACTTACTTACCTGTCGTTATTGTACGTAAAATATTTAATATAGAATTAATGTGTGGATACTCTGTGTATGATAGAGTGTCGAATGAAAATATAATAAGTGAATGCAGTGCGAATGATGGTGTCATGAACAAAATAATGAAAGGATCATTAAGATGGTTTGGACATATGGAAAGAATGAATGAAGAAAGAATGGTAAAAAAATTATATGTTAATGATGTAAATGGAACCAGAAATAGAGGAAGACCGAGGAAACGTGGCACGATCAAATAAATCAAATATTGAATGTCGGCCATGTGAGGAGTCAGAGAAATCGACGCGCGTGCATGACACGATGTATGAATGTTGAGGAAGCGAGAGAAATATGTCAGGAAAGAAAAGTGTGACAGTCCATTCTTTCTGCCTACCCCTTCGGGGAGACGGCGTGATGGTTAATTAGTTAGTTATCTAATTAATAAATAAAGTTTACGTCCTATTTAAATGCTGTTATGACGAAAAAAATTATATTTTCAAAAATACGTGTGAAATATAAAATTATAACAAAATAATAGAAAAAAAATAACCATCTCGCGGGGGGGATTTTTTTCGAAGGGATATTCAGAGAGGATGGACTACCTTACTACTGTTTCCTGGCATATTTCTCTAGCTTTCTCTACATTTAAACATCGTAATATGTACGCTCGATTTTTCCGACTTCGAACGAAGCCGCCTTTTATTATTTGATTAATTTGCTCATACCATGCTGTCCTTGGTATTCCTCGGCTTTTTATTTTATTCACACTACTTGTATACTTCAATTTAACCATTCCATATGTCCAAACCATCTCAGGAATCCTTTTTTATTTTTACTTATGATGCAATTATCTCCCTAATATTTCTTCCGTATTTCTTCATTTGGAATTCTATCATATCTCGTGTATCATTTTCCCGGACATGAGTTTCACTAATCTTATTTCTACGGCATTTATCCTACTTTATCCTTCTTCTGCCAGCTCCAAGCTTCATTTCCATTTACAAGGATTGGTACTAGAACTCCATAAATCCTCATATACACTAACTAACTAACTAACCATCACGCCGTCTCCCCAAGGGGTAGGCAGAAATATTGGACTGCCACACTTTTCTTTCCTGGCATATTTCCTCAACATTCATACATCGTGTCATGCTCCCGCGTCGATTAATCTGACTCCTCACGTGGCCGACATTCAATATTTCATTTATTTTATCGTGCCACGTTTTCCTCGCTTTTCCTCTATTTCTAGTTTCATTTACATCGTAAACTTATATTTTTTTACCATTATTTCTTCATGTATTCTTTCCATGTGTCCAAACCATCTTAATGATTATTTCATTATTTTGTTCATAACATCATTCGCACCGCATTCATTTGTTATATTTTCATTCGATACTCTGTCATACACAGAGTATCCACAAATTCGCCTAAGAGATCTCATTTCTACTACATTTATTCCACTTTCATCCTTATTTTGCCAGTTCCATGCTTCGCTTCCATACATAAGGGTCGGTACAAGAACACTATTGTGGACTGCCATTTAAGCATTTTTGGAAAGGTTTTTGTTTGTGATGCCAACTTTTAGTGCACCATTCACTTTGTTACCTGCTCCAACTCATCTTTCAATATCTCTCTCCACTCGCCTATCTTTTGTAAACATTATATATAGTACGTTAATTATAAATATATCATTAATTTTAACATTGTGACTGAGATACCTTTTTTTTTTAAAAGACTAATACCAGGGATTTTAAATCAATGATATTATAATTTATTATTACAATCTTCAATGTGAGCAGAAAATAGCTCATTATTATGAAGAAGGAATCTTGTCGTGTCTAGGCTTGAACCCAAGTCCCCTGGATCAGGAGCCAAGCGTTCTATCCCCTAGACCACCACCTTGACGAAGTATTGAAGAAAGGGCTGCCCCAGTTATAAGTTAGTTATTTATTAAAATGGAGAGCAACACTTTGAATACGAAAGAGATTTAATATTTTACAGTCAAAAGGATTTGGCAAAGGTCGTATTTATTATTCATTATCAGGCGATTTGAATGGTAGGACACCCCTTTAATTGATTATATCCAGCTAGAATATGCTACAATGTTGAGGAATTCATGTCGCTCAATATACAGGTTGTTCCTTATAAACATATCGCACGCTTAATAGTAAACTGACCGATTATGGTTTAGGTCATAATTGAGTTAACATTAGACAGAGGCTTGTGTTAACGCTATCCATCTATTTTTCACAATTTTAACGCTATCCATACGTACGTACGATAATCGTTCACAATGTTAACGCTATCCATTCGTTTGTGTTTTTCGACTGTTTTTGTTAAAACACCGACTCATGTCAGATTGAGCAAAACTTGGTTTTTTGAGTTTAGATAGTGTTCTATTAAGCGAAGCGAAGCATGGAACTGGGAGATGAAGGGGGAAAACAAGGGGTTCGGAATTGATATAAAAAGCATATTTTTTCTAGGTTGAGTTTTCAAAAATACACTGTTTTTGATGTTTTGAGATGTGAATAAAAAAACATATTTTAGGGTTTAGCGAATGTTTCAGAATATTTCAGGGTGAACACCAGCGGATGGCCAAACGGATAGTGACGTTGAAAGAAGGGTTGGTGCGGGTAACAAAGTGAATGGAGCTTTAAAAATAGTTATTGGAAACAAGAATTTATCAATGAGAGCAAAAATGACCGTTCACAATGGAGTTCTGGTCCCAACCCTTATGTATGGAAGCGAAGCATGGAACTGGCAGAAGAAGGATGAGAACAGAATAAATAAGGTAGAGATGAGGTCCCTAAGACGTATGTATGTTAGAACGATGTACGACAGAATCTCAAATGCTGATATTAGAAAGGAATATAGAGCGAAAGAAGGTATTATGAACAAAATTATGAAAGGATCGCTGCGTTGGTTCGGACATATAGAGCGCGTGGGTGAAGAAAGAATCGTTAAGAAAGTTTACGTTAACGATGTAAATGGAATACAGAGTCGCGGTAGACCGAGGAAAACATGGCATGACCAAATTAATCAAATTTTGAAGGTTGCTCATATAAGAAGCCGGAAGTATCGACGTGCGTGTTATGACTCGCTGTATGAATGTGGAGGAATCTAGAGAGGTACGTCAGGATAGAGTAGTGTGCGGTCCATTCTCTCTGCGGGAAACGGCGTGATGGTTTGTTATTGTTGTTGTAACAATTAAGTGTCAAAATTATGACTTCTCTCATATTGTATGTAGTTTCCCTTTTGATCTTAAATAAAGAAAGAATCGACAATTAAAAAGTAACAATAAACGTCGTGAGTAAATGTGTATGTGTGTGTGTGTGTGTGTGTGTGTGTGTGTGTGTTTGACTGTGTGAAAATGGTGCCTCGCGTTTTGAATTCGGTTACGGAAATTGTTTAGCAACTAAAAAAACAATCGTTGACGTGGCCAAAAGAAAATAAAGACCTTTCCAGAAAAAATCAGGACAAGTTCTTTCCTATTGTCCTGTCGAGTCGCGAGGTCATGCTGTCTTCTAAAAATATCTTGCAAAATATCGACAGAGTCTTACCCTCAAAAATATAGGAAAAAAAATAATTGTGTAATAAAATAAATCTCATATATAAGAACTTGTTCTTTTTTTCTACATAGTAGACCGGAAACGTAAGATTACAGAATATAAAATAATATTTGGGACCTTCAAAAATAATCTTTTTGACATTTTTAGAGAATATTATTCCGAGCCCCACTGCATCAGGAAGGAAAGTAGAGCGGAAGAAATAATATTATCAACTAACTAACCATCACGCCGTCTCCCCGAAGGGGTAGGCAGAAAGAATGGACTGCCACACCTTTCTTTCCTGACATATTTCTCTCGCTTCCTCAGCATTCATACATCGTGTCATGCACGCGCGTCGATTTCTCTGACTCCTCACATGGCCGACATTCAATATTTGATTTATTTGATCGTGCCACGTTTTCCTTGGTCTTCCTCTATTTCTGGTACCATTTACATCATTAACATATAATTTTTTTACCATTCTTTCTTCATTCATTCTTTCCATATGTCCAAACCATCTTAATGATCCTTTCATTATTTGTTCATGACACCATCATTCGCACCGTATTCACTTCTTATATTTTCATTCGACACTCTATCATACACAGAATATCCACCTTCTTTCAATATCCCTCTCCACTCTCCCATCTCTTGTAAACATACTACCTAAATACACAAACTCAGCTACATGCTCCAAGTTTTCACCATTCACGCTAATGTTGCAGACTGTCGTGGTTTCTTCCTTTTCAAAAATCATTACCTTGGACTTATTAACATTCATCATCAGATCATTTCGCATGCATACCTCATACATACAATTCACCAGGACTTGTAGTTCATGCTCGTTGTCAGCAAGTAGGACAGCGTCATCCGCATACAAGAGACAGCTTACTGACACTCCGCTCATTTTGGCACCTACATCCAACCCTTTCAGCTCTCTCATACAATTGTCCATATACAGATTAAATAACCACGGGGACATTACGCAACCTTGTTTGACACCTTTATTGATATCAAACCAGGCTGTAAGATCTCCATTTACTCTGACACTAGCAGTGCTTTCCGTGTATAGCGACTTAATGGCCGTGATCAGTTTTAATAATATTATCAAATATTATAAATAAATGTTTACTCTTGTGGTTTTGTTACTGAGTGCGCTGTTTACTCAGTTCCCAACCCTTCTCTACTTTATATATTTTACCGTACTTTGTGAACATGAGCGTTAAGATATAATTAATAAAACTTTAACATTAACACACACTTTATTTAAAGTAAAAACTAGTCAGATTGGTATAAAAACTAGTAAAAGTGTGTTAATGTTATTATATATTAAGTGCTTCATACGTATAAAATCAGTTACTTATTTATGATATCATGATCAGAAAGAGTCGCAAATAAAGAAGTACTGCAGCTTAAAAGGCGGGCCACACTGTGATAAACATCGGTTTCAAACATAAAATTTGTCTTGTATAGGGCTTCTATCTCATTCTACGCCGGGTAAAATAATGCGAGGAAGAGAGATAAACGTACCATGTTTGTTGAATAGTTTGAAAGGATAACCGTATGCAGAAACATCCGCGGTTTAACTCATGGTTTACTAAAATCGACGTTTTTACTACGTCTAGAACATGGTTTAAGTTTGAGTAATAACATTCAGTATACAAATTTTGGTTTCAAACCAGCTTGTTTATCACAGTGTGGCCCGCCTGTAAGAAAAACAAACTGTAACAGCTGTTTCACTAATTGATATTGACATCATCAAGGGTTTCAACATGTTATTCAAATAAACATATATAAACTTATTGAAAGTTAAGGCAGTAACACTGTGGAATTCCATAGTAATCTGCTTTGGGAATTAATTAAACATTATTTAGACCACTTTTTTAAAAAAGTGGTGTAAACAATGTTTAATTAATTCCCAAAGTAACAATATATAATTTACAAAAAACATACGTTTTCAATCGTTTTTTAAAAAAGTGGTCTAAACAATGTTTAATTAATTCCCAAAGTAAAAATATATAATTTACAAAAAATATACGTTTTCAATCGTATTAATAATTTAATAAATAAATGTAAAAAATGATACGATTTAAAGCGTACGTTTATTTTAGTTATATTTTATTTTACGTGTTTCAAACCGTGCTATTTTTATCAAATCATGAATATGATAACTCAAAAATTAATATAACTGACATTTTTATCATTATCAAATATTATAATCTGGTGCACTACACGACAAGAACAACCGTCATACATTGCCCTGATGACATTCACAATCTTCCGTGGGACTCCTTTGCGACCAGATTGAAGTCCACGATATTGTATCGAAGGCCTTTTCAAGAGTCGGGTGGAGAAGGTTCCTTGAGGCCATATGCACCACAGAGGTGTGACAGGACAAAAAGAAGAAGAAGAACATGAAATAATATATATTTAAATAATTAACAACCTCTAAAGTTAACTAGGTCATACATAGAACACACCACATGTGTATTAAACGTAAGTAAATACTATTAAAAATATAACTTTTAGTATGACGAATAGTCGAGGTGATCCAACTTGGTAGAAGGCCTTGAATGAGATTAGGTGCACCGATACGAGGAAGGCAAACGTGATCTCAATTTGACATCTGAAGGCCAGATGGAAAGTAGAGATAGTTCATTTAAAACGTTTGATTTATCATGTTTCACTAAAATATGAGTATATGACCTGGCACCCCAAGAAACAACAATGTCGGCGAAACTGTCCATCAATTTCATAAAAGATATAAGTGTGATATGTCCGTTTTCAATCTAATATAAGATAAGATTCTCATTTACCCGAAGAAATATGACTGTTATTCCAAGAAAATATTTTGAAAAAAATATATAATATTATTTTTCAATATGAAATTACAGACGACCTTAGTGGCAGTGTAGCAAGAGCTATGTCTGCCACACCGTATGTCAAGAGTTTGATTCCCAACACTGGCAGTGTCATTGTCACTTTGTCAAAGAACCTTTTACATTTTATGTGGAAACAAAAATGTGGAAAGCAATGGAAAATTACCACATTAACAGGCTCAAAAGGTATTCCAACTACCAAACTACTAACCATCCCGCCGTCTTCACGGAGGAGTAGGCAGAATAAATGGAACGCCACACTGATCTCTACATTCATACATCTTGTCATGCACGCACGTCGATTACTCTGACTCCTCACGTGACCGACATTTAAAATAGATTGATTTTATCGCGCCACGTTTTCCTCGGCCTTCCTCTATTTCTAGCTCCGTTTACGCCGTTTACATATACCTTCTTTACCATTCTGTCTTCACTCATTCTTTCCATGTGTTCAAACCATCTTAACGACCCTTTCATTATTTTGTTCATAACACTCTCATTCGCACCACATTCACTTCTTATACTTGCATTTGACACACTTTCATATACAGATTTGTCACACATTCGTCTTAGAGATCTCATTTCTACTGCATTTATTCTACTTTCATCTTTCTTTTGCCAGTCCCATGCTTCAGTTCTATACATAAGGTATCCCAAGAACAAAAAATGTTCCGCTTTGCTGCAAACCAATCCCTTGGATTGAAAATCGTTATACGCGAAATAATTTATTTAGATTGCTTATCAAAAAATTAAAAAATATAATTTTACATAAATATATGGCGTTAACACTGTGGGATTCCATAATGACGATTTTTTTATGAATTAAAACACTGCTTTTTCCCCTTTTCAGTTTTTTTCTCGGCATATTTTGAAAGCTGACACATTCATCAAGGAGAGAATGATATAAACTAGTTAAAATCGTTATCCCCATGATGAAGGTGTACAGCCTTTGAAACATGTCGAGAAAAATAAAGTCGAAAGTGGAAAAATCATTTGATTATCTGGAAAAAACAGTGCTTTAAGTCATGAAAAAATCGTAAAAAAATATTTTTAAATGTACAGTTTCTAGTTTCGACCGGTTTCGGAAGCTTGTTCCATCTTCTGGTTTACCAGAAATGCAGATGTATGTGGAATTTAAAAAATTAATATCCAGAAATAGGTATATTAATCAAACCAATTATTTATGTTATCGAAAATATATCTCCGAGTTTGCAATATATTGAATTTTATTCAATTTATATTTTAATACCATCGTATAAATCCTGTTGATAGGTTATTTTAAAAAAAACGAGAAATAGAATTAAGTTTAAAAAAACAATGAAATATATGCCACGATGTATAATTAATAATAATATAATTAATAAGTGTATAGTGGATACATTGGACTAGAAATGTACCATATAATACCTTATCTGCCTACTACCATCGAAAAAAACTATGGTGTGTTGAAATTGCCTACAATTAAGTAAGAGAGTTTTTCTTAAATATTTAAATATGTTTATTAATTGTTTCTTGAATAATGTTGCAAAACACCATATTAAATTATTAATAGAAATAAAAACATATATTTAATAGAAGTTTACGTATATAAGTGCACAATGGTGTTCTTCTACCGACTCTTATGTATGGAAGCGAAGCATGGCTCTGGCAAAAGAAGGATGAAAGAGAAATAAATGCAGTAGCTATGAGATCACTTAGACGAATGTGTGGATACTCTGTGTATGATAGAGTGTCGAATGAAAATATAAGAAGTGAATGCGGTGCGAATGATGGTGTTATGGACAAAATAATGAAAGGATAATTAAAATGGTTTGGACATATGGAAAGAATGAATGAAGAAAGAGTGTTTAAAAAAATATATATTAACGATGTAAACGGAACCAGAAATATAGGAAGATCGAGGAAAACGTGGCACGATCAAATAAATCAAATATTGAATGTCGGCCATGCGAGGAGTCAGAGAAATCGACGCGCGTGCATGAAACGATGTATGAATGTTGAGGAAAGCAAGAGAAATATGTGTGTAATGAAAGAAAAGTGTGGCAGTCCATTTTTCTGCCTACCCCTTCGGGGAGACGAGTGATGGTTAGTTAGTTTTTTTTTTTTTAATTATTTTATAATGCATGGGAATTCGTCTTGCTCAGGCATTATTATGTCTTGATATTTGATAGTACCCAAGCATGATGAAACATGTCGTTTGCATAAAATATAACAAAACTTCTAAAAAATAGATGTTTTCAAAAATAATCATTAATTTCTATAAATTAAATCGTAATATAAAGAGAGTATTTCTTTCGTAACACTATACTATATACATGATAAAGTATTTACTGACGTTCACTTTTTATATTAAAAATATTAACTCACTTTTCACTATAAAAACTAAACTAAAAAAACTTGAACGTTCGCTTTAAACGCGATTTTGAATTTTAAACTTGGAGCGGTAACTAGTTCCCCGGAGCCCCACGCGATTGCCGCGCCGCGTTTGAATTTCTAGCGAAACAGTTGCTATCGTCTTCGGAGCCGATTGTCGACTGTTTGGAGGCATTTGATCGCAAGCAGAGAGAGGGATCTAGCAGCCCAATGGCGGGGATGGCGAGTCGACTAACGCCTAGCTGGTTCGTTGCAAAATCGCGTTTGGCGAATTCTTTCAAACTACCAGATACGAATTTCTCTAATCCGTAAATAATACAAAGAATGCATGCAAAATTCATATACTAAAAAAAACTAACTAACTAACCATCACGCCGTCTCCCCGAAGGGGTAGGCAGAAAGAATGGACTGCCACACTTTTCTTTCCTGACATATTTCTCTTGCTTCCTCAACATTCATACATCGTGTCATGCACGCGCGTCGATTTCTCTGACTCCTCACATGGCCGACATTCAATATTTGATTTATTTGATCGTGCCACGTTTTCCTCGGTCTTCCTCTATTACTGGTTCCATTTACATCATTAACATATAATTTTTTTACCATTCTTTCTTCATTCATTCTTTCATTATTTTGTTCATGACACCATCATTCGCACCGCATTCACTTCTTATATTTTCATTCGGCACTCTATCACACACAGAGTATCCACACATTCTTCTAAGAGATCTCATTTCAACTGCATTTATTCTACTTTCATCCTTCTTTTGCCAGTTCCATGCTTCGCTTCCATACATAAGGGTCGGTAGAAGAACACCATTGTGCACCATCATATTTATGAAGACTTATGCTCAAGTTTTGATGGCACACGCGCGTATCCCTAAAACTTTGTACATTTAAGGTACATTACTTTTTCTCAAGCCCGTACGTGATACGGGATATCGTAGAATGGTACAGTCAAAGTGAACGTATCACGTACGTTCAAATAGGTAGGGGGGTAATACTTTACAGTTTTACCAGCGTTGATCTTTCCATGCCAGTCTCATTGCCAAAATTATCTTAAATAATTACAAATATTATATTATTACAATCATTAAGCTAAGATGGCAGTGCATAATGGTGTTCTTGTGCCGACCCTTATGTATGGAAGTGAAGCGAGGAACTGGCAAAATAACGATGAAAGTAGAATAAATGCTGATCTTAAATAATGTCGGTCATGTGAGGAAGTAAAGATTTCTAAAATCTCTCCAGTTTTCAAGAAAGGCACAAAATCATGTGTTGAAAATTATCGACCAGTAGCAATTTTATCTACACCTGCGAAGGTATTTGAGGCGTTAATACATCATTTTATTAACCCAAAGATAGGACCATTCATAATTAATGAACAGCATGGATTCAGGTCAGGGCTTTCAACCATTACAAATTTGATGGTATTTACGAACTTTGTCACTAAGTGCCTTGATAAAGGTGCACAAGTCGACTGCTCGTATAGCGATTTTTCAAAAGCGTTTGATAAGGTGGACCACCAACTTTTACTTCGAAAGCTTCAAAGGATTGGCTTTAGTGACAATCTGCTCAAGCTTTTCTCTAGCTATCTAACATCTCGAAAACAATATGTGTCATATGGACTTTTTCAGTCTTCAGCCTTTCACACCTCATCAGGGGTGCCACAAGGGTCCAATTTAGGACCATTGCTTTTCACAATATTCATAAATGATATTTCTAACGAAATAAAGTTTTCAAATTTTTTATTATTTGCTGATGACATAAAAGTTTTCTCCAAAATAGAGAATCCCTCAGATTGCTTGAAGCTTCAGTGTGACATTCAGAGCATAACCCAATGGAGTAAACGTAACAAATTATTCTTCAACGTCTCCAAGTGCTTTGTTATGTCATACACACGGGCATCGAAAACATTATACTTTCGCTATCTTATGGATGGGGTACAGCTTGAAAGAGCTTCTACATCCAGAGATCTCGGTGTTCTGTTCGATGCTCAATTATCGTTCAATCTTCACATAGTTGCTCTATGTAATAGTTCCATTAAAATGCTTGGATTTGTTTTCAGGAATGCCAAGATATTTTCGAACACACAGGTACTTCGGGTGTTGTATAATTCCCTGGTAAGAAGTCGGCTGGAATATAGTTCCGTTATTTGGTCACCGCCTGGGATCCGATATTCTCTGATGGTGGAGCGAGTGCAGAAAAAATTTCTGCGCTTTCTTTACCTCAGGGAGCGCGGTTATTACCCGTGGCTCTTTCCGACTGAATTCTTGCTAGGTATGCTAAGCTACCAATCATTGGAGAGAAGGAGGAACATTCACTTGGGAGTTCACTTCTTTCAGCTGATTGGCGGCCGTATACAGAACTCGGATGTCCTGAGTGATGTAGGTCTATTTGTCCCTGATAATTACCTTCGTCAAAGACAGCACAGATTGTTTTATTTGCCACGCTGCAGAACCAACCTGCCAATGGTAATGCCTGTGGGTAGGGCAATCTTATTGCTTAATCGGATCGCCTCGGAGGTCGACATATTTCGTGATAGTGTGAGTTGCCTCAGGGATGCAATATCAATGTTATGATTTTTTCTTACTCTTAAGCTTAATTTTTATTTTTTTTAATGCTTCTCTGTTTATAATGTAATTGCAAACGATTTGGAATTGTATGTCTGTAATGTTTGTGATTATTATCAAAATAAATGAAATGAAATGAAATGAAGTAAGTCAAGAAAAAAAATATGCCGGTCAATTTGTTCTGCCTGCACCTTCGGGGAGACGGCGCGATGGTTTATTAGTTAGTTAGGTCTATCATTTTTAACTAATGATCAAATCAAATATGTCAACAATCAAACAGTTCACTTTCTCAAAAAACATTACAAACATACTATATTTGTAGTTAAAAATCCAGGAATACTGAGAGAACTAAATCTATTCGTTCCCTTTAGTTATAGCAGAGCAAGGGGGCATATATTATTTTATGCCCCAAATTGCCGCACAGAGGCCCTTCGAAGTTCTCCTGTATTGAAAGCGATTCGTCTTTTAAATGAGGTTGCAAAAGAGATAGACCTCTTTGGATGCAATTTTGGCGAATTCGTGAATACCCTTACGATAAAGGCAGCAAGGAAATAACGGGCATTTTCCTATTCATAAGGTTCTATGGTTATTTATTTCCTTTGATATTATTTTTTTTCACCCTTTACATCGATTTGGCTCGCGCTGTAATAATGTAAGGAGTTTTTTCAACAAAATAATAATAATAATAATATTTGAGAGATTGTTTGACTTTCAGAAGGAAGATATTCTCTGATATCAAGTCATTCAAACGTTTTTTCACTAACATATTATAAAAAATGTCGATCTCCATGGTATTCATTTTCAGCAGACTGTTTGTTATTATATTAAAGACAGTGTGACAATCACACTCCCTTCGCCGGGAATCGAACCCGGGACCTTCGGGATGACAGTCAAAGCACTTACCACTCGACCACAAAGGTCGTCAAAGTATAATGTACTCGTATAATATTAATAAAAAAATGTAAATACAAAAATACAATATTAATTTTAAAAAAAAAACGTTATTTCAATAATTAGTTTTCAATGTTGTTAAATGTTTGATTTTCCGTCTCGCAGCCTGGATTGCAACCGGTTAGAAAAGTGTTAAGTGCTAAACGGTAAAGTATACCCACGTAATGTGTTATCTGGTGTTATGACTCTGGTACTGCAATGGAAAATGGCCGGCTGGCCGCTCTCCATTCATCGAACAACTAGTTCTTCTCATTTGATAATACGAAGCATTCTCCTTCAGACGAGTTTGTGCGTAAAAGTTTTCCTGTAGAAGCGGAAACCAGTGAGATTATGCGTAAATAATGCATCAGCTTAAATAACAGAAAACTCAACAACAACAACAACAAACCATCACGCCCGGGGTTTCCCCGCAGGGGTAGGCAGAAAGAATGTACCGCCACACTATTCTATCCTGACATATCTCTCTAGATTCCTCCACATTCATACAGCGAGTCATACACTCGCTGCCACCTTCTGGGAGACGCATCCAAAGGAAGGCAGCTCGCTGCCATCTTTTGAACGGGATGGATGTGGATTATAACTAAATATAATTTTTTTTTATTGTATTTCATTTTATTTACATTATTTATAATGAACTTCCAGCATAAAATTTTAAATAACAAAATTTATTATTTGATTGTCTTCAAATATTTCATCTCCGTGCAATAATCAATTTATTATTCAATATTTTATATCACTGAAGTACGAAAAAATATAATATAATATAATATGCCGATTTTAAGAAAATGAAAGAGAAGAGCGTGTTGGATAATCACTCTATTATAAAATATATCGATAAGAGTAAAGATAATATGGCAAGATTATAATATGTATCTAGGACATGTTTCGTCCTGAAATCTAAGGCATTTTTCAATGTTGACATTTGGTAATGCCTTAGAAGGGCGAAACATCTCATACATAAATATTGTAATTAAACTCCTTAAAAACTATCGTTTTTTCATACATATTAATAATTTAATATGGAGTTTTACATCATTGTTCAAGAAACAATAAATATGGCAAGATTAAAACAATTAAATTGTGAACGCCAGTTACGTCTGGAGACATAAAAACAACGCACGTACATGACACGCTATTGAAAGGTAAAGTAATGTAAGAAGTATGTATGATAGGAGTATGTCATTCTATCTTCGCTGTGTTTCACATTTTTTTGATACAACAGGTTTTTTGAACCCAATAACTGTATTCTATTAATTATACTATTGATTTATTAATTCTCATGACATGTGATAGATAGACTATCTATCGCCATTTTTTGTCACGTGAGTTCTATACCCGATCATAAACAGTGTGAGAATATATTTTTTTCTCACACTGTCATCGCCGGGAATCGAATCCGGTACCTTTGATGTAGCAGATAGAGCTACAACCACTCTTCCACGAACAAAACATAAAACAGAGTGCCGATTATTAAGTTAATTTTCTATGTTTTAAAAATGGAACACTTTTTAAACGAGATTTTCAAACAGGTGATTTTAAATAAATATCTTCATATAATAATCTTATAGCTCTCAAGTAACTATTGATACAATTTATTATTATTATTATTATATGGCAGAGCCATAAAGGACCCCTCCGCTTACCCGAAACTGTTATACGCGCAGCGGCACCTTTCGTCAGCTTAACTCGTGCACTCCCTAGGCCCGTCCACCGTCCATGCGGGACTTGCTTTACAAAATAATTTAAAAAAATATATATTTATATTTGAAACCAAGGGGGACTCAGACCACATTTAAGCTACGCTACTCTCCCTTGATGTTCCGCCGTACACACATAGCAATACAACAGCAAAAGAAAATACACTATTCATATTTAAATATCAAAAGTCCAATGCTCTACTCAGTCGGTAGAGCATTGGACTTTTGATACATTTTTATTGGACTTCTTGCTTCATGGTTACAATCGTGCTAATTGATCTGCAACAAGCTTAACTCCTTTACTCCACTGATTCCTGTCTCCAGCCAGTCTTTTCATTTATCTGTGTAGCTACCACTGTGCATATCTCTGAATTACTGGTCCAAATAGGAGTCTCTTAGGTGACCTCTGCAGTTTCTGCCCTAAACCATTTCCTCTGCGATGATCATAAGCAGGCCTGGTTGTCAAGGTTCTACAAGGTTCCCACCACCACCCGAGACTGTTATAGGACGCAGCGACGCCCTTTCGTCAGTCTCGCTGCACTATCTAGGCCTGTTCCTGGTCCATCCGGGACTTACGTTAATTACGGGACTTGTCTTAAGTTATAGTGTATTCAGTTTATTCTCTCTTCTTAGTCGTATTCCTCACTATTGAGGGTCGTGTCCATCCTGTAAACTATTGACCATGGCACGCCATGCACTCCTATCACCCGTCAGTCTCAAGGCTGCAGCTAATGAGAGACCAGTCAGATCCCTGATTTGATAGGACCAGCGGTTCGATGGTCGGCTTTGTGGTCGTCTTCCCTCCACTTTGCTCATGATGATGATCTTTTCATGAGATGGGTAATATTTTTAAGTATTTGTCTCGTTTCTTTATTCCTACTCTATATCTGGGCATTTTTAATACAATAAGATCTAAACCATGGTCCCTATCATGTGTCTGTAGCACCACCACATTTTAAAAACAGACTTCTACGTGCACGACTAGCATGTCTAGTTTACTCTTTGCTGGGCAAAATTTTTAAGGATTTGCCTCGTTTCTCCAACCTACTTGATAAATCGCTGTTTTGCATATGATCCGACGAATAGATCCCCATCATGCGTCTTTAGCACCACATTTCAAAAGAATGTAGACTTCTGCACTCACTCTAGCCAACGGTCCAAATTTCGTAGCCATTTGTACCATTAAAATATTCATAATAAAGTATAATATTTTCATCCAATTAATTAATAATTATACTAAAATATAAAATATATGAATACATATTATACAACCATACTATTATAATATGTAAATACTGATGCAATTATTTATGGAGGAAATTAATGAAATTAACCATTCATAAATCGTGTGGCGTAAAAACTATAAATTTTTACTGACCGTCTCATTTTATATGATAGGTTTTACGCGAATGATGCTTATTGACGCCACTAATTGAATATAGTAAAAAAGCGACTGAAACGTTTGTCATTCGATACTCTTCATTGACGGTGAATGATCACCATTTCGATTGAAGTGAATTTATATGGTATTTTGGTAACGGAGTATAAATAAGTCATCAGTGACTTATTTGTATGGAGTTTTGCAACACTTCTACTTTTCATGATTTTTAGGACAATTTTTTTTATTAAAATGTCTTCTTCTTCTTCTTTTAAACCTTTCGTCTGTTCCTGTAATCAGACTGGCCTTGGGTGGTCGACTCTCAGCTATCCCTCCATCTCTTTGGCGGCCTTCCGGGGGGAAGCCGCTAGCCGGCAGGAATCTGATGTGCAACAGCTTGTGGGATTCTGGAGGGATCCGTCCTCTGCACGTGCGCATTTCAGTATCTTCTGCGTATTAAAAAGTAACCTACATAAACTTGTTACTAGCTATTCATTTTTTCATCAAATCTTCTATTAGGATTTATACCAGTAATTTTATTTAAAAAATAACTTACAATCTACATTTCATCCAGCTATATATCTCTTCGCTAAGCCTTCCTTTCATATTTTAATGCAAAACTGCATATTTCAGTCATTTTTCGATGTTTCATGATATGTATACACGACAGTCGTTTAGACTAGAGAGCTAGACTTATATCCACCTCCTTTTTGTATCATTTTATTATTTAAAATTTTATACTGAAGAAGGATGAATACCATCCGAAACATGTAAGTGAAATGTTTTGTGAAATACAATGTTATTTAAAAGTGAATATTTTTTTTTTTAAATGAAACACACTTTGTATTATCACAATATTTTATTTTTTAAATTGCAGACATGTTTTGGTCTTTATTCCGTCCTTCTTATGTTTACAAATTTTAAAAATTTATTAAAATTTGTGCACAGAAGAAGGACCAATAATAATATAAAGTGCGTATCAATTTATTCAAATGTGAATACACAATACAAAGTGAATGGAAATATATTTAGAGTATTTTCATCGCTAAGTGATGGCGAATATAGAAGGAAATTATTTAATATCGTTATGAAAAACTTAGTAGAACGACTTAATATATTGTTTGAGCGAAGCTGACGAAGGGGCGTCGCTGCGTCCTCTAACGGCTTCGGGTAAGCGGCGGCTAACCTTCAATGTCTTTATTTAACTGTTAGTTTGTTCATTTTTTCATGTGTATTAACAATCACTGTATGTTACCCTACAATAAATAATTAAAATGCTCTTTCTAAGAGAGTTTAGAGTTGTTAACTAATTGTGTCTAGGGTATTCAATTCGTTATTCTTTATGTATCCACATCCCAATAGCTACTAAACAGTTCAAAATAATAACCTTTAGATCTCAAAGATCTAAAATAACGACTTTACAAAGAAAAAAAATGCTTAATGTTATACAAAATTTAATAAAAACTAAGAGACACAAAACAAGGTGTTTATTACCACGATAGAGTAATATTAACTAAATCTCTTTAAGAATATATTTTAATTTATAACGTTTATTTACTCGCTTTATATATGAATGTAGGAATTCAGTTGAGTTTACTATACCGCAACCGTGATCTGTGTGCCCTGTGTGTTGCAACTCGCGGATATAAAAATTTTCACTGAAAGTAAAAAAGGAAAAACACAACTTAGATTGCTTTCTCTCTATTTGCGTCTTATAGAAAGTATGTTATACTCGTAATATTTTTTTATTATATTTAAGGTATTAAGTATCCCAGAGAGCTTTATCATATTATAATAAAATATTATCAATTAATTTTATTACTGTTAAATGTCAGAATATAGTGCTGTCATAAATTTTACAGTACATAAAATTAAATTATTTTATTAGTATTCCAATGTGTTTAAATAAGTATAAAACGCAAGTGATAGAGTGAAATGTCGTAAAATATGTAACAAACAATCATTATAAAATTACGTTTATTATAAACTAACGATTTTACTGAAATCTTTCGACGAAGGTTTATTTTAAATAAAAATTAAATAAGATTATGGTTTTTTAATAAAAACTTTCACTTTAGCCTTTATTTCGACAGCATTTAGCGTTTATTTGTTTTCGCGATTCGCTCGCCGCCGCGCGCCCGGCGAATCGGGCCTTGTGTACAAAACAAACAAACCATCACGTCGTTTCGCCGCAGGGGTAGGCAGAGAGAATGGACCGCCACACTACTCTATCCTGACGTACCTCTCTAGCTTCCTCCACATTCACACAGCGAGTCATACACGCACGTCGATTATCCGGCTGCTAACATGACCAACCTTTAAAATTTTATTAATTTGGTTATGCCATGTGATCCTCGGTCTACCTCGACTCCGAACTTCATTTACATCGTTAACGTATACTTTTTTAACCATTATTTCTTCACCCATGCGCTCCAAATGTCCGAACCAACGCGTTGGTTCAACGGTTGGTTTGATAGTTACGCTTTGCAAACTGTAGAACTTCATCTGAAAGAGTATTTCTGGTACTATATGCCCGCTACAGTGCAATAATTATTATTTCATGGGTCCGAATTCATAAAGCGGGCAATCGTACCTATAGGGCAGCTGCCCTTTAGGTACGATTCTTCCGATAGCTATCGGAAGAAGCCCAAGAAGCCCGCAACAAAGATTGTAAACGTTTTAGGGAAAGCCACGCAAGAAAATATACAAGAGAAGGCACAATGGAGGATTTGTTTCACATGCTCCTCATTTCCTCTGACCCTGTAATAACTTCCTACAGTAGTAAGTCTCAAAGGCCTAAGGGTAGTTTTAATCCAGAGGTTATAAAATTTTACAAAATCCGCAACCACCAGATACTACAGATAATCTATCTGATAGTGATGCTTATTATGATTCTACTTATTTTCTATTTTTTTCTTATTTTACTATATGTTTTTTTTTAATATGTTAAATATGTATTTTATGGTATATCAATAGTGTAATTTCGTCTTAGATAACTGCATTTTTAACAAAAATTGGTAGATTTATCTGTATAATAATTTCGATTGTTTACTAAATTTTAATATTTCTAGTTTAAGTTCAAATATATTATGTATTCACATTTCTTTAATAAACAAGTAATTCATACAACAAATTTAGCAGTTTTTAACTAACTAACTAACTAACTAACCATCACGCCATCTCCACGAGGGGAAGGCAGAGAGGATGGATCGCCACAATGGCCTGTCCCGGCATACCTCTCGGGCTTCCTCTACATTCATACATCGTACCATGCACGCACGTCAATTATTCCGACTTCGAATGTGGCCGCCTTTTAGTAATTGATTAATTTGGTCATGCCACGTTTTCCTCGGTGGTCCTCGGCTTCTTTTCCCACTCACGCTGCTTGTGTACAACTTTTTAACCATTCTACTCTCATCCATTCGTTCCATATGTCCAAACCATCTCAGGGATCCTTTTTTAATTTTATTCATGATGCAGTCATCTGCCAAACGTTTCTTTCTTATTTCATCGTTCGTTATTCTATCATACAACGTTTTCCTGCACATTCTTCTTAGTGATCTCATTTCTAAGGCCTAAGGGTAGTTATCCTGCTTTCATCCTTCTTTTGCCAGCTCTAAGCTTCACTTTCATACATGTGGTTCAGTTTTCCAGTTTTGGTATTTTTAAATTTTTCAAACCATTAATTACCATTTACATATTTGAGAAATTTTCCGTCAGAATTGAATTTGGGACCTCCGTGCAACGCAGCAATCCTTTCATAATTTTGGTCATAATACCTTCTTTCGCCCAACATTCCTTTCTAATATCAGCATTTGAGATTATGTCGTATATCGTTCTATCACACATACGTCTTAGGGACCTCATCTTTACCGCATTTATTCTGCTCTCATCTTTATTCTGTCAGTTCCATGCTTCGCTTCCATACATAAGGGTTGGGACCAGAACTCCATTGTGAACGACCATTATCGCTTTCATTGATAAATTCTTGTTTCCAATAACACGTGTAAATTAATTAAATAAAATGAATAACAAAAAAAACAGAACTTAAATTGAATAGTCCATTGTTATGACCCAAACACTATGATACTTCAACATTATTACTGTTTAAATTTAAAACACTGTTGTAATATCACTAACTAACTAACTAACCATCACGCTGTTTCCCTGGAGGGGTAGGCAGAGAGGATGGATCGCCACATTGTTTTATACTGACAAAACTCTCGCGCCTCTTCCACATTCACTCATCGTGACACTCGTCGATTGTTCCTACTTCGAACTTGGCCGCCTTTCAGTAATTGATTAATTTGGTCATGCCATGTCTTCTTGGCCTTCCTCGACTTCTTTTTCCATTCACACTACTTAGATATATATTTTTAACCATTCTTCCCTCATCCATTCGTTCCATATGTCCAAACCATATTTGTGACCCTTTCTTGATTTTATTTATCTCTCGCATTCATCCGCTTTACATTCCTTTCTTACTCCATCATTACATATTCTATCATACATTGTTTTTCCGCACATCCATCTTAGTGACCTCATTTCTACGGCATTTATCCTACTTTCATCCTTATTCTGTTAACTCCAAGCTTTACTTCCATACATAAGAGTCGGGACTAGAACTATATTGTGCATTGTCATATTTGCTTCTGTCGATATATTTCTAAACAAGTTTATTGTAACACCTGATGATGCCAACATCGGTTGGCGAAACAGCTGTCGCGACACTTTCAGTGAATAAAAAGAAATTGTGATATTATAACAGTGTTTTAAATTTTCTTCTTCTTTCTTCTTCGATGGCCATACAGCCCATATAGAGCCTTAGCCTCCAGTATTATTCGCCTCCAACTCCTTCTGTCCTTCGCTTCGACCCTCCAAGCTGACACTCTTAACTATATTGCCCCATCTCTCCCAACTTCATCCTCCCATCGCAGCCTTGGTCGTCCAATTGGTAGTGTTTTAAATTTTAACAGTAATAATTACATACTGTAATGACTACGAGTACATATCACAGAACTGAACTAATACACAGAAAGTCGTGTGGGAGCTACGCCGTGTTTAGTTAAAACATGCACATTCTTAGGTTAAATGTAACACAATAAGTCATACTCCGCTGGGTCCAAGAAGAAAGTTAGTACAGGCTGTTCTAAGATGCTATAATATGCGTAATAACATGATAAATATGTGGGCATACTTATTTACAAAATTAAATTATACATTGCCAACACCTCGTAATAATTTCTCCTAGATTACCTTAAATCTCAATTCACCGTATCAAATTATAATCAGGAACAACTACTGCGGTAGAGATGAGGTTCCTAAGACGCGTGTGTGGTAGAACGATGTACGACAGAATCTCAAAAGCTGATATTAGAAAAGAATATAGAGCGAAAGAAGGTATTATGAACAAAATTATGAAAGGATCGCTGCGTTAGTTCGGACATATGGAGCGCATGGGTGAAGAAAGAATTGTTAAAAAGTATAAGTTAACAATGTAAATGGAGTACGGAGTCGAGGCAGACCGAGATAAACATAGCATGACCAAAGTAATCAAATTTTAAAGGTTGGTTATGTCAGAAGTCGGAAGAATCGACGTGCGTGTATGCCTCGCTGTATGAATGTGGAGGAAACTAGAGAGGCATGTCAGGATAGAGTGGTGTGGCGGTCCATTCTCTCTGCCTACCCCTGTGGAGAAACGGCGTGATGGTTTGTTGTTTTTGTTCTTGTTAATCTTAAAATTTGAACTTATTTCGTAACAATATTTTTTACAATTTATTTTTAACCCTTTAAAATATACCTATTTTTTGTCCTTTATTGGTTTTAATTACACTATTTGATCCTTGTGTCCTTTTATCTCAATGATATTATTACTAGTTATTATAAAATTAATTTCTATATTGTGTATTTAAGCTGTAGAGAGCTGATTCAGTCAAGTTCTGGGGTCCATGGGCATTTATATATGTTCCGACATTTGCCTTACAGCTGAGGAAACCATGGAAAATCTCAACTGGAATAATTAATATTTTTAATTGAAGTTTCTTGTTAGGAGTTCATTTTAAAAAATGAAAACAAAATAGTTTTGATAAAAAAAATTCTTTATTATTATATATTTACTATGCTTCCACTTGTGTTTATCGTCGAACGGTATCGGCAGCTTGCTGCCATCTTCTGGTACCAACATCAAAATTTATTTGGTTTATATTGTGTTGTTTATATACTGTATATAAACCAAATAAATTTTGATGTAGGTACCAGAAGATGGCAGCAAGCTGCCGAAACCGGTCGACGATAAACACAAGTGGAAGCACACTAAATATATAAAATTATCGACCTTCGAGGCAGAGTGGTAAGGGCTCTGACTTCCATTTCGAATAGCAGTGATTGTCACACTGTCTTTGGTCTGGTGTAGAATTCTCGTGACAATAAAATGTCGATAGATTAGCTACCTATCACATGTCATAAAAATCAATTTAATAGCTGAAAAAAATCGTATACAGTAATTGGGTTCAAAAGACTTGTTGAATTCAAGAATTAAAATAATAAAGAAATTTGGTATCTATTTTTTTTTATGTTTTCATTATCACATATATCTCTTATTCTGGTTTTCCTCACGCGATTTCTTAGTGTCTTGATATACTACTATTGTCTTCTACTATCATCCTCAGTGTTTCTACTCTCATCCTCAGTGTTTCTACCAGCATCCTCAGTGTTTTCATCAGATATCCTCAGAACTCTTTTGGTCCTGAATGTGTCTGCCCTTGCTTCAACGATATAAATTGTATTATTATTAGTCTTACGCATACTTTATAATTCATATGTTTTTTCAATCATGTAATTAATGTATTTAAAAATATAAACATTATGATTTAAATGATTTTGAAAACTTTAATTAATATATTTCATCATATAAGTTGAATATACGAGTATTTCATCAAATTGTATTTTAACATTCTAAAATATGGATAAAACCGTTATTCTTCGATCTCTACAAACAGGAACTACAGTATATGAGATTATTTTGTTGTTGGCTGAAAATAAAAGTGTAGCGCACGGAGTTGAACCCGCGACCGCTTTATTGATTTACTAGTGGTTTCGCTTATTCTTTGGCGTGCATTGTGTTCGTTTTCCAAACGATTGATTATGTTTTTTTAATTAACTTTGGTACATGCAATACTCAAGTGATGATCATATTTCACTTTCCTTCTTTCAAACTACTAACAGTATAACTAAGAAGCATTGAGTTAATTGGTATATAATGTGCTCATTTATTTTTTATTTACATCCGTGGTTCTCAAAGTGTGCTCCGCGGAACCCCAGAAGTCCTCTGCGAGTGCTCCGCCGCGACAATAATGCTACGATCAAAAACAGCAAAATAAAAACAATATATGTTAGCTTGTACTAGTAGATATGTGGGGATGTAAATTCAGTAATACATTACTTTTATACATAATATATTATTTTTTATGATTATTTTTATAAAACCAGATTTTTCTTATTTTGAGGGCTACGCAAAATATTTAGTGCTTCAAAAAGGTTCCGTCTCCAAGAAAGTTTGAAAATCGCTGATTAACATGATTCAGTATTTAGACATGCTTGCTTGCTAGCATCCTACTAATGATCCATACTTGCACCCTTTAACGACGGTAATAAAAGGATAATCACCCTGCATGGTGAAAGAACACATGATTACGAACAACACAATCTCTTCGGATCTCGGACTCCCAATGAACGAAGACCTAAGCAAGCTAAGACTTCGAAAATGAAGAGGGAAGGCCAAGAACAGGAGCCAGTGGAGGACTGTCGTGGAAGAGTCCAATTCTCACACCGATGTGTAATGCCGAGAAGAAAGAAATAAATCTTTTTCTTCTGCGATACCTAGCCTTGTCGCATAGACTTGGAGTCGGCTCTACTTTTATGGCATCTCCAGAACTGTCTGTCTTGGGTGGCGTCCGGTGGCACCCGGTTTCTTTTAAGAATCCTTTGAATGAGTTATATCGACGTCAACTTTGGTCTTCCACGTCCTCTGGGTCTCTGGTCCGCCCCCTTCATTTTCCGTGTAACGTGTAACGTGAACCAGGAAGTTAAAAGGATGAATGAAATAAAAAAGCGAAATAATTGCAAATAATAAGGGAAGTTATTTATGATACAATATATTTTAATATTTGTTTTTTTGGGAATGGGAAATTGTTTTTTTTCCATGTAGAGAGGTTTTACTTAGTTAAGTGCTATACATTTCAAAAGCATACATTTTCATCTCCAAGAGCAACTCGTAAACAAAATTCATTATCTATAGAGAGGGGAAGAATAACGGAAATCGCGTAAAATACCTCCGAGCTGAAACAACAAAGGCATAACCAAAAATGTGATATGAGTGAAAAAAAATTCCTTTTGACGAAAATTCATGTTTTGCTTTCTGTAACTTTTTCGAATCGAGCCATTTTTATTTCTCCTTTATGTACACCTTGTGATCTATTTATACAACAGATCGTCACCTGAGAGTAAGAAGGTTCTAACTGTCAAAAGTAAAAAGCTGAAAAAATTATGTTAAAGTTTTGTTGGTTTCGGGTGTTTATCTTGGAATAAAAGGGTTCCATCTGAAGCAGATGAAACTCTTTTACCGAGAAGCGTGTACATATTCTCTGGCGACAGTCGGAATAATAAAGTTCTAAGTATAAGTGAATTCTTCGTCAGTGAATCGTGAGTTTTGAATGTTCAAATGGAACTTGATTCTTTTCGTTCCGTAACATCAAAATGACGATAATCAAATGATTTTACTGAAATCTCTTGATGGAAGTTCATTTTAAATAATAATTAAATAAAACGATGTTTTTTAACTACTTCCACTTTTGTCTTTATTTCACCAGGCTCGCTGGCATCGACAGACAGTCTGTCGATTCCGATCCGATCCGATAAATAAAACGATGTTTTTTAACTTTTTGTCAAAAACTAGACAAATTAGAAATTCTAGAAATAAACAGGCTAAAATACAATACCCCTGACCAAGTAGTTCTTAATGACCAAGTACTGTTTGTTCACTCCCCGTTGCTATACTCAATATAAATAAATAAAAAATATTCCTGGAATCGATTACTGCCCAAAATGTGTTTTGTTTGATTCCAGACCCTAGCATCAATATGGATGGGGAAAACCGAATTAGGCGATGCCAACCTTACGGACCAAGAACAATAACATATAATTTTTAAATTCAGTAATAATAAAAACAAAATTACCATTTTTTCAAACATTATAGATGAATATTTAAGCGATAATAAAATTTTAAATCCATTGTATTAAATACGAACCTTCAAGAATACCTGAAATACCAATATTTAAATTCAGAAAATTTTACATAAATATGTGAAGATTATTTTTGTATAGAATCATGTTTACCACCCCTATCTGTATGTATATAAAGGACAAAGTTTACAATAGTGTCACGAGCCTGGCGAAACCGGTCGCTGTCTAAATAAAGACAAAAGTGGAAGTAGTTAAAAAAACATCGTTTTATTTAATTATTATTCAAAATGACGATACTATTGCATGTTTTTTTAATTGTGCGATATTGATACATTGTACTCGTATAAGGTTAGTAAGAACCCTTTTCACGAAAAAAAGCCAAATGTGAAATTTTGTTAGTTGGAACCCTCCTACTCTCAGGTGACGAGATCTAATTTACTCCTGTGATATTATTGAAAGGTGGAAATGTTGTCATTTCTGTTATTCTAATGAGATGTTTCGTTCTGAAAACACATACCTGAGACATAATATTTAATCGGTTTGAGAAAAACAGACTGCTGAATTCAAAAAACAATTGGACTAAGCTTGGCAGCTTTCAGAAAAATGTTTTCTAACTAACTAACCATCACGCTGTCTTCCCGAAAGGGTAGGCAGAAAGAATGGACTGTCACACTTTTACTGATGCGGCACTCCATCCTTCTCTTTTCGCCCCGCGTGAGACGCGATGTGATGGGTTGCGAACCTCATCGCCACCAATAGGCATCTCCCGCGCACACTTCGATCGTCCAACACCCACAAAATAAATCTAAAACAAATAATATAAAATACAATGATATAAAATAAAATAACAAAATAAAAATAATGAAACAAATTTTTTTATTTTTAGATGGTGCACATATTGTCTATTTAATTTATGTTCCACATATCCACCGTTTTTTTAATTTAGCTCATAATGTAATAACACATTATTTTTTTTTCGATGTTGAAAAATGTTTTCTATTAACTAAAATAAAAAATCACTATAAATAATAAACGTATAACCATACGCATTACACATATATCTTCTTCTTCTCCGGTCTCAATCTAACGATTGTTCTGCAGCAAGGCGACGCATCTCCTATTCCACTCCGCTCGGTCCTCGGCAACTCTCTTCAACTCCGCAAAAGAGGTGCAGCCCATATCTCGGTAAATCTGGTCTAGGTACTCTTGACGAGGTCGTCCTCTGCCAATCGATCCCTCGACCATTCTCTCCAACGCATTATGCAGGAAACATTCGTGTCGCAACACATGAACAATCCATCTTGCGCGCCTCTCCGCTATGGTGTTCATCATGTGCCTACTCTATTCAACTCTGCTGAGAACTTCTTCATTTGTAATGTGGTCCCTCCATGAAACATGGGCAACTCGTATTATATGCCACATATATAACACGTATGAAAAGTTATGTAAGTAAAATAGTATTACTATGCCATTGTTTTGACAGTGCCTTGTTAATTAAAATTTAGCATAATGTATACAACAACCTGCAATTTTGAATTTTATAATTGCAATGTTTTTCTTTTATTACATAAAAATACAATTTATAACAGAAAAGAGAATTTTTTAATTATTCACAAATAGGCTGATACCATACGCTCTACGTTATTCAGGAAAAGAAATCTTATTTGCATGAAATTATTATTTTGGCTTCCTGTACACTTTACAGTGTATTATTATTATTGCTTGTCTGAAACTATAATCCACGTTGGTCTAATCTATCGCACCAACTCTCTAATAATCTATGGTAAAAACTTTATAATATTCTATGCCAAAAACTCTCTGAAAATCTATGGTAAAAACTCTCTAATTATCTATGGGGAAAAACTCTTTAATAATCTATGGCAAAAACTATCTAATAATCTATGCCAAAACTCTCTTATAATCTATAGCAAAAATTCTCCAATAGTCTACGTCAAAAAATCTCTAATAATCTATGGCGAAAACTTTCTAATAATCTATGGTAAAAACTCTCTAATTAACTTCGGCAAAACTCTCTAATTATTTATGGCAAAAACTCTGCAATAGTCTATGCCAAAAAATCTGTAATAATTTATGGCCAAAACTCTCTAATAATCTAAGGCAAAAACTCTCTAATTATCTATGGCAAAAACTCTCTTATTATCTATGGGAAAAATCTCTAATAATCTATGGCAAAACCTCTCTAATAATCTATGGCAAAAATATCTCTAAATAATTCATGTAAAATTTATTCGGAGCTTTAATTAAGACTACTTATACTTTGTAAGTTCAGCGTCCACGCCAATATCGGTTGTTTTGCTACGCAGAAACAACCTGCCTTAGGCAATGTTGTTATTGAGATCGATTTTGATTTATTATTTCATCGCCTTCGATATAATCATGTTGACTGTACATTAATAATATTGAAACCTAATATTTAAGCGCTAATATTTTTTTATGATCTTCATTTATTTTAAATCTTGAATTATCATAAAAGTCCATTTTAGATATTTCATTACAATAAATCGCCGATTTCCAGAAAATTTCTTATATTTAAATATATTTAAATTACTTGTTTTTAATTTAAAAATAAATTTTGTTTAAAATGAACTTGCATTAGCTCACATAAGTTGAAAAACTGAATACGTTGGAACCTCTCAAAAATCTCTCATAAATTCGTTGTAGGGTCTGACTCGTTATGTGTAACACTTGTTGAGCGAAACCATTTTTCCCATATAAATATAAGTGTAAAATACGATAATACGTCCTATTCCGAAAAAAAATACTCAATTTTACTATTTTTTGTCGTTTATTCGCATAAAATTACAGATTTATAAATTGTTAAGGAGCGTGACAACCTGGAATGAGATTTCGATTTGCAAAATACAATAAAAATAATTTAAACAACTAGTTTTTTATTTTATGATATTATGACAAATAATTAATTCTTTTTTGCTAGAAGTTATCTAGAGACAAATGATTTTACTGAAATCTCTTGATGGAAGTTCATTTTAAATAATAATTAAATAAAACGATGTTTTTTAACTACTTCCACTTTTGTCTTTATTTAGACAGCGACCGGTTTCGCCAGGCTCGCTGGCATCGACAGACTGGTAACACTATTGTAAACTTAGTCCTTTATATACATACTAATCAGGGGTGGTAAACATGATTCTATACAAAATTAATCTTCAAATATTTATGTAAAATTTTTCTGAATTTAACTATTGGTATTACAGGTATTCTTGGAGGTTCGTATTTAATACAATGGGTTTTAATTTTTATTATCTCTTACATATTCATATATAATTTTGAAAAAAAAATAATTTTGTTTAAATAATTTATTACTGAATTTTAATTTTGTATAGAATATGTTTACCACCCCTGATCTGTATGTATATAAAGGACTAAGTTTACAATAGTGTTACCAGTCTGTCGATGCCAGCGAGCCTGGCGAAACCGGTCGCTGTCTAAATAAAGACAAAAGTGGAAGTAGTTAAAAAACATCGTTTTATTTAATTATTATTTATCTAGAGACATTTGTATTTGCGCTTCGAAATTTGGATTAAATGTTGTCCAGCAAATCATTGAATAATTTTGTAGAACGTATAGTCATCTCCTTATGAGGGTGATGATTCTCAATGTACGGTTGCAACAGCTTCCCGTGCTCTCAGCATTTCTCTTATTGTGCTAGAAGATTGTTGCTCTGCTATTTCCTCCTTCTCCACTAACAAATTCTCATCCATAACTTCTTGCTATGAAACACAATGCAACTCCATAAGTTCTTCGGTGGTAAGTTCTTAACTGTGCTTTTCCATAAGCTTATTAATATCGTTGTTATCCAACTCTAGTCCCAAGGTATTGGCCAAAGACACAATCTCGTTGACTGTAGACTCCACAGTTACTATTTCAAACCGCTCAAAATCACATTCGATAATGTCCAAAGCTTCTTCTTAGAAGTGAGGGTCCTCTTGGTAACCCCATCCCATTCGTTACGCGAATTATGAGAGGTGCTCGTTATCGTCCACTGTATAATGAGAGTCAACATAGTTTTGACTAAACAAGGTATTAGACACCTTCAGTAATTAAAAGTTTATTAACCGTTCCTAATACACCATTTTGTATTGAATCTTATTGCGACTTTACGATTACTTGCAAACGCATTAGCAATTTAGCAAAACCGAGACTTAATTGTGCCGTACAATGGTTAAGCACTCATCAAAGAGACCATTATTTATAATTTATTGCCTAGGAAATTGAGCCGTTCATGGTAGCAAGGTGAAACAAGACGATATTCAATGTTAAAAATTTGCAAAATTTCATTTCATTGAAGAAGGGTGAAGATTATGAGTTTAACGGCCTCCTATTTCTATTGTGAGCGTCTTGTAGGCTCTATAAATTATAACTCACTAATTAACGCTGTCTCCCCGATGGAGCAGAAATAATGACAAGCTTTTCTCGATTATTCAACATTCAAACATCGTATCATGTTCGCATGTCGAATTCTCCGACTCGTAATTGTTTCTTGAAAAGTGATACAAAACTTCATATCAAATAATTAATATGAATAAAAACGTCTGTTTTCTAGAAGATTTATTATATTTTATGTAAATGACACGTTTCCTGTATTCTGGGGTTTATCCTTTAATTGTTTATAAAAGGAATTGGGCCATTTCAATAACCTTAATTACTGGTGTTTACTAGTTATGCGAGTATATACATGGTGGTCTGTTTTATTGTATGGATGTGAAACGTGGACCTTGAAAGTCAACTCAATGAACAGACTGAAAGCATTTGAAATATGGCTCCATCGCCGAATGCTCAGAATTCCCTGGACAGACATGGTTACCAATACCGAAGTCCTGAGGCGAGCTAGAGTTGACAGGGAACTGTTATCAACTATCAAGGTCCGGAAAATTTCATATCTGGGTCTGGGGGTTGAGGGACACCGAGGAACCGGTAGGAGACAAATGTTCTGCGTCCTGCGTTTTCGTATGTATTAATTATTGGCAATTAAAATTTTATTGTTTTGATCGTGACATATTTTCTTTGGCCTTCCTTAGTTATAAATTAAAACGAATTGACGGTTATCAGCCATTTGTCACAAAATTGGGCACACTCCCAACAGTGTACGACTTCCTCAACATTCATACATTATTTCATGCACGTGTGTCGATTTCTCCGACTCCTCACATGGATATTACAGATTGATATGGATTATATAATTAATTTATAAATTATTTTCGTCTGTTCGATTTAACGTTTTCGAATAATGAACCGTTATAGAATTTTCGCCCTAATGTTATTCTAACTGCTATTTGTGAGAGATTTGCACGCGTTTATGTTGGGTTACATCGACTTGCAACGTGAATCGATGCGGAAATATTAATATCTGCTGTCAAACACAAAAGTATAATTGACGCATTATCCATTTAGTCCGGAATAAACCTTGGTGGAGTGTCAAATATATTCAGAGGCACGTACAACCAGCTGCCATCCGATAAACATATTACAATGGGCAATTAGCGTGTCTAATGACTGAACGAACTCTATGTTTTGCCGTGGTCACACCAAATCATGCATATGCGTTGTTGACCGCATTGTGTCTTACCACGACGTTAAGAAAAACTGATAAAATTAACAGCTTCCAAGAAGTCACTCGACGCGACCTTCGTGGCCGAGTGGCAAGGACTACAACTGCCACACAAAAGGCCCCGTGTTCGATTCCCAGCAATGACAGTGTGACAAACGCACTGTTTTTGGTCTGGTTTAGAATTTACGTGACTCTAAATGACGATATCATCAACAACAATAAACCATCACCCCTTTTCCTTGAAAGGGTAGGACAGAGAGAATGGATCGTCACAATACTCTATCCTGACTCACCTGAAGAAGATGAAAATGATGAACAAACAAATTATAACGAATGAGGTTTTATTATATTTTATGGGTATGCCATGTTTCGCCCTTCTAAGGCATTATCAAATGTGACATAAATATCTATTTATATCTATTTTATTAAATATTATGAATCAATTTAAAATTTAAAATAATAGTTTAAAGTTCTAATTGAGGTTCAGGTAATTACTTAAACAAAGTAAATAAATCAAAGATTGAACTTGACGTTGAATTGATTTGATTATTAATAATATTTTCGTTATTTTTAATTGCTTTTTTAATTTCTAAAGTTTCAAGATTGCTCAAAGTTATATTTCTATTTTAAAATGCAAAAATCCAGGAAGAAGAAGAAGTAGAAGATCGATTTTCCCAGCGGACCCTTGTTAATTGATGGTTTTATAAAAGGTTTTCAGATATATTTAATTATAATTGATTCAGAAGTCAATTTAAATTTCACCCAAATTCCAACAATTACCAATCACTTCTTTAAGGACCGACCATTAACTTGATGGAACCCATCCAGGCTTGCAGCAAACAGTAATTAAAATAACATTTGAATGGTTTCAATTCTTGTTTAAAATAATTTATATAAAATTTCAAGAAGTAATTCAATATTTCTAGAACGTTGATATAAAACTCCACATTAAATAATTAATACGAATGAAAACGTCTGTTTTTTTTAGTTTTATAATATTAAGGACATTTGTGTCTTGCATTGCTGAGGCATCATCAAATTTCATTCCCGTACATCTAATCAACTTTCTAGAAAATAGACGTTTTCATTCGAAAATTAAGTTATTTATTGTTTCTTGAACAATCAATCAGAATAGAAGTATTGAGACAATAAATAAGAATATAATATATGAGATAAGTAGATAAGTTTCTAGTAATTCAGATACACCATGAAAATTAGTCTCATGTCATGGATGAAAAACAGAGATGGAAAAATGGAGAAAGACATTGAAAGAAGGGTCGGCGCTGGAAACAAAATTAATGGCGCTCTCAAAGTCATCACTGCAAATACAAATATTTTAACTAAAGCAAAGATGGCAGTACATAATGGAGTTCTAGTGCCAACCCTTATGTACGGAAGTGAAGCTTGGAGCTGACAAAAATGATGAAAGTAGGATAAATTCCATTGAAATGAGATCACTGAGAAGAATGTGCGGGGAAAATGATATATGATAGAATACCGATATGATAGAATACCGAAAGACGAAATAGGGAAGAAATGTAAGGCAGATGATTGCACCATAAGTAAAATTAAAAAAGGATCCCTGAGATGGTTTTTACATATGGAACGAATGGACGAGAGAAGAATGGTTATACAACAACAACAACAAACCATCACGCCGTTTCCCCGTAGGGGTAGGCAGAGAGAATGGACCATCACACTACTCTATCCTGGCACACCTCTTTAGATTCCTCCACATTCATACAGCGAGTCATACACGCACGTTGATTCTTTCGACTTCTAGCATGATCAACCTTTAAAATTTGATAAATTTGGTTATGCCATGTTTTCCTCGGTCTGCCTCGACACCGTACTCCATTTACATCATTAAGGTATACTTTTTTAACCATTCTTTCTCCATCCATGCGCTCTATATGTCTGAACCAACGCAGCGATATTTTCATAATTTTGTTCATAATAACTTCTTCCACTCTACTTTCCTTTTGTTATATCAGCATTTGAGATTCTGTCGTATATCGTTCTACGACACAATATGTCTTAGGGACCTCATCTCTACTACATTCATTCTGCTCTCATCCTTCTTCTGCCAGTTCCATGCTTCGCTTCCATACATTAGGGTTGGGACCAGAACTCCATTGTGAAGAATGGTTATAATGTTGTACGAGGGTTGTCCGTAAAATAAGTTTCCCTGTTAGCCACGGGCGCGCGGATAGCTGTTACGTGCAATCCGGCAACACTGGATCGTAGCTTGGTCTTCCTCCTCCACATCCCCACCCAGCCAAACTCGCTGCGACGCTCAGTGTCGGTTTGGCAGCCGTAAATAATGAAGCTCCCGATCGCATCGCCTCGTATATTAATTAATTACGTGTATAATTTACGGATCTGGATATTTTTTGTGTTAGTGAGAAGGCATTACAAAAATTATTGCACCTAAAAAGAACGCCGCATGTAATCATTCTAATTTTAAGCTAAAATTTAATATATTTTATAGTATCGTCTTGTTTAATTTGAGGTTTAATATCTTCGAATGATCATTTTCAGGCAACGAATAACAAGGCTTCGAATATATCGCTCGAATATAACCGTGTATTTATTTTTTTCTGTATCACCCATTATTGAAAAAAATATCATTGAAAAAGTTGTAATATTAAAAAGAACTTTTTGTAATCGTCCTCCCTTAAACTTTTCAATTCTTTGTCGTTTCAAAGAATGTAATCCTGTATCCGTTATACTTCCGAACTGCAAAAAAATATTCCCTTCTTGTTTAAAATATTCTAATTTCAATTCTTCGCCATTGATTGCTTTTCCTCATCGCGAAATAAATAAAAAATGGATATTAAAAAATGAAAGAATACAAATGAAGTCTAAAATTATTTTCTTCTTCTTCTTCTTCTTCAAGTGCCATGTCGGGTCCCCTCAACGTTGGCGATCACCTCGTCAAACCTGCCCCTGTCCTGCACCACTCGGAACAGCTCCTCCACACTTCAAATGCCGGTCCACTCCCTTAAGTTTCATAGCCAGAACATCTGCCTCCTACCGGACCCTCGGCGTCCCGCAATGTTCCCTTTCATTATCAGTTCTAGAAAGTGGTATTTTCCCCCACGCAGTACATGACCCAGATGTAAAATCTTCCGAATCTTGATAGTTGACAACAGCTCCCTGTCAACTCTAGCTCGCCTCAGGACTCAGGACGGTATTGGTAACCATGTATGTTGAGGGAATTATGAGTATTTGGCGATAGAGCCACATTTCAAATGCTTCCAGTCTGTCCACGTTTCACATCCATACAATAAAACAGACCACACATAGCATTTGATCATTCTCTGGCGGAGTTTCTAATTTATGTTATAATATTATGAATAATAATTCTATGTTAACATAATATTATCTTGATATTTCAAATAGAAAAACAAAACTGATTCAGATGTTCAACTCATTGCCACTATTTGGGACGTCGGAAAAGAAAACAATCGTCTTGGAAAAAAATCTGAAATGTGTTTTCAGATGTTGGTATAATAACAATAATTCTACATCCTCTTATTTCTCACGAGAATGTTGGTTTTCCCCCTCACAATTTCTAATTCAATAATACTCAGAAATTTGACAAGCAGGGGGTCTACTAAGGAAAAAAGTTTGGGAAACTGTGGAATACTTATAATTGAATCATTATTTACTTAGTTTAACGACATGACTTTTTGTATAGTAGTATACTTAATGTATTCGTACATAATAAACCTTTGTGGTCGAATGTTAAGTGCTTTGCCTGCCACGCCGAATGTCCTGGGTTTGATTCCCGGCGATGGCAGTGTGTTGTCGCACTGTTTTTGGTCTGATATAAAATTCACGTGACAATTAAAATGCGATAGATTTACCCTTCACATCGATTTAGCTCGCGCTGTAGTGAAGTAAAGATCGATTCAAAAAAATAATAATTATTATTATTATTAATTTTGGTCATCACATCATACTGAAACGAAATAAATATCAACATAAAGGTGCATATATAGAGTTAATTATAATTAATTATATAAAATAAAGACATTTTTAAAAATCTTTTTTGAACTTTTCACAAACATGTTTCAGACCGTTGCCGTTGGTTGAAACGAAACAGTTTGACAAAGTGTAAAAAATCTGTCGTGAAAATACAATATTTTTCAAAAGTCTATACAAAAAATTATAAAATTTTCATCAATATTTAATAAGGAATATTTGATCACTGACTGTTCAAGATACAATAAATGATTTTTTTAATGAATAAAAATGCCTTCGAGTTTATTTTTCATGACATTTTTATAAAGGTTTATACCCTCATCTTCGGGAGAATGATATAAACGTATATTTTGTATCGTTCTTAATGCAAGTTCTAAGTAGTTGTACATATGAAAGTTCTAAGAAGCAATCAAATAAGCTTTTAATTGCGTATCTCGCTAAGAGCAACCATTCGGAAGACCGTTGAGACGATGTTGGCGAAGACGCCACCATGCGGAAGTCTTGCCTTGGGGAGACAATAGTTCGACCGAACCAAAACGGAGGCTGTGTGTGTGATACACTTGCATAGAAATTAGTACCATTCGTGAATTACCATTGAAACTGCTTTGCTAGAACTGTAGATTGTGTTTTAACTCCTTACCGCATACTGTCTCATATATGATCCAAAATAATCTTTCGCCATAAAAAACAACAATATAATAAAATATGTCTTGCTTCTAGCAATAATACTAAAGTTTTATCTATGATCCGCATTACTATTACTATACTACAGCCGTTTAAAACGGAGTCGTGGGGCCATAAATGTCAATAGAAATAGGGATGGGAAGCCTCAGGACCGTTATCGGTATACGGCTACCTGCTCTCGACAGTGGACCGAATAAAGACTGAATTATTGCAATCAAGCAGCCCCTGTACACCAAGAGCAAATTTTAAGAAACAAGAAACTGTCACCAATATTGACGATTTTGATAAAAGTGTATTGAAGCGGACTGTAGGTTCATTTTATGATAGTGGAGAGTATCCGTCCGTGGCGAAAATATTAGAAAAATACCGAGAACAATTACCTGATTTTAAATGCGGAAAAACTTCGATGAGAACACTCATGAAGGAGATTGGGTTCAAGTATAAGAAAAATGCCGAAGGACGTAAATATTTAATGGAAAGAACAGATATTGTTTGTGCCAGAATGGACTTTCTGAGGAAATTGGATTTACTTAGAAGAACTAACGATCAGCGGCCGCGTTTCTATCTGGATGAAACATGGATTAATCAAAACCATTCAAGAAAGCGTATGTGGCTTGGAAGCAACGATGAAGGAGGTTTCAAGAAATGAACGAGGCCACGAAGTAATACGGCTGCCTCCATATCATTGTCAATATAACCCAATAGAATTAATTTGGGCACAAGTAAAGGGAGAGTTGCAAATAATAATAAAACATTCAAGATAGCAGATGTTGAAAATCACCTCCACCGAGCCATCGATAATGTCACACAAGAAGACTGGGCCAAATGTGTGAGACATGCCGAGGAACTTCAAAACAGTGACCTACAGAAAGCTCGCTCAGAAAGCGAGATCACGCGCCGCTTATAATAAATTTGGCAGAAGACACTGATGAAGAAGACTCCGATGAGGATTGATAATTTTTTTTGGAATATAAACGGCTCTTTAAGGGCCACAATATGATCTACTTTGTTTTTTATGCTTAACTTTCTTTCTGGGTTTATAGACATACGGTATACAAATTTTAAAATTAAACAATTTTTCTGTTTTTACTGGTATTTAATTTAGTATCTGGTAGTCACTAATTTCATACTAATTTAAAAGCCACGTAAAACCCATAAAAAAAGTTTCATATCAAAACTTTGTTAACTCGTTAAAGTTTATGAACAAGATACGATAATAAACGTTACTTATCGATATTTTTATTTTATTGTTACGCCCAACCCTAAACCGCTCCATAAGGCCCGTAAGTTCAAGCGAGATAGACATAGGGAAATGATTTATGGCCCCAAGACTCAGTTCATTCCGATTTTACTATAGTTGTCAAACTTCTTGCTAGATGTCTCTGGTTGTACTAGATGTGCGTTCGACTGTTTCCCACTGTCGGTTTATGATTTTCTGTACAAACGTGATATTCAAAAGTGTTATTTTTTTGTTCGTAAAACGCTTTAAATAATTATATTACACTGGTTTACTATTATTTTCATTAGGTACGTAATAAAATGATCACTTTTATATAAAATTATGGATAATATTGTGTAAAATCTAGGAATAAAAAGGGGAAGACCTAGAAATATTTTTTTGTATTTTATATAGGAAAAAATAATTTATTTGAAAAATAAAAAAATACGTGTCTTTTTTTTTCATCATTCACACATCATATTTTTTTTTTTCAATTTTTAAAAAAATCATGCAGTTAGGGGTTAATGGATTTTCAGGAGCAAATGATGATTATAAAATTATTAATGAAAACGACAAATACCAATTGTTTATAAAATATATTTAGTCAATTTTCACATAATTTTATGGTTTCGACTAGTTTCCGCAGCTCGTTGCCATATTATGGTTTGGCATCTTCAGAAGATGACAACGAGCTGCCGAAGCCGGTCAAAACCATCAAATCTAGAATTACTCTAAATGTACATCTTCTTCTTCTTCCTTATTGTAGACCTATGTGGTCTATTCTTCAGAGTGTTGCTCCTCCTGTGAGGTAGATTCCCAGCTGTCTTCCACGAGGACGAGTCCCATGAGGCTGATTATGTTATATCTTCTGGTATTTTCACAGTGAAATGTAACAAAATCGATAGTTTTTATGGAACTAGAAGAACGAGTGGAAAAAAATTCTTCTTTCTGTAGATCTTGCTATCTGTTCAGACGGGATAACAATATTGGTCCTATCATGAAGACTTGGTACTTTCTGATCAACTCTTTAGTGGCCGTCCTAGTAATTAACGGCCCTCTGGAGTATCTTACATCACAACAACAACAACAACAATAAACCATCACACCGTTTCCCCGAAGAGGTAGGTAGAGAGAATGGATTGCCACACGTCTCTAGTTCCCTCCACATTCATACAGCTAGTCATTCACGCATGTCGATTATTCCGGCTTCTAACATGACCGACCTTTAAAATTTGATTAATCTGGTCATGCCATGTTTTCCTCGGTCTCCCGGGACTCCGTTCTCCATTCACTAATATATACTTTCTTAATCATTATTCCTTCATCCAACGCAGTGATCCTTTCATAATTTTATTTATAATAATTTCTTCCGCTTCACATTTCTCCCTTTTATCAGCATTTAAAATTCTATTGTACATCGTTTTACAACACATAACTCATCTGTCAATTCCATGATTCACTTCAATACTTGCATCACGATCGTGGGAATTCTTGCTTGGTCCATCCTATCAACGTGGTATCTACAGAATTGACATATTTGCTTTCACCATCTCTTAGAATAATAATAAGGTGGTTTATTGATTATTTTTTAGAGGTTCATTGACGTTCATTACGTTTGATTTGTTTTTTCATTGTGCGAAACTAGAATTTTTATCTTTGTATTATATTTCCGACAGATAATCTCAAATTAATAAATATATTTTTAAATATAATATAAGGCAGAAGATTGATATAAAATGGAATATCTCTGTTTTTGAGGCGCTTATACATTCATGCCTCATTTGAACCATGATATGGCTTTACTTTTCTTTTCTTTACTTTTGTTCTTAATTTCCTTGAAAACAGCTGGTCACATTTTTAAAAGCGATGGAATATTTATTTTTTCTTAAACAATGATGTAAAAATCCATATTATACGAATGAAAACGTCTGTTTTTTAGAAGTTTTATTATATATTATGGGATTGACATGTTTCACCTGTCTTAGCATTTTCAAAGGTTGTCATTTACATAAAAATATATTAAAATATCTAGAAAACAGACGTGTTTTCATTAGTCTCAATTAAAAATCTGAGAAATTTTTGTAATTGGAACACATTTTAAAGTGAAACACATTTATAACATTTTTTATTTATTTATTTCATAATCACATTTCTTTCATACATAGTAATTACATAAATTTCGCACGTTTTGAAAACTATCTATTTTTGGAGAAATTCGTACATCAGAGAATGATTAGTGTTATAACATTATAATTTATATATAAAAATAATATTTATTTTTTCTCATGCCATTAACATTATATAATACTATTAAGATTAATTAATTGAATTATCTGAAAAATAGAATATCTACATTCTTAAAGCTATATATGTTTTTAATATTAAAAAAACAACATTTAAACATGTGGGATTAGTCTAAAATTTATATAAACTTAAATATCTTGTTAAAAATATTAATGAAATTATTTTATCTAAAGATAAAGGGAGTATTTTACTTGCAATATTTTTAAACAAATATTTTTAAATAGTCCATTGTTTTAGCCGAAACACTATGATACTTTAACATTTTATAACTGTTAATGAAAAAACTGTGTTTTTGTACCACAATTGAATTTATTTTACAACAGCTGTTTTATCAACCAATGTTCACATCATCAGGTGTTACAATAATATATATTAAAATTATTTTGATATATTATTGTAACACCTGATGATGTCAACATTAGTTGATGAAACAGCTGTCGTAAAATAAATACAATTGCGAACCTCATCGCCACCAATAGGCATCTCCCGCGCACACTTCGATAGTCCAACACCCACAAAATAAATCTAAAACAAATAATATAAAATACGATGATATACAATAAAAAAAACAAAATAAAAATAATTTAACACAAAATGTTCTTTTTAGATGGTGCACATATTGTCTATTTAATTTACGTTCCACAAATGTTTTTTTCGATGTTGCACATGTTGACATGGACGATCCGGACTTTTGTGTTTATTTAATTTATGTTACACGTGTCCACCGTTTTTGAAATTAGCTGTAATTACTCGGAACTCTATTAACATAATTCATATTATTTAAATTAAATATCCACAATCAAACCAAAATTCAATTAAGAAATCTTGATACTTTATATTTTAACAGTATTTAATTTAAATAAAATTTATTTTAATTAGCAGTGCTATTATTACAGTAACTTTATAAAATATTAAATAAAAAGTTTTAAGCTTCATTACGTTGTAAAAATAATTTTGAAATATCTTCTTTATGTAACAATGAGGATTATTAAAATAATATAAATAAATATAATTAAATAATCAAATTATGTTTTCACAATTTATCTATGTTATATCAAGTGGGGTTTAAATTATAAGATAAGGAGGCTTCCTACGATTCTACCTCTTAAAATGTGGGATTTTTTACAAAAAATATTTTAATTAAAGTTTTCTGGGTAATAAATTTACATTGTGATTATATAACATGAAAGAGGTTATTAAAATTATTAAAATTGTAGTAATTTAGATATGTATATTATATATTTAGATTCATATTGATTTAGTAAAAATATGTATTTTAAAATTAACCAACAGTAATTATAATTGTAATTACATATTTTTTAAATATATATGTATTATTAAATTATTATTTTAATAAATTCATGTTTTAAAAAATGACGGCTAACTATAATATATTATAGAAAAAATATTGAGAGAATGTTTAAAAAATCAAAGCTTTTCGTCTTTCATAAATTGTGTTGCACCTGTTAAATAAAGTATCTGCAACAAGCATAACACAAGTACAACTAATTTAGCGATAGCAATAGGCGTAATATTTTTATATATATTTTAATAAAATTAAATAAAGCAGATAAAATGGACCGCCACATCATTATTTCCTAACATACTTCTATCGATCCTTAACATTCATACACCGTGGCAGGCAAGCACGCCGATTCTTCACGTGAAATTTAATTATTTGGTTCATTTAATCGTACCATGTTTACATCGACCTTCCTCTATTTTCTGTTTCGTTCATATCGACAACGTATACTTTCTTTACCATTCATTCTGCATTCATTCTATCTCACTATTCAAACCATTTTAATAAACCTTACATTATTACTGAAAGGCGGCCACATTCGAAAACGGAAAAATCGACGAGCTTGCATGTTACGATGTATGAATGTGGAGGAATCGTGAGAGGTATGTTAGGACAGAACGGTATGGCGGTCCTCTTTGCATACCCCTTGGGGGAAACGGGGTGATGGTTAGTAGGTTCTTATTATATTATTTTATATATAACGTTTTCATCCCGCTGAATTTACTTTTGATATTGCATTTGACACACAATCATGTAAAGATTTACCATACATTTATCCAAAAGAATACTGCATTAATTTTTTTTTTTCATCTTTCTGATACCAGTTCCATGTTTTACGTCCATACATAAGAGTATGTACCAGAACACCATTGTGCCCTGCCATTTTCATATAGCTTACGAGTGTCGGACTAATGTGTTGTATTAGAATCAATATTAAAATACAGTTTTGAGTAAACTTGAAAAAAAATGTATCCAAGAATTTGTGTGCAATTCACAATTTTCAATTGCTTTTTGGTGTATTTAAGGGATGAAAATAAAAATGACTTGAAGAATTCAAGTAATTTTTTAGTTGATTCATATTAATTCTGTATTCTGATTCAGAAAAATGTGAATTTTCTAATATAAATATCGTAAAATGTAAATACGAAAAACCCTTTTATTATTTCTTATTTGAGTATTTAATATGTAGAATACTGACATTCTAAAATTTCATGAAGAAAAATTAATCAATAATTGAATTGGTTTTTATAAAAGCGTTTTAAAAAAAAATATTCAACATAGAACTTTTTCGAATGTGGCTTCCAACGGTTGTTATCTTATGCTAAATTAAATTTGAAAACTTTGAGCCCGAATTTCATTAAGAAAAGTTGGAGAAATATTTATTGATGGACAAAAACGAAATACAGTGATAGACAAAATAAATCAACACTACCATTCATTTAAACTCTTCAACATTGACATCTTAAACGTAAACTTTCTTAAATATTCCATTGTTTTGGCCGAAACACTATGATACTTCGACATTATTACTGTTAAAATTAAAAATACTGTTATAATATCACAATTTCTTTTTATTCGCTGAGAGTGTCGCGACAGCTGTTTCGCCAACTGATGTTGGCATCATCGGGTGTTACAATAAACTAAACAGTAGAAATAGTTTAATGTATTACCTGATGATGCCAACATCGGTTGGCGAAACAGCTGTCGCGACACTCTCAGAGAATAAAAAGAAATTGTGATATTAAAACAGTGTTTTAAATTTTAAAAGTATACTTTCTTTACAATTCTTAATTCATTTAGACTTTTCATGTGTCGAAACCATTTAAATTTATTTATTGTTACTTGAACGATAAATAACAAACGTCTGTTATATAGAACTTTTATTATAATTTATGGGAACGGCATGTTTCGTTTGCTTTTGATTTTCATACATAAATGTCGGTACAATAACACCATTGTGAAATGCCAGCAAAGCTGTTTTGGGTTGACTTTTGTTTGCTTGAGATTATAATGATGCCAACATAGGTTGATGAAACAGCTGTCCTGACAATCTCTTTAAAAAATTGTAATAAAAGTATTTCGAAATTAAAGCATTTAAGAAAAATACATATTGACAAAATTTGTTTCAAAATAAAATACTATAAAATAAAATATAATATAGGGCTAATGATTAGATAAAGAGTAGGCTAAATCGCAAATGGCTGTGGATCGGTCACACCCTGAGACAGAACCCAGCCTGCATCGCTCAGGGCGCACTATGCTGGTCCCCTACGAGGGGAAAGAGATAGCGAGTCTGACCTAGAGCCACCTAGAGAAGAACCCTGTAGGACGAGGTTAAAGCAGCAGGCCTCACTTGGGATGATGTTAGGCATCAGGCATGCGAAAGAGTCAGGTATAGAAGGTTCCTTGAGGCCCTATGCACCACGGAGGTGTGACAGGACAAGAAAATGAAGGCTACATCGATTTGGGAATTAGTAGCAAACTTTGAAATAAAATTCAGAATTGAAGTTGCACGATCTGCATTTAATGAAATGAGAACCTTATTTTGAGACGATAATGTTGACCTAAAACTCCGACAAAGAATGGTTAAATGTTATATATGGTCTGTTCTACTATATGGCTGCGAAACATGGACTCTAAAAGTAAATATAATGAACCGGTTGGAGGCGTTTGAGATGCGGATATACCGCATAATGCTCCGTATACCGTGGACCGATATGATCAGTAATGCAGACGTACTACAGAGAGCCAACGCTAATAATAATGTTGTCGAGTGTGAAAATTGGAAGGGTCATATTTGGGTTATGTGCTAAGGGGAGAAAAATACCACTTCCTTCGACTGATATTCATAGATAAAGTGAAGGGATGTCGGGGAGTTGGTATAAGGCAGTTGTCCTGGCTGCGGAACATAAAAGAATAGACAGGGATAACAAGAATTCAGAACATGTTCCAAGTAGCGCAGGACAGAGATGCCTTTGCTCCAGTGATCGCCAACGTTGGGGGGGGGGGGGACCTGACACGGCACCGAAATAAGATGTTTTGTCATTATGTTTAATAATAAATAGACTTAATTTTTGGGCGTGAATTAAAATATTACGATAACAATCATCCCACATTATTATCTTTATATGATATAATATATATTTCTATACAATAGACACTGCTATTGTTTCCATATACCTCGTACAATACCAGTGACGTAACGCATATTCATTTCCACGTTTAAATCAACCCAAATTTCGACGACAAACTTCGTGGGAGAGTGGTTAAAGCTCTGACTACTATATCGAAGGTCCTGAGTTCGATTCACTGCGTTGGCACACTGTCTTTGGTCTGGTGTAGAATTAACATTACAATAAAATGGCGATAGATTAGCTCCTATCACCTGTCATGAGACTTATATAATAGCTTAAACATTTATATGAATTAAACATAAATGTATACACTGTATACATTTATTGGGTTCAAATGATCTGTTGTAATAGAATATAAAAAAATATTTAAACTATTGTAATTTAAAAATTCCCACTATAATAGCAGGTTATCAAATAAAAAATATTAAATTTGTACCTGCCAGTGTAAACAATTTATTTCGGCATTACCACAGGTAATTAAACGGAGAAAACAGATACTCGTATATAGGAGGCTTCTCTTAAGAAGTACATATCTGAATCGTGTGTTTTGCCATTTGCCACTTATGGTCTCTGTATTGTCCAAAAAAAGTGCCGAGAAACTACGAGTGACCCAAAGATACATGTTAGGAATAAGACTTAAAGACAGAGTCAGAAACGATATGGAGAAAGAAAAAATCATAGTCACTGACATCATCCATCGGGTGGCGACTCTAAAATAATAATGGGCATGTCACGTAGCAAAAAAATAGACTTGGAGACTATGGAATTCAAAGAGAAGTGCAGGGCTACCGCAACTACAGTGAAGGGATGACCTTAACCGACAGCATAAATAGGCTGCAAAAGAGAGAGTGACATGAAAGTGAATAGAGGAGGCCTATGTCCAGGATTGGACGGGGATAGGTTGTAGAAGGGAAGGTTACTATTTTTTAAAGAAATATTAAAAAATATAGTGAATAGTGATACGCTACTGCATAACAGCGAACTCGTGGGTGGGTAATATGGTTAAACCAAAATATACCAAATATTAGATCGGCGAAATTCGGAATAACCGAGGAACGTGCGAAAATTCATTTATAAATATAGGGTCATTCCAAAGGGTATGAAGATAAACGATATTCGTGAGCCAGGAACTAAAACTGATATTACGTTTTTTAAATATTTTTAGGAAACTTATTTACATGTGTTTTAATGTTATCTTTCACGTAATGAATGTTTTCACTAATTAGGATATATTTGCAAGAAACTATTTGATTACCCTTTTAATTTTCATTGAATAGTGAAGAAAAACCTGTATTTTCTGGTAGTTTTCTGATATAATAAGATAGTGACATCTGTCATTTGATGAATCCCTAATACTCGTACTGCGATTTGCTGTCAGACTTTCTGAAAATCAATATGTTTTTATTATTAGGTTGTCTACGAGATAGATCGCCTGGCTTCTGGCCCAGATGATTTAGGTTTAATCCTGGACAAGCTATTTTATTCTCAGACTTTGTAAAATATATTTAACTAACTAACTAACTAACCATCACGCCGTCTCCCCGAGAGGGTAGGCAGAAAGAATGGACTGTCACACTTTAACCGATGCGGCACTTCATCCTTCTCTTTTCGCCCCGCGGGAGACGCGGTGTGTTGGGTTGCGAACCTCATCGCCACCAATAGGCATCTCCCGCGCACACTTCGATCTTCCAACATCCACAAAATAAATCTAATACAAATAATATAAAATACAATGATATAAAATAAAATAACAAAATAAAAATAATTTAACACAAAATGTTATTTTTAGATGGTGCACATATTGTCTATTATATGATTTAATTAATTTTCCACGTATCCACCTTTTTTTTAATTAGCAGTAATTAGGCACTTAAAACCAACCAACACCAGCAAGAACTTTAAAATAATACTGAAGAAATTATTCAAATTGTCATTGGAACAAATGAAAAATTTATTTTTAAACCTGTCAAAATTATTTATATTAACGAAAAAACTTGTATAATTTTGACATCAAAACAGTACAAACGTATTACGTGTCACAATTAACTATTACAACGTGCGGCAACAATCAAATTGACCAAAACAATTCACTTATACACGTAATTTCTCTAAATTAACGGGAGCACCACATGAACCAAACCAAATTTTCTAAATCAGAACCAGAACCTCTATATAAGAATGTATTTAATATTTTTTAAATAATTTATTTTTCATCATTTATTTTTTCACTTTGATCTGTATATAATTTAGTATTGTATTATATATTCGTATTATTATCGTGGTTATTTAATCTGTATATGGACAAATGTATGAAAGAGCTGAAAGGGTTGGATGTAGGTGCCAAAATGAGCTGAGTGTCAGTAAGCTGTCTCTTGTATGCGGATGACGCTGTCCTTCTTGCAGACAACGAGCATGAACTACAAGTCCTGGTGAATTGTATGTATGCATGCGAAATGATCTGATGATGAATGTTAATAAGTCCAAGGTAATGATTTTTGAAAAGGAAGAAACCACGACAGTCTGCAACATTAGCGTGAATGGTGAAAATTTGGAGCAAGTAGTTGAGTTCGTGTATTTAGGTAGTATGTTTACAAGAGATGGGCGAGTGGAGAGGGATATTGAAAGAAGGGTTGGGGCAGGCAACAAAGTGAATGGTGCACTTAAAGTTGTCATCGCAAACAAAAACCTATCAAAAAAAGCTAGAATGGCAGTGCACAATGGTGTTCTTCTTCCGACCCTTATGTATGGAAGCGAAGCATGGAACTGGCAAAAGAAGGATGAAAGTAGAATAAATGCAGTTGAAATGAGATCTCTTAGAAGAATGTGTGGATATTCTGTGTATGATAGAGTGCCGAATGAAAATATAAGAAGTGAATGCGGTGCGAATGATAGTGTCATGAACAAAATAATGAAAGGATCATTAAGATGGTTTGGACATATGGAAAGAATGAATGAAGAAAGAATGGTAAAAAAATTATATGTTAATGATGTAAATGGAACCAGAAATAGAGGAAGACCGAGGAAAACGTGGCACGATCAAATAAATCAAATATTGAATGTCGGCCATGTGAGGAGTCAGAGAAATCGACGCGCGTGCATGACACGATGTATGAATGTTGAGGAAGCGAGAGAAATATGTCAGGAAAGAAAAGTGTGGCAGTCCATTCTTTCTGCCTACCCCTTCGGGGAGACGGCGTGATGGTTAGTTAGTTAGTTAGTTTTATATATTTGAATGAATATTTATATAGAAAAAAATACAATCATAATTAACTGTTTATATAATAGAAACTTTGTCAACGTCAGGTCTTACAATCAACATGCAGCTGTTGCGTCATTATCAAGAGCAAGTGTTGATTGTATGACCTGACGATGCTAACATCGGTTAGCGAAACAGCTGTCGCGACAAAATATAATCAATTGTGATATTTATAACGTTTTTTATTTAAACAGTTAGTAATGTTGAAAAAGTGTTTAGGCCAAAAGAAGGGATAATACAATCATAATTAATTAGTTTCATCTGATATATTTCGGACAGATGACATCTATCATCCCCGTTATAATCTCAAGTCTAAAAATAATTATTAAGATTTTAGAAATTTTTACACTAATGAAGCTGACAACATTTTCAAAATTGGTGTGCAATGTAAAAATGCCTTTTTTAATACATATTTCTTCAAATATTATTATTATGTATATTGCTATATCTTATTCTTCTTCTTTCTAACCTTGTCACATTTACTTGGGATTGACTCTTCTTGATCGGCCTCTCCAGGACTCCTAAGTATGCATTATGGTATATTATATGTACCTATATTATTATATATTAAAAATAATGAATTTGTGAAACATCTTGTATAAAGTCTGCTTTATTTCGCTTTTTCAAGAGTATTACAAGAGTATTCTGTACTACCCTATTTAAATGATACAGAAATTACGTGAGTTTGTATATTATTATATAATGTGGAATACGAGGAGGTTAGTGAGTAAATCTTTTTGTGTACCTAGGATCATAAACCATACAATGAAGATGTGTAGATGTAGGAACGGTTTAACATTATTTGAAAATATTTGGTTTCATATTGAAATAGGATAATATATTTCTCCGCATGAAGTAAGGTCTGTAATGTACGTATGGTGATAACAAATTTAGTTGATGAATGTCCGGTATAGTGTCACAAAGGTATGTTTCTGTCGATATGTCTTGCGATGATGAAACAAAGGTACATTTTCTGATGATGACACAAAGGTATGTCTTCTAATGATAGTAAAAAGATATGTCTACTGATGATGACACAAATATATGTCTTCTGATGATGACACAAAGGTATTTCATGAGATGATGACACAAAGATTTGTCTTCTGATGATGACACAAAAGTATGTCTTCTGATTATGTCAACATAGGTTGGCGAAACAATTGTCGCGACAAACAAATAAATTGTGATACGATTTAGCAGTATTCCAATTTTGAACATTTAATAGGTATTTATTGTTTCATGAACAATGATGTTAACTACACATTAAATAATTAATACGAATGAAAACGTCATTTTTGCTGAAGTTTTATTATATTTTATGTGAATGAAATGTTTCGCCCTTCCAAGGCATTATTAAATGTCAAATGTCACATTTGATTATGCATTAGAAAGGCGAAACATATCATTCCCATTAAATATAATAAAACTTCTAGAAAACTGACGCTTACATTCGTATTAATTATTTAATAGGAATGTTTCTGCCTGAAACTTTTGATTTATTTATAAAAATGTCAAACCACAAAATATGTGCTTCATTCGAAAGCATAGTAAATTATCTTCCATAACCAGTGAAACTGTTTTGACGGATAATACATATTTCCTCTCAGTTTAAGTACTAAAAATATAAAATAAAAAAGCCCCATAATTAATTAAACAAAATATTAAATAGTAATTAAATTTACGACACATATTACTAACTCAAAAAATTATCAATCAATTATACATGTATCCACAAATTTAAATATTTTTAACTCGTAAATAATTTATTGTATCTCAATAAAGACGAAGATGTAAATTGTTTTTTGGAAACAGAATATAGTGGTCGAGGCGTTTACAGGACTTATGACCTGTCATTGGTAGGGTTAACCGATCGCTTTATGTAATACAACATTCCCCATTTCGCCCTTCTTACAACCACCACGTCTGACAATTTTTTGAAAGATGTATATATGCTACTATGTTGAGAAACACTTCACATATTTTTGTTTAATCAACACTAGCGCCATCTTTTAAGATTAAATGTAAGCATTAATCAGAAAATCTTTATTAATGCAATGTGAAAGGCTACTCAATTATCATACATTGCTAGACAACGCCAGTAGAATACTTCTCCATTGTTTTATGCTTTTTTAAACTTGAACTAGTTTTTATACAACATCTTGAATGTTACCAATACTTGTAGACAAATACTGAATTTTACCCATTGCGACTTAATCATTTTAAGAATTGATTGTATCACAATAGAGACGAAGAGGGTAAGATTGAGGGTCGACGAGGTGTTGGGAGAAGGCAGGTTTCCTGGCTGAGGAACATCCGAGAGTGGACAGGGCTGAGGACCGTGGAGGAGCTGTTCCGAGCTGCCCAGGACATGGAGGCCTACTCAAGGGTGATAGTCGTTGGGGAGACCTGACACGGAAAGAAGAAGAAGAGACGAAGATATAATTTTTTTTTTGGAAACAGAACATGCAATTGCATATTCACATATAATTGCATTTTTTTTTATTTAAAATAGTTAACCCAATTTCGCACAATATGTATCGAAATTAAAAATGCCAGGTTAAACCTTTTTGAATGTGAAAAAAGCTCATGAAACTTTGAAACTATACAAAATGATCACTTGATATTTTATTTAATTTTTATTATTGTTTAATATAAGCTCAAGTACAATACATTAAAATTATTATTTAATTTCATAAATACTAAAATATATATATTAAATTAGTTTTAATATCTAAAGAAATTGGCACCAAATAACTTAATAATTATATACATCGTTTAATAATTTGAAATTGAAAAGCATGGAGTGGGCACAAGCAGGCGTAGAGACTAGAGCGAAGTCCCTGTACATGTCAAGACCGGCCGGAACAAGATCTATAGGAAGGCCTGGACAGCGCCTAATGGATAATGGTGTGACTTTTCTGGCTAGGTTGGGTGAAACGAGCTGCCGAGAACAAAAGGCGCAGGATTAAGGAGCTTAGAATAAAATCATTAAAGATGCTATAATTCTTCAAGAGTTGTATGGCCATAGGAAGTAAGTAAAAATAGAATTTAGGAATAATATAATACAATTCATGCATTAAAATTGATTAAAAAAAACAGAATTGTTGTGATATCTATAAAATAGTAAACACAATTTACCAGGCTCGGAGTGGAACAATTTGTCATCGTCTTACTTAATTCGAGCTTTAAATTTATAGTAGGTACTATAAAATATGAGATCGCTGGAATTAATTCGAGTGGACGTTTTTTGCCGCTATAAGCCGCCCGAGTTAATTCGAGTGAGATCGTAAAGTGGTTAAAAATTTTAAGTTTAAAAATAAAAATATATAAATATTGAAACAATATGTTTCATACAGAATAAATTTGGTAGATTCTAAGGTGTAATACTTATCTTAACTTCTAACAGTCAAGATGGTGCTTCCAGTATTTATTGTTTCTTGAACAATGGTGTTAAATTCCAAATCGAATATTTAATATTAATTGAGACGTCAGTTATAGTTATTAAGAAGTTTTATTAGATTTTATGGTAGTGACATGTTTCTACTTGCTAAAATATGATCAAATATGGCGATAATCAAATGTAGCTAATGTAGAAAGCGAAAGTCACTACTGTAAAATATAATAAAACTTCTGAAAAACGAACATTTTCACTAATATTAAGTACTCTGATTATTTCGTTTACATCCGCCAAAAAAACATTTTATCTATAATATTATTTCTTTACCACAAAAATAATTCATTCTTATTTATTATTTCTTGAACAGTGATGTAAAACTCTATATTAAATAATTTATACGAATAAAAACGTTCATTTTCTAGAAAAATTATTATAGTTTATAAGAGTGACATTTTTCGCCTTTAACTACAATACTATATTACCTTATTATATTTCATTAACTAGGGTATGTTAATGGCCGGGAATTATATAATAAGTTTCGCCTCGTTCATACCTTTTTTAATGTATGATAATGCCTTAACAAGGTGAAAAATGTCATTCCCATAAAATTTAATAAAACTTCTAGAAAATATACTGCTTCATCCATATTAACCTCTATAATACGGCTGACTACATTTGCAGTCCGAATAATGTTTTTTAAGTACGGCAGACTACATTTGCAGTAAATCTTTGAAAACATCTTATAAACATTTTTTACTTTAGTGTCCTTTTGCTGACCTGTCTGATCTGTAAATGTACCTAACCAATGTTTTGCTGCATTTTAAGTCAGCCGCATGATGGTGGTTAATTTATTTATTTTGTTTACAACATCTGTTCATTACCGTGTTCATTCCTCTCTTGTATGGTAGCTTTCATGTCCTCGAAACACATTAGTTTTGATCTCTCTCTCTCGTCCACCATTAACCTTGTAACGATATTCCCTCGCGCGTCCTGCAAGGCGGCTGAGAGTTTCCTGGTGTGTCCTGCGAGGACACTAGAAGTAGATTTGCGTCTTGAGATACATTTCAACCTTTTGACATCAATATCGTTCTTGTGTCGCGTGGCCGCGAGGGACTTCCTCCGAGCTGGATGAGGACTTTCAGTGGCTGCATCCGATGACAAATCGACGTTTTCAAATTTGAAGAAACTTTCAGAAGTACCCCTTCTGTAAAAATCCGGATGGTCAACATGTGATTCGCCCCAATAACTCATCGCTTTATTGTCCATTCCTTTATCAGTAGAAACATTCTTTGAACCTATGAGCATTTCATCGCTATTAAATTCGTCTAAGGGATTTTCTGATGAACTGTTCTCAGATACCCTATCGTAATTATAAGCTTTTAATTCTCTCGAAAGCCTATTTTGTTTTCTAACATAGCCGTCATTTCCTTTTTCAGACGTATAAATATTATTACCGTTTTTATTTAATGCATTGGTGACAGCTTTTACATTAGAAGTTTTAAAAGAATCATTAGTTATTTGATTAGGTTTTTCGGATTTCTCTTTGTTGGAAAAGTTCCGTAAAACTTCGCTATCGTCTTTATTGTACGAATCAGCTGATAATTCAGTTGATTCGTCTAAGACTGTTTTTCCTGTGAGGGTAATCTTGTTTTTGATTATTTCTATCGTCTTGTTCTTCTCGTCTCCGCTGTTATTTCTGCTGTTGTATTCTTCATCTTGGTAAATTGTAACAGCGAGAACCGTATTGTTGTTTGGGTTCAAGTACTGCAGTTTAACGTTGTTGTCGTTGTACTGGGAAACCGCTTTGGTGGGAGACATAAGAGTGTTATTTCTATCTTGCATTGAGTCCTCGTTATCTCCGAATCCAAATATTCGCTTGACTGAAGTACGGAACTAGAAAAAAACACGTAAATTAGACGCTATCCCAAATATAATATTCAGCAAAATACATACATTAACTAAATGAATGACTATTTTAATTTTGAAAAATTTCACATATTTATTTTAAAAAAAAAATTATTTATTCAACTACAGTAGAACCTCTCATAACAAGAATAATTCGTTGCAGAATCTTACTCGTTGTATGAAACACTCGTTAAGCAAAACATATTTTCCCATATAAATCATTGTAAAATAAGACAATGCGTACAGTTTATTTAAATAACTGGCAAAGAAGGATAAAAGTAGAATAAATGCAGTGGAAATCAGATATCTCAGACTAATGTGTATATACTCTGGGTATGATAAACTAACTAACTAACTAACCATCACGCCTTCTCCCCGGAGGGGTAGGCAGAAAGAATGGAACGCCACACTGTTCTGTCCTGACATGCTTCTCTCGCTTCCTCTACATTCATACATCTTTTCATGCACGCACGTCGATTTCTCCGACTCCTCACGTGACCGACATTCAATATTTGATTGATTTGATCGTGCCACGTTTTCCTCGGCCTTCCTCTATTTCTAACTTCGTTCACGCCGTTTACATATACCTTCTTTACCATTCTGTCTTCACTCATTCTCTCCATGTGTCCAAACCATCTTAATGACCCTTTCCTTATTTTGTTCATAACACTTTCATTCGCACCACATTCACTTCTTATACTTGCATTTGTCACTCTATCATAAACAGATTTGGCACACATTCGTCTTAGAGATATCATTTCTACTGCATTTATTCTACTTTCATCCTTCTTTTGCCAGTTCCATGCATCACTTCCATACATAAGGGTCGGCACAAGAACACCATTGTGCACTGCCATCTTGGCTTTTCTGGGTATGATAAAGTGTCTAATGAAAATATAAGAAGTTAATGCGGTGCGAATGATGGTGTTATGAACAAAATAATGAAAGTATCATTAAGATGGTTTCGACACATGAATGAAGAATTAATGAAGAAAGAATTTTAAAAAAATTATATGTTAACGATGTAAATGAAACTAGAAATAAAGGAAGACCGAGGAAAACGCGGCACGATAAAAAAAAAACAAATATTGAATGTCGCCCACGTGAGGAGTCTGAGAAATCGACGCGCGTGCATTACATGATGTATGAATGTTGAGGAAGCGAGAGAAATATGTCAGGAAAGAAAAGTGTAGCAGTCCATTCTTTCTGCCTACCCCTTCGGGGAGACGGCGTGTTGGTTAGTTAGTTAGTTAATTTATTTTTACAGGTTAATTTAAATAAAATTACGTACTCATTAATTGTTAAAGAGCGTTACAAAAGGTTTGCAAAAAACAAAAACCAAAAAAACGAAGTAACTTGTTTATTATTTATGAATTTACGACTCCTCCACGACTCTTTGCTGTGAACACAATGTTTCTCCTAATGCCCTTCGTCGGTCAACTCTTGACTGCTCTTCACCAGATCATCAATATTGTTACTATGCACCTATAGTCCCATGGTATTAGCTAAAGACCCGTTGACGTGAAGACGGAACTTCCCTTTTCTGCGTCACTCTATATCATAGATTTCCAATATTTCCTGGGCCACCGCCCCCTTTACAAGAAAAATAAACGTTCAACGCTCCCCTCCCATAAAAGTTACTCGAAATATGGGAAAATGATTACAATACATACAATAACAAAATAAAACAAATTTTAAGTTTAATTTGCTTTATAAGTACCTACGTGATTAGCGTATTTTTTTTTCTTTTTAGACTATTTTTTTATCTGCCCACGCTCTCTATTTTTTTTTTTGTCTTCGACTGCCCCCCTGAAAAGCGATAATGCCCACAAGGGGGCGTTATCGTCCACTTTGAGAACCTAGCCTCTATATGCAAAATTTCGCTCGTTGGGAGCATTTTTTCACAGTTTGTTTTGCTTGTTATGCGAATTACTCGTTATGAGAGGTTCCACTGAATTTTACTTACATATTTTACGCCTTGTCAGTAAGACAAAAAATGGTCTAAAAATATCTCACAACGCATCTCAATCGACATTTATTTATGCGTAAAATGAAAACATTGAAATGATATATACTCTCCATAAGTTTTATTCGATTGCCAGATGTTGTTATTACTGTATAACTCACCTGGGTGTTCATGCCAACGTAGATGATTGGGTCATAACAGATGGAACTCTTCGCGACAAGGGCTGGTACAACCCCCAAGCCAGGAGACACCTGTTAACAAACGAATAATCAATACGCGTTATCTTCATATAAGCTAGTTTCTTATTAATAGCCCTATATTGATGACCCCCCCCTTTTATTTCATCATTCCAAAGTTTCTCTCCCATCTCACACTCTGTCACAATTATATAATAGGCCATAAAATCATGTACCATATTTTGCTTTGTTTTGTAAGAATGGGACATAGAAGTGGATTGAAATGAAACTGGATTAAATGTGGCCTAGATACCCTTTTTGCATTTTGCTTTTTTTCTGGAATGGTGCATTCTTCAGCTAATGTAAGTCCTGCGTGGATAGCAGGCGGGCCTAGGGATTGATTGAACGAAGCTGACGAAGGGGCGCCGCTGCGTCCTATAATAGCTTCGCGTAAGCGGTGGGTAACCTCTATCTCTAATGGCCCTTTAAAAACCCTATTCACTTGGCGGTGGTGGAAGGTTTGGACGATATCAAGGGCACCGGGTTCACAAAATTCAACTAGACCGGGTTCACCAATTCAGTTAGACGACCTTCGCGGCAGAGTGGCAAGAGCTATGACTGCCACATCGAATATCCCTGGTTTGATTCCCGGCGATGGCAGTGTGATTTTCATACTGTATTTGGTCTGGTGTAGAATTCACGTGATAATAATAAATTAGCTCCCTATCACAGGTCATGAGAATCAACATAATAGCTATAACTAATTGTATACATTAATTGGATAAATGACCTGTTGTATTAAAAAAGGAAGAAAAAATGAGTTAGCGTGACGGTGACTTTGCGTTTTCTGACGGAAAAACAGTGTGTTAATTTTTAAGGATTGATTGTATCTCAATAGAGACGAAGATGTAAATTGTTTTTTGGAAACAAAATGTGGTGGTCGAGGCGTTTACAGGACTTATGACCTGTCATTGGTTGGATTAAGCGATCGCTTTATGTTAACAACATTCCCCATTCCTCCCTTCTTACGAACACACCACGTCTGACAAATTTTTGGAAGTTGTATACTCGTATATGCTACTATTTTAAGTTTAAGCTTAATGCTTACACCTATTCTTAATAGATGGCGCTACTGTAGATTGAACTAGTAACATGTGAAGTGTGGTGCAACAAGTCCTGTAAATGTCTTGACCACCATATTCTGTTTCCAAAAAAACAAATTACATCTTCGTCTCTATTTAGATACAATCAATCCTTAAAAATGATTAACCCGCAATGGGTAAAATCCAGTATTTGTCTACAAATATTGGTAACATTCAAGTATGGTAATTTGTTAGTTTTTTTACTGGGTTGATAATTGAAACTAGCTTTAAAATACATGGTTTTATGGTCGAATCATGTACGAGGGCTGCTACGAGTACTTATATTTCTAGCATTGGCAATAAGGAGTGTCGCCAGGTGCCATCCAATATTTCAATTGGAAGCATTGTCATTTTTTAACATAACCTTATTCATAACTAACTAACTAACTAACGAACCATCTAACGTCTCTCCGAAGGGGTAGGCAGAAAGAATGGACTGCCACACTTTTCCTTCCTGACATATTTCTCTCGCTACCTCAACATTCATACATCGTGCCATGCGCGCGCGTCGATTTCTCTGACTCCTCACATGGCCGACATTCAATATTTGATTTATTTGATCGTGCCACGTTTTCCTCGGTCTTCTTCTATTTCTGGTTTTATTTACATTTTTCAAATATATTTTTTTTACCATTCTTTCTTTATTCATTCTTTCCATATGTCCAAACCATCTTAATGATCCTTTCATTATTTTGTTCATAACACCATCATTCGCACCGCATTCACTTCTAATATTTTCATTCGACACTCTATCATACACAGATTATCCACACATTCGTCTAAGAGATCTCATTTCTACTGCATTTATTCTACTTTCATTCTTCTTTTGCCAGTTCCATCCTTCGCTTCCATACATAAGGGTCGGTAGAAGAACACCATTGTGCACTCCCATTTTAGCTTTTTTAAACCTTAATCATTACGTTTTATTATTTGAGCGCCATTTATTTTTTAAAGCAACTTGAACAATTCATTTCGAGCAAAAAATGAAATTAACACGTGAACATTTTTGTGCGATTATTTTCCATAACTTTCTACGTGGATTATCAAGACAAGAGTGCACCGATGAACTTATTTTTTTATATGAAGATAAAGTACCATCTTACAGTACTGTAAAAAACTGGTAGAACGAATTCAATCGTGATCAACGTATAATAAATATCGATGATGTGAGTGAACTGATAAAACAAGATTATCATGTGATATACCATGATATTGAGGCATATTTGGGCATAGGCATGATAAGCATGAATACGATATTGCTCGATCATTTGGCCGTAAAAAAAATTGTTCGCGTTGGATCCCGCATAATCTGACAAACGCTCGAAAGAAGGCTCGTGTCGATTAATGCAAGGAAATGTTGAAAAAAATACGTTAAAGGTGCGTCAAAGACTGTGTATAACATTTAAACAGGTGACGTATCATGGATTTATACATATGAGCTCGAATCAGAACAGCAATTGACCATATAGACGTGTTCCAAGACGAGCCAAATCCAACAGAAGTTGTTCGCGGAAGAAGCACATCAAAGCAAATGGTTGCATGTTTCTTCGGCAAAACCGGTCATGTGACGACAATGACATTAGAGAAACGTAGGACAGTCAATTCTGGATAATACATGACTATTTGTTTACTAAAATTCTTCGAAGAAATTCTGAAAGTGTCGCAGAAGAGGCGAATAATTCTTCATCATGACAATGAGAGCTATCACGCATCGGCTCAAACAAAATAATTTTTTACCACCAAAACATCGAATTAATAGGTTATCCGCCGTACAGACCTAATATGGCACCAAACGACTTCTTATTGTTCCCGCACATCAAAAACAAATAACGTGGTCCACGATTTTCAACTCCCGAAGATGCCGTTGATGCGTTCAAAATGCATGTTTTGGAGTACTTCAATCAGGGTGGAAAAAGTGTATTGAAAATTGGTTCAAACGCATGAAAAACTGTATTGATCGTCATGAAGAATATTTTGAAAAACAGTAAAACCAATTTTGATCATATTTATTTGTTCTTTCATTATTAGGCCAGAAATATAAATAGCAACACTTGTACAACAAAGGTAAGAAATGTACACTCGCAAAGTATGTACACAAGTCTTGCCCGCTCGACAGTCAGCGATAGAAATTAACTCGCAAGTCACTCGGTAACCATCACCGTGCAGCGAGTATTAAAAATATTCCGATTGACCGCGTCCATGTTAATGCGGGAGATATGTGTAATTCGTTCTACGAAATCTATCAAATATAATTTACCGATTTTTTCACTCTTAAGACTTCCAGTAATTCCACACCCTGGCCTCATAGAGTACCCTCGTCCTAGAGTCCCGGGCAATTTAATCAATTACTTTACTATTAGGATCAAAGTGTACAGGGAGAGAACGTATAGCAAATCTTCGACGTCACAAAACCGAGACCCACCAACTAAGGGAAGGTAATCCCATAAAAAAATCCCTGTAGAAGGCAAAGTGAAAATGCTCCAATAACACTCTAATTAGGAAGGAAAGGAAATTACTGTGTCAGGAAACCATTCGCTACAGAGATCACCAACATTGGGGGAACGTGAAACGGTTATTCTGAAACATTACTTCGGAAAATTATGCTGAGTATACGATATATTTCAATTCTATCGGAGGGACCTAACATGACACTCTAAAAAAAAAATTATAATATATATTCAACATACCAAATCATGCGGTGCGAATTGTTCAATGAGCGCCAGAATAGCATAGGGTGTCCATGCGATCATAAATGTTACTATCATAATGAATACCATCGTCGTGACTCTTGATTCAGCCTTTGTCACCCTACCCATTCTGACAGAATTCTGCAACAAAATAATTTTTTTTAAATGGAATAACGAATTAAGAATTCTAAAAATGATTGCACTTTTATTTTAGTCTTTACCTTTTTCATAGTTCTTATGATATTGGAGTAACTGAAGGTGATGATAATCACAGGAATGAAGAGACCAAAGGCGAACAGAAACAGAATATATGTCAGGGCGTTGAGAGTCTGCTCCTCCCAGTTGATCGAGCAGCTGAAACAAAACAAAAGTTTTTTTTAAATTGACTAACTCCTAACTAACCGTCATGCCGTCTCTCCGAAGGGGTAGGCAAAAATAATGTCAAGTCGATCCGACTCCTCACGTGGCCGACAATTCATATTTGTTTTTATTTATTTATATTATTACATAATACACAAATGAGACATAACAAACGAAAATCATTTAGGCGACTCATTTGAATACAAAACAATGTTACAAAGATAAAACAACGTGAAATCAAAAAATCATACATATCAGAAGGCCCCCAAATATGTCGACGTCAGTGAGGCAGTACTCTTTCTAGTATTTGTAATATTTTTTTATGAATACTGACTCACTGACACTGAAAATGTCCAAATCCGAGACGATTAGATTCAACGTCCGAATTGCTCTTCCTACTGGCATCACTAAAGGCAGGTTGGTTCTGCGTGACGGAGCAAAGAACAATTGATGTCGGCGCTATCGAAGGTACAAAAATACCTTTTTGCTCCAGAACATAGGGATTCTCAATAGAGCCCCGAATCAGTTTGAAAAAATGCGTTGACATTAATCTTTCCCTCGGTTCAGTTCGAGGGAGTTATACCCCGGCATACCGAAGAGAAATGCCGTTGGATAGAGCCAAGGATATACCCCGTACTCTCTCATGTAGAGGGCTCTCAAAAATTTCTTTTGAACCCTCTCCAACATGAGAGAATACTGAGCCTCATGAGGACTCCATATCACGGCACCTCACGGTAGGTGAAAAATATCTCATCATCATTGGCTGATGTGTCCGAGGAAGACTGTCCTTCACGGTTGTGGGTCCGCATGTGACTGAAGAGTCCGATCCTGGACCCACACAATTTGGGGCATCTGGGGTAGGAGAAGGTGCTGGCAGTGGAGCCGTCACCATCTCCCAGTGGTCTCTCCTTTCTCCTCCTCCTCTCTGTGACATCGTTTATGCGTTGTGCTTTAAAGTCCTGCGTGCCTTAATGTACTGTTATTCTTCACCTTGGTCTGTCTTCTGCAGTCTTACCCCAGTAATCACAACCGATGTAAGTCTTTTGTAGGTTTCCTTTAAGGGAGTCCTTGAAGCGTTTCCTCTGACCACCGTGTGAACGTTTCTCTTGAGTCAGCTGAGAGTACATAATCTTAATTGGGAGTCTTGTCTCAGGTATTCTGATGACGTGACCAGCCCAGCGCAGTTTTCTCTGAATAAAGGCAGCCTCAATACTTGGCATATTGACCTCAGTCAGTATGCTGTCATATGTCCGTTTGTCCTGCCATTTCACATTTAGGATCCTAAGTAGACAGCGTTGGTGATATCGCTCTAGGGCTTTTATGTGTCTTCTAACCTATGTATATAGTATAACAAAAATATGTGTGATTTCATATAGTTGATTATTATTTTTTATATCGTACAGTATTGATTACACTTTGGATCTAGAGAAGTTTTTGTTCTGTAAATTACAATAATTTCATCTCACGAGCTTACCTAACTAACCAAAATATCAAATTTCAATTACGCAGAGGATTCTCTATCTATGGTGATTTGGCCAATATAAAGTTCATTTTCACGTAACTTACAGCACGCTCAAACGTGAAAGATATACGCATACGTAAGGTTAACATTTGATTAACGGACATGAAAAAATTCCCTCATTGAAACAAATTAATTTCTTGTTTCCTAATAATGATGTATGTAACACTCCATATTAAATAATTAGTACAGATAAAAATGTCTGTTTTCTTGAAGTTTTATAATAATTTACGTATTATTTTTCTTATATAATACGGTTAGTATAAATACGAAAAGAATTCAGTCTCTGCAACGCAGAAGAGCAATATGGTATACTTAGAATCATAATTCAATTTGAAATATCTAAAATTATTAACGTTAAAATTTGTAAATAATTGTTAAAACATGTTTCTCAATGACACTTTATTACGAACACTGAAATACTTTTCTGATTTATATAACGTCATATTCATTACTCGTGTAAACATTGTATTAAAAAATGTACTAGTTCTAAGTCATAGGTATATCCCATATTCTGAAGTTTACCCCTAATTAATAATTAATTAAATCTTCAAGTGTCCTGTCGGGTCCCCCCAACGTTGGCGATCACCTCGGCGAACCTGTCCCTGTCCTGCGCCACTCGCAACAGCTCCTCCACACTTCGGATGCCTGTCCACTCAAACAATTTACTTCAGATATCTAATGGATGAAGCACAACTCGAAAGCGCAGTGACGTCCATGGATCTGGGGGTGTTGTTCGACGCTCACTAGTCGTTTCGTCTTCACATAACTTCATAATGTAATAGCTCCCTCAAAATGCTGGTTTTGTCATCAGAAACGCCAAGATCTTTCGTAATATTCAGGTGCTGAAGTTGCTGTATAGCTCTCTGGTGAGAAATCGATTGGAATTTAGTTCCATTATCTGGGCGCCGCATGAGGTTCGATATTCCCGGATGGTGGAGAGGGTGCAAAAAAAAATTCTGCGTTACCTCTATCTTAGGGAGTATAGATATTACCCGTGGCTCTTTCCGACTGATTTCTTGCTAGGGATGCTGGGCTACCAGTCACTCGAGAGGAGACGAGATAATCTCTTGGGTGTTCACTTCTTTCGACTGATAGGTTATTTTATACACAACTCCGTGATGTAGGTCTGTTCGTCCCTGATAATTATCTTCGACAAAGGGGCCATAGATTGCTTTATCTCTCACGATGCAGAACCAACCTGCCAATGGTTATGCCGGTAGGTAGAGCAATATCTTTACTAAATTGTATCACCTCGGAGTTTGACGTATTTTGTGATAGTCTGGCTCACCTGAGGGAAGCACTGTACTTATTATAATTGTATATTCATTTTTTTTATTTGTCATGTATATTATGTTTCTCGCTCTTTTTATTATTTTATTATGTTTAACTTATTATTGTGTATCTTCAACCAGTATCCTTAGTGTATTGGAAAATAATTATGTAATGCTTAGGATTTATATTTAAATAAATAAATATTTGAAACGAAAAATATTCTATTCTTACTCTCAATATCCGCGTCTATATTCTTCCAAATTTAAGGACTAGAGATTGAAGCTGCTTATTATAATAAAAACACGATTTTAATTTTTATATTTCATATAACCGAGAACAGCCAAAAATAATCTTAAAAATTTGTAGATAAATATAATCCCGTAATTTAGCAGAATCGTGTTAATGATCAAAGACAAAGAAGACTGTGATGCTGTTATTAAATGTGAACAACTAAGCGATAAAATTCCCCTTCATCTCGAATTGTTCAGTTGACAAATAAAAGAATTCCAAAACTTCGAAGCGTTTCAAATTCAGTATCCTTTAAGTATTTCATTTCGTTTTAAACGTGGAAGAAAAAAGAACAGAAAACACAAAATCGTCGTTACAACAACATCGTCGTAAATAAACAAGAAAAAGATTATTGAAACGTGTTTACAAATGATTATTATTTCGTTAAACAAATATATACATCATTAAACCGTGAGCTCGATCAACGTAAACATTTAAAAATAAAGAAATTCTACAATCGTATAAAATCTAAAGGGCAGACACAGTTAGGACCAAACAAGTTTTGAGGACTTCCGAAATGAAGACACTGAGGACGAAAGCAGGCAAGACACTGAGGGATCGCGTGAGGAACACCAGAATAAGAAAGGTATGTGAGGTTGAGGGAGGGGAGAAAAAGGGACTGGTGTGGTCATGTTCAAAGAATGGACACCACCAGACTCCCCTATATTGCATTGCATAATCAACCTCATGGGACTCGTCCTCGTGGAAGACCTCCTAAAAGATGGAAGGACAGCTGGGAATCTAGCTCACAGGAGGAGCAACATTCTGGAGAACAGTCCACATAGGTCTACAATAAGGAAGAAGAAGAAGAAGTATAAAATCTACAATAAATATATAATATGCTTACAAAAGATGGATTAATTAAGAAATGCGTGGAAAGAAGGGTTGCAGCTGGGAACAAAATTAATGAGCCACTCAAAGTATTCACTGCAAATATAAAATATAATACCTCCACTGATGCAAAAATGGCGGTTCATATAGGAGTACTAATGCCAACCCTTATGTACGGAAGTGAATCTTAGAGCTGGCAAAAGAAAGACGAAAGTACAAAGAAGAAGGGTCAACAGTACGGCGGTACATCCTCTCCCTGTACCTCCGGGAAAACGGCGTGATGGTAAGTTAGTTAGTTTATAATTATATAATATTTCGGAATATACACGTTTTATAGAAATTTTATTCATTTACAAAACAATTTTTATTATTTATTTTGTTAATTTTAAATATCTAACTACAAAGTGAGTGCTACATATTAAAAAAAAACTTATAAAATTACAATTAATGCTAGACATAGGAGACATAGAAGGGGTACCCACCGCTTACCCGAGGCTGTTATAGGGCGCAGCGGCGCCTTTTCATCAGCCTCGCTCATTCCCTTCCTGGGACCATCCTCCGTCCATCCGGGACTGACGTAAAATGTTATTTCATTTGCGAAAATCAAAGAGACACCAGGCCACATTTAAGCTACTCTATTTTTTTTCCTATGTCCCGCACTTACAGTTATAATTAATCAATAAAATTTCTTACATAATTTAAGTATCATCACGTTATTCTGCAAGAAGATAGATGCCTTCAAACTAAATACCTGGCGCCAAGTGATCGAAAAGGCGACCCCGGGGAACAGGAAGTAACAGGAAGAGAAAAAGTCTTAATGTTGTATTATTCAGAACACTACTTTGCACTTATCATAAACATATTTCGGACCGCAGAAGTCCCTTCTCAGAGTAAATATTTTAAACGTTCTCCTCTGAGAAGGGAAGTCTACCAACTGAACAATATCTGGATGGAATAAGTGGCGAATGTTGACTGGAATTATGTGCGATCCTAAAATGCCAATAAGGACAAAGGGCAAGATTTATAAAACAGCTGTCCGGCCGGCATTACTATACGGAAGCGAAGTATGGCCAGCTAAAAAGATCCATGAACAAAAACTCCATACAACAAAAATGCGCATGCTGCGGTGGTCGGGAGGAGTCACATTGAAAGACAAGGTGCGCAACGAATATGTGAGGGGATGTTTCAAGGTAGCCCCTATAAAACAAAAGTTGTCAGAAACAAGGCTCCGGTGGTTAGTCACGTGATGAGGAGATCTCACGACCATGTCGTGAAAAAGCGTATTTCCGTGACTAGTAGGAGAGGGAGAGGAAGACCTCAAACTACCTGGCTGACGAATGTGCAGAGGGATGTGAAGGCCCTAGGCCTTAAGGAGGAAGCTGCCTACGAAAGAAATACCTGGCGCCAAATGATAAGAAAAGCCGACCCCGAGTAACGGGAAGAGGCGAGGGGAAAGAAGAAGAGACTCTGAGGAGGGAGGTCTGCCTCTCGAAACATGTTTACTAGAATGCAGTAAATGATGTGAAGATATTATTTATTTTCAAATAACAATAAAATATTAGTTTTATATCTATGATTTAATGTTTATGATTTTTCGAATTTCATAGATTCAACTTTTTTTTTTTTATAAAAAAACTAATATCAAGGATTTGCACCAATGATATCAGAATTTATTTTACAATCTTCAATGTGAGCAGAAAATAGCTCATAATTATGAAGAAGGAATCTGGTCGTGTCCAGGCTTGAACCCATGTCCCCTGGATCAGGAGCCAAGCGTTATATCCCCTAGACCACCACCCGGTTTTAAGTGTAGATGTACATATCGCAAAAGCCAACTCCTCTCAGAAACAGGCCACAAGACCTACATTAAGAATAAAGGGAGTGATACCTTATGTTTGCTGCCTCGTTGACGTAGCTTCCCCATCCGAAGAGAGGAGGGCTGGTGACGAGGAAGGAATAGGACCAGATGAAGAAAATAGACATCGAGGCACCCCTCATGCTGAGACGGTGGGATGCGAAGGGCCGGGAGACCATCATGTATCGCTCGAAGGAAAGCACCGTCAGTGTAGTAATGGAGGTTATACCTGGAAGAGACAATGATATCATATTAATCCCAAGGATGAAAGTAGAATCGGGTGGTGGTCAAGGGGATAGAACGCTTGGCTCCTGATCCAGGGGACACGGGTTCAAGCCTGGACACGACTAGATTCCTTCTTCATAATAATGAGCTATTTTCTGCTCACATTGAAGATTGTAAAATAAATTCTAATATCATTGATTAAAATCCTTGGTATTAGTCTTTTTAAAAAAAAAAATAATGAAAAAAAAAAATAATGATAATAATAAAGAATAAACAAAAAAATATGGTTTTGTAACATGGTAGGGAGATGCCTATTGGTGGCGATGAGGTTCGCAACCCATCACACCGCGTCTCCCGCGGGGCGAAAAGAGAAGTATGAAGTGCCGCATCGGTTAAAATGTGACAGTCCATTCTTTCTGCCTACCCTTTCGGGGAGACGGCGTGATGGTTAGTTAGTTAGTTAGTTAACATGGAAAGAATGAATAAAAAAATAATGGTAAAAAAGTATACGTTAACTATGTTAATAGAACTTGAAATAGAGGAAGACCGAGAAAGACGTGGCACGATCAAAAAAATCTAATATTGAATGTCAGCCAACAGAGGAGTCGAAGAAATCGACGAGCGTACATGACACGATGTATGAATATTGAGGAAGCGAGAGAAGTATTTTAGGAAAGAAATAGAAATAGTAATAAGTTAGTTAACCCTCATTGTGCTGCTGACTTCAATTGCAGTAAAAAGAAAAGTCTCGAAACTGTTTCGAACTACAACTACATTTTCAACTCAAACATATTGTTCCAGTTCATATTAATATTATGCATAATTAAGTAATAAGGAACTAAAGTAAAGGAGTTTATAAAATACATACTGGTCAACCAGTCTGTCGATGCCAGCGAGCCTGGCGACACTGATCGCTGTCGGAATGTACATACTGTATTAATGCAGAATAGCGTTAAGAAAATACAATGGAAGAAGATTGCGGTGATCCATCCTTTTGAATCCAAGAAAATAAACGTGAATATATATGAAATATTTATAGAACACATAAATTAATTTTTCTTGAATTTATCCCTATTACGTTCAACATTTCAAAGATATTTTTAGTTAAACAGGAATGTTATGTGTTGAATTATACGTATCAAGATCGTTCTGAGAAAGGACACAAAGGATCAAAATCTGGTATCAAACACAAAGAGAAAAGGGCGAATTTATATCACAAGATGGCGTATACCCATTTAACATATTAACACGATTGGTTAAATCAAATTTATGTTAAAATCATTCTGTATTCAGCCTTTTTTTCCATTCCATTCGTAATTTGAAAATTAAATTGATGTCAAGTCAGTTTATTTTCTCAAGATATTACAAACAACAATTATAGTTTAAGGCGTCTATTGGGAACAGGTAAAATATAATAAATATAAAAACTTAACCTTAGGTACATACTCGTATTTCCATAAGTCTTGTATGAAATTATGTATCTTCTTCTTTTTGTCCTGTCACACCTCTGTCGTGCATAGGGGCTCAAGGAACCTTCTCCATCCGACTCTATCGCATGCCTGATGCCTAACATCATCCCAAGTGAGGCCTGCTGCCTTAACCTCGTCCTGCAGGGCTCTTCTCCAGGTGGCTCTAGGTCTGCCTCGCTTCCTCTTCCCTCATAGGGGGCCAGTTTAGTGCGCTCTGAGCGATGCAGGCTGGGTTCCGTCTCAGAATGTGACCGATCCACTGCCATTTGCGTCTAGCGACTTGTTCTCTAATTGACTTTTCGCCTGGCACGGCATTTGACACTGTTTGGGGCCAATGGGAAGGCACTTACTTATAAACACCTGGAGTTTTCCAATAACGTCCGCGGTAGATTTCCAAGTCTTACATCCATACAACAGTACTCTTTTAACGCTACTGCTGAATATTTGGAGCTTGAGCTTTCTCGAAATGATACTAGAACGCCATACAGGGCGAAGCATAGCGAAAGCTCCTATCATACTACCGAGGTAGCAAAAGCTGGTCGAACTCTTTTTATGAAATTATGTATTTACTGTTAATTTCGCTTCATTCATTTAGCGAAAAGACTATGATATTTTAAAATTGAATCAACTGTTTTATTTAAAACTCTGTTATACTCGTAATATCACAACTTATATCATTTCTAAAATATTATCGCGAAAGCTGTTTCAGCAACCGATGTGGCATCATCACCTTCTATATAAATTCTTTCTTGTTGTATGTTTAGTTGATTGTAACACCTGATGATGCCAACATCGGTTGGGTTTTTTTTGCTGCCTGCAATCGATCTTCCACCGTGGTTGCGAAGTCAACGAATTTGCTAAGTATTTCTTTGTTGCGGAGGATAGCTGGGAAGTCACTGATAATTATGGACCTTCTTTGGCACTCCTTCTCCAGTCTCCATCGTGTCTGTGTGTAGATGTAACTGCAAATGTAGTCTGCCGCAGCTTATTGATCATTTATTTACCAAGTACATGGTTTTAATACCTCCCAACTGGGGTAACCCGTTCTAGGGAGGCATTCCTAGCACTCTATATAATTTCAATATATTATTTCTAAATTTAGGGAACAATTAATCAACAGGAGAGCAACACATATCCTAAAGAGTATAACTTAAAATTAATTGTCTTATATAATGTATTATAACACTATTTAAACTATTTACGTATTTTTAAAAATTACACTACATTCAAGCCGCCCTTTTTTTAATGTCTCCGTAGTTTCATGTTTTTTGTAATTGTGCATTGTCATTTTTTGTGGGTCGTTTATAGTTTTGTTTATTAGGTTATATAGTTTGGGTCCAAGATAGTAGAAATGTCTTTGCGCATAAGAAGTTTTTGGTACAGAAACCAATGTTTTTTTTTACTGCTAACATAGCCAACCGCACAATATAGGTTAAATAGATTTAATCCGAAGGGCGAAACGGAATAAAATGTAATATTGCGCCATATGGGATTTTGAATATTCCGGGGGTTTATTTTGGAATAATTAATATTCTATTTGAAGTTTAAAAACATATATACGCATGAAGAGTAATTGCAACATTTAATCCTTTGGGAGCTTTTTAATCACAACAGCGATTTAATGAGTTTCAATAATCAGTTTACTAAAATATTTAAACATGCAAAATTTGCCAATGTTAACATTGGCATATTCATAGAAGCTAATTTGACAGTGCATAATTATGAAATTACCAAACGAAGGATATAAATTGAATAAATGCGCTAGATTTGAAATCCCCAAGATTATCATTTTTTAAACTGAGGGTATAATAGGGGGCATAATCTATGCATAAAATTAGACCCATGTACGAAAAATTATTTTACTAATATAATATATTCAAGGATCCTTAAGATGGTTTTAATATATGGAATAAATGGACGAGAGAATAATGATTAAAATGTTGTATACAAACAGTGTGCGTAGAAAAAGAAACCGTTGAAGACCAAGGAAAGCATGGCACGACCACATGCGGCCACATGAAAAATCGACGAGCGTGCATGTTACGATGTATGAATGTGGAAGAACCTAGAGAGGTTAGTCAGGACAGCACGGTATGGCGGTCCATCCTCCCTGCCTACCCCTCCGTGAAAATGGCGTGATGGTTAGTTAGTTAGTTCGTTATATTTTCAAGTGTTACATATTATTATTATAATTATTTTGTTGAATCGCTCTTTACATCATGACAGCATGAGCCAAATCGATGTAAATGTATAGCTAGTGACTTGTGATAGGTAGCTAATCCATCGGCATTTTATTGACATGTGAATTTTATACCAGACCAAAAACAGTGTGACAATCACACTGCCCTCGCCGGGAATCGAACACGTGACCTTCGAGGTGGCAGTCAATGCACTTACCACTCTGCCACGAAGGTCGTCTGTACTTGAAATCCATAATGTCTTATGTTTGTTTTTGACAGAGATATGTTATGTTTATTTTATGTAGACGGCCTTCGTGGCAGATTGTCAACAGCTATGACTTCCATACCAAAGGTTCCGTGTTCAATTCCCGGCGATGAAAGTGTGAAAACAAATTATAAAGGCACCTTTGGTCTGATAGAATTCACGTAACAATAAAAATGATGATATACTAGCACCTACTACATATCACGAACTTAAAAAAATGTATCGAGTAATTGGGTTCAAATAAACTATTGTATACAAAAATGGGGAAAGCAACGGGACTACTACATAAATGGCCAGAAAAAAAAATATTTACTGCAAACCAATCCCTAGGATTGGAACTTATACAAAACGGGACTGAAAACAGTGAAATTGTTATATATATTGGTAGTTTTACTGTCACACAGAATCGAATTTGTTCCATACACATAGCTAACATTATACTGTGCTTACATGTGTTACTAATTTTTTATATTAAAATAATCAATTAGACCCCAAGACCACCTGAATGTCTCCAAGTTTCCCCCTGAGCCCACTATCGCCCCCCTAGAAAGGTCAGGCGCATATTGAATTACGGATTACGAATTCTTCTTTGAGGACTTGGGGTCTAGAAAATATATATCATAACTAACTAACTAACTAACAAACCATCACGCCGTCTCCCCGAAGGGGTAGGCAGAAAGAATGGACTGCCACACTTTTCTTTCCTGACATATTTCTCTCGCTTCCTCAACATTCATACATCGTGTCATGCACGCGCGTCGATTTCTCTGACTCCTCACATGGCCGACATTCAATATTTGATTTATTTGATCGTGCCACGTTTTCCTCGGTCTTCCTCTATTTCTGGTTCCATTTACATCATTTACATATAATTTTTTTACCATTCTTTCTTCATTCATTCTTTCCATATGTCCAAACCATCTTAATGATCCTTTCATTATTTTGTTCATGACACCATCATTCGCACCGCATTCACTTCTTATATTTTCATTCGGCACTCTATCATACACAGAGTATCTACACATTCTTCTAAGAGATCTCATTTCAACTGCATTTATTCTACTTTCATCCTTCTTTTGCCAGTTCCATGCTTCGCTTCCATACATAAGGGTCGGTAGAAGAACACCATTGTGCACTGCCATTATATAAAAATATTAATCTTGAACTTACCGAGTAAGGTCATGAAGAAGCCGTAAAGGACACACATGTTCTTCCCGAAGACCCAGCGGTGGGAGAGCGATGAGATCAGAGTGAAGGGATTGCCGAAGATGGATACGGAGAAGTCGGAGCAAACCAGATTGAAGAGTATCAGATTCAGGGGGGTCCAAAGCTAAAACAATATTAATGAATCAATTAATAACAACATCGGAAAAATAAATCGGAACTCGGAAAAACACGTGGGTGTGTCACGGTGTATAATTATAATTTTTATTTTTATTATTTTGTTGAAAAGCTCCTCACATCATTTAAGCGTAAGCCAGATCGAAAGGAAGGGAGAAAACAACATCAAAGGAAATATACATATAACCATGGGAATACAAATATAACAGCTTGTCGTAAGGGTATTCATGAATTAGCTATAATTGCATTCAAAGAGGTCTATTTCTTTTGCCACCTCGTTTAGAAGACGAATCGTCTTCAATCCAGGAGAACTTTGAAGCGCCTCTGTGCGGCAATTGAGGACATAAAATTAGATATGTGCCCTCGCTCCGAACGTATAGATTTAGTTCTCACATTTTTCCTGGATTAAAAATACCTCCGAATAACACTTTAAATGAATTTTTACCTCAAAAGATAATACGACAAGTTTTTCAACACTCGTGAAAGTGTTGAAAATCAACATTAATTTAAGAAATAGTGAGAGGTACAAATAAGGAAAATAGTTATACTCCCTGAGGTATAAATATTTCAAAAATCGTTTCTAGATTTTTTGTAGTTCCAAGATGACTGTTTTTTCTCTGGCGTTCCAAATTATAGAGCAGTACTCCAAAACTGCAAACAAGCGCTTTATGGAGTCGACGAATCACCATTGTGTCAGAAAATGATATTGCGTTTCGTATAACTGAAGAAGAAGAAGATAATTTTAGACATCATTTGTATTCTTTCATTTTGTTATATTCTTTCAAATATCCAATCGGTCCTAGTATCGAAATTAAAGATCCCAAAATACATATTGCAACCAACCGTGAAAAACTACGCAATTAATTATGTAAAATTTACTGAAATCAAATATTGATATTAAAGTTATTTAAGAGCATTCTGTTTTCAATACAATTGAGTTTAAATTGATGACAGCTGACATATTTATATATAATGTTTGAAAAATGTGTACATTTATTTTTAATACTACTGAATTTAATTATAATGTTATATATTTTGGTCCACTGATTGGCCTCCCCATTTGGTTTATCCATCCATCAGTCCATGATTGATTCTTTATTTATGTAGTCATCTAATATATAGAATCACGATATATATAGAATCACGATAGTGCTTTAGCAATTTTGATGCATATCTTTACACGTTTTCGAAAATAGTAACGGTGATATGTCTGACATAACCATTATTTTGTTAATTTATATTTATGAGAAATTTATATATGTCGAAAATGTATGAGGTATGCAAGTCAAATTATTTAATGATGAATGTTGGAAAGTCAAAGGTGTTGGTTTTTGAAAGGGAAGAGCAAATGACAGTTTGCAATAAGTGTGAACGAAGAGAACTTGGAACAGGTGAGGGAATTTGTGTATTTAGGTAGCATGCGGATGGCCAAACAGATAGTGACGTCGAAAAAAGGGTTGGTGCGGGTAACACAGTGAATGGAGCTTTAAAAATAGTTATTGGTAACAAGAATTTATCAATAAAAGCGAAAACGGCCGTTCACAATGGAGTTCTGGTCCCATGCCTAACGTATGGAAGCGAAGCATCGAACTGGCAGAAGAAGGATGAAAGCAGAATAAATACAGTAGAGATGAGGTCTCTAAGACGTATGTGTGGTAGAACGATATACGACTGTATCTCAAATGCTGATATAAAAAAGGAATGTAGAGCGGAAGAAGGTATTATGAACAAAATTATGAAAGGATCGCTGCGATGGTTCGGACATATGGAACGCATGGAAGGGATCGACGTGCGTGTATGACTCGGCGTGATGGTTGGTTTGTTGGTATATATTATAATATTTATACAAGCAACGGGACAATCTTCAATCTCAGTTGTGATGTTAACCCATAACCCAATAGGAAAAGTCAACCTTGATGATATGCAAATATTTTCGATAATACTCGTGTTACACGTGCGGGACCCTTTGGTTACCCTTTTGTTCTAGTTATATGTGAGGAGAAGTTTAGAGTGTATTTAAAAGCTGTTTCATGGAATTTCTCCTGTCCTTGACTGGAAAAAACTTTCGCAAAATTTAAAGTTATGAAAAAACTTAATAAAATTAGCGGTCTCTCGTCCCAAATTGGCAAACTTTGCTAATTTTGCTGGTTTTAATTGTTGAGCGACTGTCAATAACCGTCTGTAGTGACTAACTAACCATCACGCCGTCTCCCCGAAGGGGTAGGCAGAAAGAATGGACTGCCACACTTTTCTTTCCTGACATATTTCTCTCGCTTCCTCAACATTCATACATCGTGTCATGCACGCGCGTCGATTTCTCTGACTCCTCACATGGCCGACATTCAATATTTGATTTATTTGATCGTGACATGTTTTCCTCGGTCTTCCTCTATTTCTGGTTCCATTTACATCATTAACATATAATTTTTTTACAATTCTTTCTTCATTCATTCTTTCCATATGTCCAAACCATCTTAATGATCCTTTCATTATTTTGTTCATGAGACCATCATTCGCAAACCATTATTCAAATATAAGAAGTCTGTAGTGTAATACCAATTAAAACTTTAATTATGAGTTTTTTAATAAGTAGAGTTTTCTGTTAATATAGCGATAGTGGGAAAACAATATGCACAAGTATGTTTTGTTATTTATTTCACATTTTTTTGTTATATTATTTTACACTGCTGTTTTGCTCACGCCGGAGCTTTGTCGGGATAACGAAACAAACTTTGGGGTTGGATACGAGTCAAATCGAGTTGCTGTTTAAAAAAGGAATTCATGTATTAAAAATTGTTACAGTACAAATAAATTTCAAGTGCTGATATCAGAAAGGAATATAAAGCAGAATAAAGTAGTATGAAAGGATCACTGCGTTAGTTGGGATACATGGAACGCATGGATAAAGAAAAAATGGTTAAGAAAGTATACGTTAACGATGTAAATAGAGTACAAAGTCGAGGGAGATAGAGAAAAACGAGGCATGATCAATTTAATCAAATTTTAAAGATCGGCCTTGTTAGATGTTGGAAGAATCGACTTTCTTGGATGATTCGATGTATAAATGTAGATGAAGCTAGAGAGGTGTGTCAGGATAGATTGTGTTGTTTGCCGGTCCATTAGCTCTGCCTGCCCTTCCAGGAAACGGCCTGATGATTTGATTTTTGTTAATAAAAAAAAATTTAAGTAGTATTTCGACATCGTTAAACCAAAAAGAAAATGTTCAAATTTATTTAAGAAATATGCATAATGCAAACAACATATATGTGGTGGCGATTAGGTTCGCAACCCATCACACCGCGTCTCCCTCGGAGGCGCAAAGAGAAGGATGGAGTGCCGCATCGGCCGCAGTTATAGGTGTGTTATGTCAACAACGAAATTCCGGATGTTATTCGCGCGAATATTAATCGGAAGGAAGTGTGCCGCTCATATTTCCGAATTTCTAAGAAAGTGTTATTTTGATATTGGCATATCAAAATACATTGAAATAAAAACGATATACATTCGATTTGAAGACTTTATTCAATTTTGATTTAAAATATCGCGTACAACTCTCTTTTATTAATATAGTTAAATTTAAGATTACATCTTCAGTGAATAATATTATATAATAATATAAAAGAAGAAGATTGTCAACATGAAAATTAGCAAAAAATCATTATCCAAATCAAATGTCATTAAAAAAATAATGTAAGGGTCATTATCATGGTTTGGACAAATAGAAAGAATCAATGAAGATAGAATGATAAAGAAATTATATTTTAACGACGTTAATGGAACAAGACATAGAGAAAGACCGAGGCAAACGTGGCACGATCAAATCAATCTATAATTAAATCACGCCCAAGTAAGGAGTCAAAGAAATCAACGTACATGCATGACATGAATTATGAATGTGGAAGAATCGAGAGAATTATGTCTGAAAAAAACAGTCCATTATTTCTGCCTATCCCTTCGGTAGACGGAGTACGTGTAAGATTCGCTGTATGAATCTGGAGGATCCTATAAATGTTGAGCCAGAATACAGTAATATGGCGGACCATTCTCTCTGCCTACCCTAACGGGGAAACGGCATGATATTGTGTTTGTTTTATGAAGTGCTATAAATAAAAAAATAATCAGAGGTCCGAATTTGAGTAAAAGTAAAAAAAATAAGATTTTATAAAATCAAACAAAAAAACAAATACATAAACGATATATGGATGTCGAAGATCTTGAAAGGTATTTCAGAATACGAAGATTTCATTCGTAAAGATGAAGTGTTGTTTATAGGAACATGTATTACAAATTCGTTAGTTGACTCCTTCTAAACGGCTGGACCGATTTTGATGAAAGTGTGTTTAAGTAGGTTTTTGGATGGTTTATATTCAGAATTGGACCCACTAGGTGGCGCTATATTCTGGATCTCCGAAAAAAAAATCGTTCGGGCAGGACAATGTCTGTCGGGTCCGCTAGTACTTCCATATAAGTCCGATAAAACCTTCAAATTAACTTGCTTACAAATAAAATAGGATCTTACTCGTGTAGAGAATTTCTTTTTTGCAGTATTAAATTTATTTATTTTACGTACATATATTATATTCGGAATCAAGTCTTTGATGTGTAATATGTTTATATAAGGTGTCTCAAAAGAAAGTTTTAATCGTTCATAATATGTTATGTGGATATGTTAGACGTCTTCTTGGTACCTGAATTTCAAAACTTTACTGGCTATAATCAAAGAATGGCGACCTTTGTGGCAGAGTGGTAAGAACTCTGACTTCCATAGCGAAGGTCCCGGGTTCGATTCCCGGCAATGGCAGTGTGATTGTCACACTGTCTTTGGATTTACGTGACAATAAAATGGCGATAGATTGGCTACCTATCACATGTCACGAGAATCAATATAATAGCTAAAAGATAAATTGAATACAGTAATTGGGTTCAAACGACCTGTTGTATATTTAAAATTTGATTAATTTGGTCATCTCATGTTTTCCTCGGTCTGCCTCGACTCCGTACTCCATTTACATCATTAACGTATACTTTCTTAACCATTCTTTCTCCATCCATGCGCTCCATATGTCTGAACCAACGCAGCGATACTTTCATAATTTTGTTCATAATACCTTATTCCGCTCTACATTCCTTTCTTATGCGTTTGAGATTCTGTCGTATATCGTTCTACCAAACAAACGTCTTAGGGACCTCACCTCTACCGCAATTATTCTGCTCTCATCCTTCTTCTACCAGTTCCATGCTTCACTTACATACGTTAGGGTTGGGACCAGAACTCCATTGTGAACGGCCGTTTTCGCTTTCATTGTTAAATTCTTGTTTCCAATAACTATTTTTAAAGCTCCATTCACTTTGTTACCCGCACCAACCCTTATTTCGACGTCATTATTCGTAAATAATCTAAGAGTTGTCATCACAACAATATTTTATTTTGGTAACATTAGTCCATAGAACGACGAAGAAAATTCTAAATCAACATTTCGTTTCTTGTATCAATATTTTCTTAGAGCCCCCGCTGATTGTTACAAAAAGTCACAGTAACTTTTTGTCACCGAGTCAAGTGCTATGGAGGTAAATGAGAGTGCGCTCACTGTGGCGACGTGACAATACGGTAACCAAAAGTTCCAGCGGCCGGCGACATTAGCGTGACGTGACTATCACCCGGCCTGTACATTGGTATGGGAGTGCGCTCACTAGAAACTTTTTGTCACTCTGCCGGGAGACGCCTACCGAGCGGATGTGTGTTGCGAATTTTTAAGTTTATAAGATGGCGGCTTCTCTGCGAGAATATGATATTGACAATGAGTTTTTAATAGAAGAGATTGAGAAAAGGCCAGCATTGTATACAAAAAATTCAATGAACTTTTCGGATATTCATTTAAAAAGGAAATTGTGGGAGGATATTTCTATTCAATTATTTCCAGCAACAACTTAAGAGGATATTGACGTAATTCAGAATACAGGGTGTAAAATTTTCCTTTTAATAATCGTTCATTATATATGGGATGTACCCAGTAGCGTTTCTTTCGTTTAATTTTTCTTCTGCGTAATTTAAGAGCGCAAATCACTGCGACCTCTTTGAAATCCATCGCCTAAATGAACATTTTGTCGCCAGTAGTGAGCGCATCCACGGTGACACAACGTGACAGTTACAAAAAGTTACTGCAACAAAAAGTCACAGTCAGCGCCTAGCCTTAAAGTATTCTTGGGAATATTGTGACACGTGTCGATAATACGAATTTATGTCATGTCTGTTGCCATCACAAAAATAGTGAAACGGATTCTCCTCACAAACTTATATTAGCAAGATTTAAATAAACAAAGCATTACATTTTTATTATTTAAACTAACTAACTAACTAACCATCACACCGTCTCCTCTAAGGGGTAGGCAGAAAGAATGGACCGCCACACTGTTCTGTCCTGACATACTTCTCTCGATTACTCTACATTCATACATCTTGTCATGCACGCACGTCGATTTCTCGTCGACTCCTCACGTGACCGACATTTAATATTTGATGGATTTGATTGTGCCACATTTTCCTTGGTCTTCCTCTATTTCTGGTTCCATTTACATTAATTTCTGGTTCTATTTATATTTATTACATTTATTTCTGGTTCCATTTACATTTATTTCTGGTTCCATTGACATTTATTTCTGGTTCCATTTACATTTATTATTTAATAATATCAAAAATAAAGTTATGAACATTTAAGAAAAGCACTTCTTATTTTAACCACGGATTGGTAAAAATAACCCATTATTTGTCAGGGCAATATAACATAAGAACTGTCAGTTTAAATATCCCTTACTACGTATATTATCATTATTTATGATGATTTTAATTTGGGGTGTGCCATTTCGTAAAATCAATTATTTCAAGGGCGCACTATGAAAAGGCTGACGTTTCTGTAGTTTCTTAGATTTAATGTCGTTATCTTCTTCCCTTATGTATGGAAGCGAAGCACGGAACTGGTAAAAGAAGGATGAAAGTAGAATAAATACAGTAGAAATGAGATCTCTTAGACGAATGTGTGAAATACTCTGTGTATGATAGAGTGTCGAATGAAAATATAAGAAGTGAATTCGGTGCGAATGATGGTGTTATGAACAAAATAATGAAATAATCAAGTACGCTTGGACACATGGAAAGAATGAATGAAGAAAAAATGGTAAAAAAATATATGTTAATGTTGTAAATGGAACTAGGAATAGAGGAAGACCGAGGAAAACGTGGCACGATCAAATAAATCAAATATTGAATGTCGGCCATGTGAGGAGTCAGAGAAATCGACGCGCGTACATGACACGATGTATGAATGTTGAGGAAGCGAGAGAAATATGTCAGGAAAGAAAAGTGTGGCAGTCCATTCTTTCTGCCTATCCTTTCGGGGAGACAGCGTGACGGTTAGTTAGTTAATCTTCTTCTTCATGTGTCCTGCCGGGTTCCCCCAACGTTGACGACCATTTTGGAGAAAGCTTTCTTATCCTGGGCGGAGCGAAACAGCTCCCCCACAGTTCTGACGCCAGTCCATTCTCGAAGATTTCTAAGCCAGGATAGCTGTCTTCTACCGACCCCTCTGCGGTCCTCGATCTTTGCCTTCATGACGAGCTGAAGCACGGTGAAGTTATTGCCTCTGATTACATGACCAAGATATGATGTTTTACGGAGCTGAACAGTGGTGAGCAGTTCTCTATTTGCACTGGCTCTACGTAATACATCAGTGTTTGTTATCATATCGGTCAAAGATATTGTTAACATTCTACGGTGGATCCACATTTCAAACGCTTCAAGGAGGTTTAATATATTAACTTTAAGAGTCCACGCCTCGGCACCGTAAAGTAGGACGACTATACGTAACATTTGACCATTCTTTGTCTCAGCTTTAGATTTATATTGACATCACAAAGAAGGGGACAGAAAAGTCTGAAAAAAATAAGAGTCTGAGGGACAGGAAACTAACATCTCCAGACTCCAAAGACAACAAAATAAAATAATCAAATTAGCTTATAACATTGACTACCTTACCCCAACCATACAAGTTTACAGACAAACAAAACAAATGGACATATCAGACCTGACCAAATATGAGACCTTAAAAATTGTACACAGAGTGACCATGGAAAAGACAACAGACAGCACCTACAAATTAACTAAAAATTCAGACATACACAGACACTGGACCAGGAATTGTGACAGATATCACTTATCGATTGCACGAACTAAGACAGGACAATCAAGGATATTGAACAGTGGACTGAAACTTTACAATGAACTACCAAAAGACACAAGGAATCTCACTACAACTCAATATAAAAAATATCAATACATAATTAATAGTAAGATCTTAAAATGTAACCATATAACCCAATTGGTTTTTTTTTTAAATAAATCAAATAAAAAAAAATTAAAAAAAAGTTTTTCATTTTATTAAAAGCTGTTCGTACCGCTTCTATTCTTCATTTTATCTCAGTGTCAGGGGCTAATTTCTCAGTAATGATGCTTCCCAAGTATCTGAACTGTTTTACTCTCTCGATACCAACACCCTTTAGTGCAAGATGGACATTTGGATGACTTTCCCAGCTAAAAACCATTATTTTAGTTTTAGTTTAACGTCTTTTTCTTTTTTATATACTTTGATGTTCTTCTACCGACCCTTATGTATGGAAGCGAAGCATGGAACTGGCAAAGGAAGGATGAAAGTAGAATAAATGCAGTAGAAATGAGATCTCTTAGACGAATGTGTGATATTCTGTGTATGATAGAGTGTCGAATGAAAATATAAGAAGTGAATGCGGTGCGAATGATGGTGTCATGAACAAAATAATGAAAGGATCATTAAGATGGTTTGGACATATGGAAAGAATGAATGAAGAAATAATGGTAAAAAAATTATGTGTTAATGATGAAAATGGTATCCGAAATAGAGGAAGACCGAGGAAAACGTGGCACGATCAAATGAATCAAATATTGAATGTCGGCCATGTGAGGAGTCAGAGAAATCGACGCGCGTGCATGACACGATGTATGAATGTTGAGGAAGCGAGAGAAATATGTCAGGAAAGAAAGGTGTGGCAGTCCATTCTTTCTGCCTACCCCTTCGGGGAGACGGCGTGATGGTTAGTTAGTTAGTTAGTTAGTTTTTGTATATATAACTTTTTAAAAATATATTTAAAAAATATCAGACATGTTTCGGACAACCTGGTCCTTCTGGTTTATGCTTTTGTTATATCAAATATTATGAATCAATTTAAAATTTCAAATAATAATTTAAAGTTCTTATTGGAGTTCAGGTAATTACGTACAACAAAGGAAATAAATCAAAGATTGGACTTGACGTTAAATTTATTTGATTATTGATAATATTTCCTTTATTTTGCTCAAAGTTATATATTTGTTATTAACATGCAAAATTTCAAGCCATTCTCTTTATTAAATGAATTCTCTTTTTCAATGAGGTGGTTAGCAAATTCAGAAAAAATATTATTAGAGAGACATCTTATGTGCTCTTTTACTCTTAATTTAAAATTACGCCTTGTTTAACCAATATAAAAAGATGAGCAATCATTTCATTTCAGTTTATAAATCCCCGATTGAGAAAATGTATCTTCGTAGTCTTTATTATTTTTTATTAATTTATCTCAATTATTGTTTGTATAAAACGCGGGTCTAATGTCACATGGGAGTTGTTTTGAAATTATATTTGTTAAATTATTAATGTATAATATCTTTATAATATCACTGAGGAAGAACCAGGTTGTCCGAAACTAGTATGATATTTAATTTTAATTTTTTTTAGTGTTGTAGATACAAAGTCTTTATCCTCATACTAAATACTAACATGAAGGCTATATCACATGAAAAGATTCGTAATTTTGTTCGCATTTGTTTCTACTGATCGGAGTAAACGTTGGATTTCCGTTGGCATAGGTGTCATGCAGAGGTCCGAAATATACGCTGGCACTCTCTGGTGTCGAGCCTTAAACAATCAAACACAATTAGTATTTTACTCGATCCCAGATTTTGAGCCAGTGAAAAAGACAGTATTTTTGTTGCCCCAAAAACAATCGAGCAGCAGCATTGAATATACGCTATGTATTCTGCTTAATTGATTCCTTGAAAATCCAGCGAACATTCCGTTACAATAATCTAAACGTGACACTACACACGAATTTACAAGGGTTTTAGCTTCATCAATAGGTAAACATCTCCTAGAATGTTTTAGCTCCCTTAGTTGGAGGAATCCAGAATTATATTATTTATTTATAGGCCTCGATATGTGTGTTTTGTATGACAGATTTGTCCTTGTAAATATCTATATGAACGCCTAGAAACTTTAAACTTTAAGATGATAAGACTGTTTAAACTTTGATTCAAGCGAAACTAGATGATTTCATATTTACTGACAATTCCGTTTAATACAAAGTTTATTTTATTTCATTGTTTGAATTAATACATTTTAAATGTCAAACCACAAAATGAGTGCTTCATATGAAAACATAATTATAAAGATAATTTTTTTGTTCAAAATTCAGAACTTGTTACAGTATTCTTCTTCTTCTTCAAGTGCCCTGTCGGGTCCCCCCAACGTTGGCGATCACCTCGGCGAACCTGTCCCTGTCCTGCGCCGCTCGGAACAGCTCCTCAACACTTCGGATGCCGGTCCACTCCCTCACGTTTCGCAGCCAGGACATTTGTCTCCTTCCGGGCCCTCGGCGTCTCTCAATTTTTCCCTCCAATATCAGTTGGAGAAGGTGATACTTTTCCCCACGCAGTATATGACCCAGATATGAGATCTTTCGTACCTTGATAGTTGATAACAATTCCCTGTCAACTCTAGCTCGCCTCAGGACTTCGGTATTGGTAACCATGTCTGTCCAGGAAACTCTGAGCATTCGGCGATGGAGCCACATTTCAAATCCTTCCAGCGTGTTCATTGAGTTAACTTTTAGGGTCCAAGTTTCACACCCGTACAATAAAACAGACCACACATAGCATTTGATCATTCTCTGGCGGAGTTTCAAGTTTACATTACCATTGCAGAAGAGTGATTTCATTTTATTAAACGTAGCTCTTGCTGCCTCAATTCTAATTACAGTATTAATACGAATGAAAACATCCGTTTTCTAGAGTTTTATTATATATATTTTTTTATAAATGACATGTTTCGACTGTCTAAGGCCCGGTACCGGGCCGTGGATCAAATTGTATTGGGCCGCGCAAGGGCCTGCTTAAAAATCAAAATTACTTTTGAAAAATCGAACATACCCAATAAAACATAATTACAGCTTAAAATAGTTATTCCGTGTTTTCTCTGCTATTATTTGTCACGTTATTATAATTTCTCTATTATTATTTATGCGTGCATGGTACGATGTATGAATGTAGAGGAAGCCCGAGAGGTATGCCAGGAAAGAGTATTGTGGCGATCCACCCTCTCTGCCTACCCCTGCAGGGAAATGGCGTGATGGTTAGTTAGTTAGTTTTTATTTGTCACTATAACTTATGTACCACAGTTGTAAATTTTATTATTATAAATTGTACAAATATTATATATTGTTATTAAATTTAAAAAAAAAACTAAATTCAATATGTCCTAAGTGGGACGCGGTAAAATTATGAAACGTTGACCGGTCCGCGGCGACAAAAAGGTTGGGGACCACTTGTCTAAGGCATTATCAAATATATCGAATGCGGTCATTCAGTTAATTCACAATACAATTTTAAAAACAAATTAAGGGGGGTAAACCCTTCACTATTTTTTTTTTAAATCGCAATTTTTTAACCCTCATATTTCGAAAGCATTATATATTGTGAGAATATCGGAAAAAGGAAAAATTTAAATAATGAATATTTACTGAGTTATCGCAATTAATCATAACCTTTACTAATGGGTCAGGTTTCTGGTCGTAAATAAATTATTTTTTTGCGGCGAAAGTTGTCGGAAAATTTACGAAAATTGGAATATTTTGTTAAAAGCCTTCCTTTTTTATTATATACTTTTTGAATCATTTTGAAGGTTTTCCTTTCCGCTGCATATGTCTGTAATCGATAAATAAATATATTTTTTGTTTCAGATATATAGAAAATGCAGTACAAGTGCAGCACTTTTCGATGTCATGCAAAATAAGTAATGCCCTACAACGGCACCAATTTGTTTTGTATTTTTTTATGATTTTCTGCATTTCAGAGTCGAAATAAAATAATGTCAAAAAATTTTATGTTGAATTTATTATAACACTTTTTAAAATAATTTAAAAAAGACCCATTTTCGGCGTCTGAGGGGTTTGCTCCCCTTAGGGATAAACCCCAATTCCAGGAAAGTATTACCTGGAATTAGTTAAATTTACGAATTTATTTACACGAAAAATGACTACTTAATGTCTTTATATTAATCAGAAAAGAATTTCAATGTTTGAAATAAAGAGTTTCTGAGAAAAACACACCCAAACATTCTCATTGGTCCGGAGTCGGCTCGAGTGTGGTTCGGTGATATGGAGTCCCCACGAGACGAGATACTCGCTCATGTTAGAGAGGGTTTAGAAAAGATTTATGAGATATCCCTATATGAGAGAGTTTGGTAGCAATCCGTGGCTTTATCCCACTATATTCCTCTTGGGCATGCTGGGGACCAATAGTTTGCAGATAAGAAGAGATGGGTGCACACGTACCCATTTCTTCAGACTTATCAGGGGATTCTTTGAGAACTCCTTATCTTGGAGGCTATCCATCTTTATGTTCCAGATGGTTATCTTCGACAGCGTCAGCACAGACTTTTTTATCTCCCAGCATGCAGAACCAATCTACCTCTGGTGATGCCGGTGGGGAGAGCAATCAAACTGCTGAACATGATCGCTTTAGAGATCGACGTCTTACATATTCGTGAAAGTACGTTCAGAAGACTTCTTGAAGAAGAGGAGAGTTCTTGACTTTAGAGAGAGTATTATGTATTTCTAATGTCGAACCATCTCTCATGCGTTCCTGGTATTATATATTTATTATGTTTTACCTGTTCTCAATAGATGCCTTAAACTATAATTGTAGTTTGTAATATCTTTTTAGAAAATAAACTGATTTGATTTGATTTTATTTGAATGGATTTACAAATAATTATGATAATATATCAATGGAGTCTGTAGACTTTCGATTATTGTAGTTCTTTCGAGTCAAGCGTGAATTTTTCTTGTTTGCCAGTATTTCTCAAAATGTGTTATTTCTATCTGCACGAGAAAAAAATCAGTAGTACAACTTGTTCCAGAAAAAAAACAAGATGTCGGAAAGAAGATATACGTTAATGGAGGTATAGCGGAAGGTATTCATTATTCAGCAAGACCCAGAGAACTTAATCTAAGAGTATACTCGTAGGTTTCCTATAACATTGAGATACTCTTATCTTGAAAGCGATTCCTTTTATCGACGAGTTGGCAACCGAATCGGATTTCTGTAGAAGCTTTAACAAATTTACATTCACTGTTTTTGTAAGGATACATAAAGTGAATATCCTGTTAATATGCGTAAATATATTCAATTTTATAATAAAAGTCTTATTAAGTATTCTTATTGTCTCTTGTGATGCTATTGTGGTCTATTAAACTGAATGATGCGAATGTTGAAATGGTCGACCAATTTAAATACCTTGGCAGTATTATCACTAAAGCGTTTGACCCGAGCATTGAAATAAAATGCAGAAATTAAGTTGCACGAGCTGCATTTAACAGAATGAGAACAATGATCTTAACTTGAAACTCCGACAAACAATGATTAAATGTTATAAATGGTATGTTCTACTATATAGCTGCGAAATCTGGACTCTAAAAAGTGAAAGTAATGAACAGGTTGAAGGCTTTAAAGATTTGGATATACCGCAGAATGCTCCGTATACCATGGACTGATAGGGTCAGTAATGCAGACGTACTTTAGAGAGCCAGAGCCAATAGAGAGCTATCGTCGGGTGTGAAAATTAGAAAGGTCTCATAGAATATTTAGATCATGTGCTAAAGGGAGAAAAATACCACCTCCTTCGACTGATATAAATGGTTAAAGTGGAGGGACGTCGGGGGGTTGGTAGAAGGCAGCTGTCCTGACTGCAGAACATTAAAGAGTGGACAGGAATTACAAGAGTTCAGAACCTGTTCCAAGTGGCGCAGGACAGATATGCCTTTGCTGCAGTGATCGCCAACGTTGGAGGGACCTGACACGGCACCGAAAGAAGAAGATTATCTCTTGAACAATGGTGTCAAACTTCATGTGAAATAATTTAAATGAAAACAGATTGTCATTATCAGTAGCAAATCAGTAGCGTTTTAGTAGAACAGGTGGAAAAATTTAGATATCTGGGTGAGTACTTTTTTGGGCAAACGAATCAACCGTATGAAGTAATGGGTCAAGTAAACAAGACTGCGGTCTTCTCAGGATGTTTAAAGAATTCAATTTAGAAAAGCCCTGAGATGAAGATCAGCAGTAAAGTGAGGATTTGTAAGACTTGTGTATGACCCATCGTGACATATGGGATCGAGTGGCGGACGCCACAATAACGCCACAAAACGCGGACAGAAACATATCTGGCAAGAAACTACAAGATAGAATAAGAAATTCAAGGTCAAGAGATATATGCGAGGTCGAGGATGTCATTAGGTGGAGAATGCAAAGGAGAAGATACTGGCATGCACATGTGAGGATAATTGATCCATCCAGACTGGTCATTGTTCATTGTGTTGCACGGCTAACCCCAAGGTAGATGACCCCTGGGCAGACCAACAAAGAGATGGATCGACAGCTGGGAGACGGCCTCGCAGGAAGCCGACTCCCAGTTGTCGATCCATCCTGTTAAGGAACAGGCAACAAAATCTACACAAAGAAGAAGAAGAAGTAACTTCACTGATGAAAGTCTTCTGTATCCCGAAACATGCTCTTTTTTAAATACATATTCTATTGTTTTGGCCGAAACACTATTATGATGATAAATTAAAAACAAACATTGTTAACTGTTAAATTTACAACAATCAGTTATAATATCACATTTTTTATAGAATATCGCGACAGCTGTTTCGCTTACCGATGTTGGCATCATCAGATATTACAAATAACAGTTGTTTGTAACACCCGATGATGCCAACATCGATTTGCGAAACAGCTCAAAAATATGTGATATTAGAATTAGCGACACTCTAAAAAATTTGTGATTGTATAACATATAGCATTGAGACCAGAGCGGATACCACAAGGACGAAGGCTAAAATGCGGTTGGCAGAGATGCGGACGCTGGAGGAAATACTCTTCGAGATAGGGTGAGGAACACGTTAATCAGCGAAATCTGCAAGGTGAAAGATAGTCAGATGGGGCAGTCAACGCAGAAGATACTGGAATGCGCACTTGCAGGGGATGGATCTAACCAGAATCCCACACGCTGTGGCGCATTATATTCCTGCCGGCTACCGTCCCCCCGGAAGATCGCCAAATAGATGGAGGGATAGCTGGGACTCGACCTCCCAAGAGATGCCAGCCTGATTACAGGAACAGACCAAAGGTCTAAAAGAAAAAGAAGAAGAAGAATTATAATATCACAATTAATATACAATATCGCGACAGCTGTTTTGCTAACCGATGTTGGCATCTTCAGGTGTTACAAATAACAGTTGTTTGTCACACCTGATGATGCCGACATCGGTTTGCGAAACAGCTCAAAAATTCTGATATTATATTTGGCGTCATTCTCAAAAATGTACGATATTATAACAGTGTTGTAAATTTAAATTTAAATATTGTTTTTTATAAGGATTAATTGTATCTCAATAAAGACGAAGATGTAAATTGTTTTCTGGGAACAGAATATGGTGGCCGAGGCGCTTACAGGACTTATGACCTGTCATTGGTTGGGTTAAGCGATCGCTTTATGTTTAACAACATTCCCCATTTCGCCCTTCTTACGACCACCACGTCTGACAATTTTTTTGGAAGTTGTATATATGCTAGAATGCTGCGCTTATCTTCACATGTTTTAGTTCACTCTAAACTAGCGTCATTTATTAAGACTGGGAAGCATGAGCAGAATTTTTGTAAAATGTTGTTGGTTTTGTTTCCATTTTTGATATGAATTAATTATTGTGTTTTCAAGTTTAAACAAATATTGTTCAATTATGAATCCCCAACACTTAGTGATGGAGAATATAGAAGAAATAATCAATTATTCGTTAAATTATCCACATTCTGGGAATTCACGACCCACTCATTGAAAATCACTAGAGTAAAATAACAATACCTCAATTTTATCCAAGAAAAATAAAAACCTATATCCTACCCTCCAATACAATAAAAAAGTTTCCCATCGTATGGTTTTGCGTTTCGCTTTTTAAATTGATTAATAAAAATAATAATGAATATAAGGTATTATCAGGAAAGTTATTCCATGCTTTCAGATGTAAGCAAATAGAAAATATATTAAGGGTTCTTGAATGTTACCAATATTTGTAGACAAATACTGGATTTTACCCATTGCGGGTTAATCATTTTTAAGGATTGATTGTATCTCAATAGATACGAAGATGTAAATTGTTTTTTGGAAACAGAATATGGTGGTCGAGGCGTTTACAGGACTTATGAGGACATAACTAACTAACTAACTAACCATCACGCCGTCTCCCCGAAGGGGTAGGCAGAAAGAATGGAACGCCACACTGTTCTGTCCTGACATACTTCTCTCGCTTGCCTTCGAGAGGCTCGGCCTTCCTCTATTTCTAGCTCCGTTCACGCCGTTTACATATACCTTCTTTACCATTCTGTCTTCACTCATTCTTTCCATGTGTCCAAACCATCTTAATGACCCTTTCCTTATTTTGTTCATAACACTTTCATTCGCACCACATTCACTTCTTATACTTGCATTTGTCACTCTATCATATACAGATTTGCCACACATTGTCTTAGAGATCTCATTTCTACTGCATTTATTCTACTTTCATCCTTCTTTTGCCAGTTCCATGCTTCACTTCCATGCATAAGGGTCGGCATAAGAACACCATTGTGCACTGCCATTTTGGCTTTTTTGGATAGGCTTTTGTTTGCGATGACAACTTTAAGTGCACCATTTATTCTGTTGCCTGCCCCAACCCTTCTTTCGATATCCTTCTCCACCCTCCCATCCTTTTTAAACATACTTCCTAAATAAACAAATTCATCCACTTGTTCCAGATTTTCACCGTTTACACTAATGTTGCAGACTGTCATGCTTCCTTCTTTTTCGAAAATCATTACCTTGGACTTATTCACATTCATCATCAAATCGTATCGCTTGCATACCTTATACATACTAGACACCAGGGCTTGCAGTTCGTGCTCGTTATCTGCAAGTAGCACAGCGTCGTCCGCATACAACAAACAGCTTACTGACACACCGTTCATTTTTGCACCTGCTTCCAACCCTTTCAGCTCTTTCATACACTTGTCCATGTATAGATTAAACAACCATGGAGACATTCATTACACACCTTTGTTTGACACCTTTATTGATATCAAACCAGGCTGTAAGATCCCCATTTACATTGACACTAGCAGTGCTTTACGTGTACAGCAATGTAATTGCCATGAGGACAATGGTTGGGTTAAGCATAATAAGGGTTCATATTTACGAAAACGACTACGGTATTTATCAGAGATATATCACCAAAACTATACGAACATAAAAACAAAAAGGAGTATAAAATAAATCACAAAAAACTAAGTATGCTGTTTAGTTCCATATGACATATAGTCTATTTTTCTAAGTCGAATTCCTCATGATAGAGTTTCGTGTCATGGAAAAGGTCGAGGAAGGCCAAGGATGACCAAATCGCCATTTACTAATATTTCCTTGCTTTCAATGATATTCATTTACTTATTTTTGAACGTTTAACATTTACTTTACTAATTAATTTGAAATCTGAAAATGTTGGCAGAAACTGAGTTTTGATATAATTGAAAACCATGATTTAAATCATAGATGGGGAACCGCCGGCACGCGGGCCGGATCTTACCCGCGGAGAAATTTTGTCCGGCCCTGATTCATCTCGGGGAAGTAATAGAGAAATAAAATATAGTTTAAATAATGCAGATGACACGGGCACTTGCAGTGATTCGGCGAAACTCGTATACGCGCTTCAGGGGGATTTAGCGCTAAAGTCGCAATTTGACAAAGTTGCTTTGACGGATTTTTATAAATTATATTTGGTGGAAAAAAATATACAAATTAACGTACATTTGTAAGAAAGTTCATTTGTATTTTTGGCAGCACATACACAAGTGAACAGTTTTTTTCGAGGATGAAACACAATAAATAAAAAAATCGAACGAGGATAACACATGCAAATCTCGAAAATTCTACCCAATTATGATTAATTAATACCAACGCCAATATTGATAGTCTCGTAATTCAAGTACAAGGCCAATCTTCACACTAAAATTTGTAATCAGTAGGTATATAATATTATGTCGTTCATTATATAAATAAAAAAATACAAAAGAAGTAGCAACGCGTTTTATTTAATTTAACAACAACAACAACAAAAAACCATCACGCCGTTTTCCCGCAGGGGTAGGCAGAGAGAATGGACCGCCACACTTCTCTATCCTGGCACACCTCTCTAGCTTCCTCCACATTCATACATCGAGTCATACACGCACGTCGATTCTTCCGGCTTCTGACATGACCAACTTTTAATATTTGATTAATTTGGTCATGCCATGTTTTCCTCGGTCTACCTCGACTCCTTACTCCATTTACATTGTTAACGTATACTTTTTTAACCATTCTTTCTTCACCCATGCGCTCCATATGTCCGAACCAACGAAGCGAACCTTTCATAATTTTGTTCATAATACCTTCTTTCGCTCTACACTCCTTCCTAATATCAGCATTTGAGATTCTGTCGTACATCGTTCTACCACACATACGTCTTAGGGACCTCATCTCTACCGCATTTATTCTGCTCTCATCTTTCTTCTGCCAGTTCCATGCTTCGCTTCCATACATAAGGGTTGGAACCAGAACTCCATTGTGAACGCCCATTTTCGCTTTCATTGATAAATTCTTGTTTCCAATAACTACTTAATATTACCTTATTATGATTAATAATTTGGCCCGGCCCTTGACAGGGAGACAGAATGATAATTTGGCCCCAGACCTAGGAATGGTTGCCCATGCCTAATTTAAATGGACCTCTTAAATTGTAGATACAGCGGCTGTTTGCTTAATACGAAATCCACTCATCGGTCTAATCAAACAGGCAAGAAAATCTCACGGCGTTTTAAATAAACACATAACCGAATTTATCTAGATTTAAATATGGTACAAAGCAAACTGAACTTAAGATATATTCTTGACAGTCTCATTAGCGGTTCTTAATAAGTAACGAATTTCTAACACCACATTATGTTACAGGGAATTTTCTCTGGAGTGAAAACAATTACGGTGACGCGAGAATAGAGTGAAAATGAACCAATAAATTGTGTTTTCGTTTGAAGCACTCAATTTGTGGTTAGACATTTTAAACATATAGACATCAAATAATAAAACACTTGTATAAAACCACGGAATGGCGTGATGGTTAATTAGTTAGTTAGTTTGATGCCAACTAGTTTCGCTTGGACCTAAGCTTTATCTCTTTGTACATTAATATTCTAATTTCATTAATTTGCATTTCCTAGAAATTTGTGCGAATTTGGTGCGAATGATGGTGTCATGAACAAAATAATGAAAGGATCGTTAAGATGGTTTGGACATATGGAAAGAATGAATGAAGAAAGAATGGTAAAAAAATTAAATGTTAATGATGTAAATGGAACCAGAAATAGAGGAAGACCGAGGAAAACGTGGCACGATCAAATAAATCAAATATTGAATGTCGGCCATGTGAGGAGTCAGAGAAATCGACGGGCGTGCATGACACGATGTATGAATTTTGAGGAAGCGAGAGAAATATGTCAGGAATGAAAAGTGTGGCAGTCCATTCTTTCTGCCTTCCCCTTCGGCGAGACGGCGTGATGGTTAGTTAGTTAGTAAGTTTGATGCCAACTAGTTTTCCCTTGACCTAAGCTTTATCATGTTGTATATTAATCTTCTAATTTCATTAATTTGCATTTCTTAGAAATTTGCTAGCTCAAAGGTAAACATTTTTTCGATTTTCTCTTTCCTTCTCGCACCTCCTCTGATTTCACCACTGTTTATTATTATATGTGGATGTGCATTTATTGTGGATGAATATAATCTACCCCTATGCCTTGCCTTTTTGGACTATGAGAAGGCCTTCGACTCTGTCGAGACCTGGGCTGTCCTGGAGTCTCTGCAACGAAACCAGATTGATTGGAATTACGTACAGGTGTTGAAATGCCCCTACAATAACGCCACAATGTCCGTGCAAATCCAAAACCAGAAGACCAAACCGATTGAACTGCAGCGGGGAGTCAGACAAGGGGATGTAATATCTCCGAAGGTGTTCACTTGTGCTTTGGAAGATATATTTAAAACTCTGGACCGGTCTGAACGTGGCCTCAACATAAATGGCGAATACATTTCTCACCTTCGCTTTGTGGATGATATTGTTATTCTCGGGATGAATTTGGACAAAACAAAAGTCATGTATAATGAACATATTATCCAGAGATCAGTAACCGTCGATGGGTCGGCTTTCGAAGTGGTACAAGAGTACACATATCTTGGCCAAATCGTACAATTAGGACGAAACGATTTCGAGAAAGAAGCCGACCGAAGAATTCGGTTGGGTTGGGCAGCCTTTGGGAAATTACGTCATGTTCTCACTTCAAAAATACCACAATGCCTCAAGACTAAAGTCTTCAACCAGTGCGTTTTGCCAGTCATGACGTACGGAGCCGAGACGTGGACATTGACAAAAGGTCTATCTAGTCTACAGATTCAAGGTCGCCCAGCGCGCCATGGAAAGAGCCATGCTTGGAATAACCTTGAGGGACAGATTTATAAACGAATTTATTCGACAACAAACCAAGGTGGTGACTGAGGTGGCTCTACGGATAGGCGGGCTGAAGTGGCGGTGGGCTGGCAATATCTGTCGGAGAACCGACAGCCGATGGAGAAGACGGGTTCTGGAGTGGAGACCACGTACAGGATTCCGTAGAGTTGGACGTCCCCCTGCCCGCTGGACCGACGATCTGAAGAGGATTGCTGGACGTGAATGGATGGGAGCGGCGGTGGATAAGGGGCGGTGGCGGGGTTTGGGAGAGGCCTACATTCAGCAGTGGATGACAGACGGCTGATGATGATGATGATGATGTGGATGTAAATTTTGTATTCTTGTTTAGTTGTTATCATCATCGGCTGTCCCTCGTGTCGTATGTCTCCGTGCGTACCGCCCCAACCGTGGGACCGATGGATACATTGTCATATAACATATGGCCTCATTTATAATTTCTCGAATATTCCCAGATTATCCCAAGATTTTAACTACCAGCGAAACCTATTGGTGTACGCAAAATCAAATAGTTTATCGACTAGTTTCAAGTTTTACAAACTACAAAAATTGTGTTTCGTCAATTTAAGTAATATCTTCGAACTCAAAAGGAGGTCTATTACAGTTATATAGTTAAGAATAATAAAATGTTTGTCTGTACATGAAATTTCATACATGAGAATATTTTCTCCGTTACGTGAAAGAACAAATGCAATTTGACTAAGCTTAATATAAGCTTATCTTAAAGAATATCTACTCTAAACGGTTTGTGAAAAGCATTTACAAAATGCGATTCTAGGAAACTACTTTTTCAAGAACATTCTTAGTAACAATGGAAATGTTTCCTTTGCCGATAGTTAAGAAATGTTTTAATTTTATTTTATTTTGCTATCAGTAAAAATGCAAATGATTTTTTAAATTTGTTCTTCCATGCAGTTTGAGAGCTTTTATATAAAAAGTATGTATTCACCAAAGCAGCACTCTTAGTCCCCTTATATTCAACTTTGTTATGAACTACCTTTACAACAAATAAAACCTTCACTTTGGAACCTTTAATACGCGGATGATTGATTTATTTTTTCTGTTATACACAAATGAGACATAACAAACGAAAATCACTAAGACGACTCATTTCGACACAAAACGGTGTAAGAAAAATAAAATAAAGATATGAAACTAGGAACAGATGAGGGAATTTGTGTATTTCTTGATGTTGAAAGAAGGGTTGGTGCGGGTAACAAAGTGAATGGAGCTTTAAAAATAGTTATTGGAAACAAGAATTTATTAATGAAAGCGAAAGCGTTCACTTTTGAGTATTTTTTTTCTAAAATTGTTGACCTTTTTTAAATTGATTTGTTTCGAAAAGTTCGGTCCGTTTTACAACAGAGGGCTCTGGCTGCTTCAAGCTTTCAGATCTGGCGGCCATTTTTTTAGTTATCCTTAGCAACTGTCAATTAAGTTCAGTTTGTCATTCTCACAACAACATTTGTTTTATCACTCTTAAAATGTCCACTTTCGTGGTAAATTAGAAGCATTTTCGGGAATTTTTGCTGTTCTGTTATGGTGTGGTTTTAATTTTCCGAAACACCTAATATGTTTGGGAAAACTTCAATAAAATGTTGTGAAAATACAATGTTTTCAAAATGTATTCAATTATAATTTCTAAAATTTAAACTGTTTTCATTATTTACAATTGATTTGTAAAAAAAATAACATTTTCACCAAAAATATGCATATATACTACTGACCTGTTTATCTTTGAACATCAGAATAATGACCATGAGATTGAGGAAGAACCCAAAGAATCCGATGATGAATAGGACGAAGGCTGATGCCCCGTAGCCCCAGGTTGGCATGAGCTCCACGTAATCTTCATGGCGGGAGTAGATGTGGACGGAAGATGAGAAGTTGCGAATATCCATCGTTAAATACTTCGACTGTCACTCGCGTTCAGGGAACAATAATCGCAATCCAAAGCGAAAATCTTTGACTCATTTCAATTTAAAGAAAATCACATTCTGATAAAATTATTTTTAATTGTTAATTTATTGTCAAAAACACTTTTATCACTCTGCATTATTCATAATTTAACAAACAATATAAATTGTAATACTTTTATTTTCTCTTGAACAATTATGTTAAAATCCATATTTAATATTTAATGCGAATGAAAACATCTGTTTTCTAGAAGATTTATTATATAATAAATAGTAAAAATAAATGAAAAATGTAAAAAATCTTTTTAAAATGTATATTTAGTAAAAATCCACTGATGTTTGTGTCTCGCTGCCATCTTCTGGTGATCTGATCTGATCGTCCATCTTCTCCCCAGAATATGGCAGCGAGGTGCCGGGAACTAACTATACATTTTAAAAAGATTTTATACAAAAAAATATTCAACGTATGAACAACATTTTTTTTTTATTATACTCGTACATTACATTTCTCGGCTTTCTTAGGCATTATCAAATGTCAAGCAATTGATAATGCCCAAGACAGGTGAAACATGTCATTCCCATAAATTATAATAAAACTTTAGAAAACAGATGTTTTCTTTCGTATTAATTTATATAAATTATTTTTACAATACAAAATAAAATTAATTCATAATTTTCAACTGGTTATAAAAAATATTTATATAACCTTTTGTATGTTACGAAACACAGCTTATTGAATTTACTTCAGAATAATAAATCCAATGTTTTCAAAAAAACATTTTTTTTAATGAGTTATTATATTTTTAAATTACACTTAATGCACATTATATATTTTTTATTTAACATAAACGAAAATATTTATTTCTTTGCTCACGAAAATTCACATTTATCTTTTTCACATTTTTACACCTGAAACAAAAAATCATATAATTAATTTTTGATACTATAAAACATATACCTTTTAATAATAACTTAACATTTTCTAGAGATATAAGTTAAAATTTGATTATACGTGACAGAGCATGTCATGATGATGCAGATTAACGATTTCCGAAATGTTTATTACTAATGCAACCAAGGGAAAAGTATATTATATTAAATCTATTATTACTAAATACGAGTATATTATATTAAATCCACAGAATACATTCTTTTTTACTGTGAAAATTTATTTCATTTTTTTTTTGAAAAAAGCATTTTTTATGATTTCGTGAGTGAATTCAATATATTTATTTGAACAACTCATAAGGTAGTATATATGTTCAACTTATCTAGAATATTTAAAAAAAAAATAACTTGTGATTTGGGAAATATAATAACCTATGAACAAAAACTCAAACAATTATTATTATTAAACGTTATTATTATTATTATTATAATTAATTATTATAATTAATAATTATAACAAACAATTATTGTTATTATTAAATCAAACAGGTATTATTAAAGACAGACAAGCGAAACATGTCATTCACACAAAATATAATAAAACTAAAGAAAACAGACGTTTTCTCTCGTATTAATTATAAATTATAGAGTTTTACATCATTGTTCAAGAAACAACATACAAATATTTTTTTATATGAAGCACTCACTTTGTGGTTAGGCATTGTAGAAATATAAAATAAATAAAACAAACTTAGTATTTAACCACGGGATGATTATTATAATTGATGCCAACTAGTTTTGCTTGAACCCAAGCTTTATTATTCATACCGTGGTAAAATACAGAGTTTTTTTTTATTTATTTTATATTTTTTATAAATACTCGTATATTGTATTAAGGTAACATTATAACTTAATTCTCATCCCTTTGGTATTTATCCTTTTATTCGGCTCTTGGAAACTCATAATAATTGTTTAAACTGTATTTATATAGCATTGTGTTTATAAAAGGGAGTTAATTGAATGGTAATTATAAAACAATACACGTGTAAAGGTACAGCTTTAGAAAATATATTATACAATAATTTAATAATTTTAGATGGTATTTGATAATCAAAACCTTCCCACGGCAAATACATACTAAACTTTTGTCTTTCTAGAATCTTATCTTACAGGAGTATCAGCCCGAAGGCTTTTGCTCCCCCACCTGTTGGAAGTAACGATGTACGTTGTTGGGAATTAAGATATCAAATATTAACTTAATTTTAGAGTTATAATATACTGGAAAAAGATTGATGAAAGTAGGATAAATGCCGTAGAAATGATATCACAGAAAAATTTGCGAAACAACAATGTATAATAGAATACCCAATGAAGATGTTAGAAAGGAATTTAAGGCGGGTGAATGCGTCCTAAATAAAATAAAGTACAGGTCACTAAGATAGTTTGGACAAATGAAATGAATGGATGAGGGAAGAATGGTCAAAGGGATACAACAAATAGTGCTAATGGAAAAAGAAGTCGAGGAAGGTCAAGGAAGACAAAGCATGATCAAATTAATCACATGCCAAAAAGCGGCCATGTTCGAAGTTAGAACAATCAGAAAACAAAACATAGAAAAACGATATATGGTTGAATACTAAATTACGAAATAAGGAATAAATATAAGGCAGATGATTGCATCATAAGTATTAAAAAAGGACCCTTGAGAAGGTTCGGAAATATATAAAAGATGAACGAGAGAATAATGGTTAAAATGTTGTATACAAGCAATGTGAGTGGAAAGAAAAGCCGTGGAAAACCAAGGAACGCATCGCATGACCAAATAAATCAAACAAAATTATGGCAATCACTCGCTAGCAAACTCAGGCGCGCTAGTTAATCTTTCCCTTACGGTGCTAAAATAAAAACGCGCATTCCTGTGTTGGGTAGTCAGTACCCAATCAAAAATTAGCGATTTTAAATCGAAAAAATAAGAACATTCGTAGCTAATCCCCTTAATTAATTATAATTTAAGTAAAGAATTATAATAATTGGGATTTATTTGCATAAAAAAAAACATCTGGCAACGCTCACGGGACGGGCATAGGTCCACTCTGGTTGCAAGCCCGAGAGCTACTGCCGTCGACTGCCGGGCAGTGGGAACATTGAGCTCCTCGCGCTACTACAGTGAAGTATGCAAGAGTGAGATGCGAATATAGTGTCGCGCACTCATCGCTACGAATTTCGTTTCCGATTTCACAAAATATCTCGGATGTACCCGATAAATTTTGATTATTATTAATATTATTTTTTTAATCAATGCGTAAATATATTATGGAGGAATACCTAAAAACTTAACCTTGTATTTATTATATTTATAAAGATATTGATGGTTATTAGAAGCAACGTGCAGAAGATACCCATCACAGGGAAGGGAGGGTTAACCAATAATACGTATCTGGAAACGTATTTTCACAAAATTTCCATCGTTATATACTTCACCGAACATAACTTTAGCTTTTAATGATTTGAAGAGCTTATCCAATAATATTATCGTGTTATCAAAGGGCCACCACAAACTTCTAACATAAAATAAATTTCCATAGAAAAACAAATTGGTACATCTGAAAGAAATCTAAAATGCGAATATTTTATGTTATACAAATATACGAGTATACGAGTATTCTACAATTTTTATTTTGATTAATCAATTAGTTAGACCAGTGGCTCCCAATCGTTTTCGGTTTACGGCTCCTTTAAAACATTAGATTTTCCCGCGGCTCCTGTAATAGGTACATCAAATTAAAAAAAAATTCTAATTCTTGGAATTTTGTCGGCATACACGATTGTTGGCGCAAAAATTGAGAATTGGGAATTCCAACAAATTTGCCTGATTGTTTAATTGAATCTTCGCTGCGGCTCCTTAGGGAGCCGTGGCTCACATTTTGGGAATCACTGTGTTAGACTATGATAATTAAAGTGATAATCTAATGTTAATGAAAACGAAATATTTAATAGAAATGAGTATTGCCACCCTAACCCCACAATAGAAGATCTCTCAAATCACGACCTTAACACAAGCGCCCAAAATTGATCCTCCTTTAAAGGAATACTCTAGAACACACAAATCAAGCCCCTGCATAAATCAACAACCCACCAAATCACCTTTCCAACAATGTTCCCATCAGACATTAGTGGAATAGAGCTGAAACTCTGTAAAGCCAGAAGATCCTAGTCCATTCTATTTCGTTTTATTCATTGATACATGAGCGGGTGGATGATCCAAACATTCCCAACATAAAAATGTTCGGCCAAGACGTTCCTTGGACCAAAACAATCAAATACCTTGGGGTTACCTTGGATTCTAAGCTGACATGGAGGCCACACATTACAAATAAAGTCAAAGCCGCGTCAAAAGCAATCTCAGCCCTCTACCCAATGTTAGCTAGAAACAGTAAACTAAGCATCGAAAATAAACTCCTGATATACAAAACGGTTATAAGGCCGATCTTCACTTATGCAGCTCCAATCTGGGGCTACGCAGCTTCGAGTCACATACAAAAACTCCAAATCCTGCAAAATAAGGCTATCCGTTTATCGCTTGGTGCGCCTTCATGGACCAGGATTACACAACTGCACCTAGAATCGGGAATCCCGATGATAGATGAATTCATTCTGAAACTTGCCGAACGTTTTTACAAAGGACTCCCTTCACATCCCAACCCAACAATAAAAGATCTCCCAAATTACGACCCAAACACTTCCAGCCGCCACAAGCGCCCAAAATCGATTCTCCTTCAGAGGAACACTCCGGGCCACACAAATCATGCCCCGAATAAACTAACAACCCACCAAATCACCTTCCAACAATGTTCCCATCAGACGTAAGAGGAATAGCCACATGAGCTGAACCTCTGTAAGCCAGAAGATCCAAGTCCAAGTCCAAGAGGAAAAATAAGTGTGGTGGCGAACCTAAAACATGCGTACAAGTGATGGAATATTAATAATTCATCTGACTAATATTATATAATAATATAACATAATCAATACGATATCAAAAGAATCATTATCAGGCAGTACCGTCTACTGGACTTAGGCCTCTTCAATCTGCTTCCATGTTTGTCGATCCTGGGTAACACATATCCATATCGTACCAACGTTCTCACTAATGTCATCCCTCAATATTTGTATAGGGCAACATAGAGGATTCCCACCGCATACCCGAAGTTGTTATAGGCGAACGGTGCCTTTAGCCAGTTTCGTTTTTTCAATCCCCAGGCCCGTCCCTCGTCCATGCGGGACTTCGTTATAAAAATTGTATGTTAGAAATCACTGACATACCGCATGTTTTTAAATATTTAAAAAAAAAATAGGGCTAATGGATTTCATGCATTATGTTTAACCTCTCCGCGAGTGAGTTTTTTTCTACTAAACTGTATCTGGGGAGTGAGTTTTTTTTACTATTAAAATTTGTACTTTTTTAAATACAATATCATATATTAACCAAAAATAATCTCTCTTTATGAATAAAAATGTAACTTTGATCATTCTACGAGATAAAACGCAATAAAATTGAGGCGGTTTTTGGTGATCGCCAACCATCGGTTTTGCCAAACAAATGAGTTTTTTTTTAAGAATAACAGAAGTCTCTTACCGTCTCCGTTTAGGAGTGGACGGAGTACACTCTTCATCATCTCCAGATGAATCACTTTCATCTGAGGAGCTATCCGACAAAATAGGTAGTTCTTCAACATCTTCAAATGTGTCTTCACTAATGAAATCTCTCGACATAATGGCAATATCATAAAAAATTTATAACGATAAATAAATTATGAAATTTGCAATAATGTTTATTTTATAATATTACAAAACTGAAATAAAAGAAAGAGAGATACTTCATAAACACGAGTGTAAAAAATACACTAGAAACTTTGCAGACAACGACTCTAACCAAAAAATAACGAAAATTAATTTTATAATGCACTAAATACCTAAATAAAATAAAATGAATAGTAGAAATACTAAATATAAAATAATAAAGTGTATTTACAGTGAATTATATACTAAAAACACGTAAAACAAATATAAAAAAATGCTTGCGCCAAGATGTCAATACAACTCGCGGCAAATGGTTATCACTCTATGAGATGACGTCACAGATATTTTGTAGTTCAAATTTTCAGTTCGTTAATGAAGGGAACCATTTTAAATATTTGTAAAAGTACGTGACAAGGTCAATAGATGTCAATAGTAATCATATATTTTATTTAAATTAAACAGCACATTTACTATAAGCGCGGACGCGCCGGTGAGTCCAAACTCCTTGGAGACTTTTTTCGACCGGACGCGCCCGTGCGTTCATACTCCCGGACAAGTTAAAGTTTACCTATAAAATGATGTATCAAGTTAAAAATTTTAAAGTTGCATTATCGAAATAAATATAATTTTTACATTTTTATAAAAAAATATATTTGTCGAAAGCAAACATTAAAAAATCAAAGTATGCTGTATCAGTTCTTGTCTATTATCACTTGAAATTTAATTCTTTCAAGTGATATTCTTTTGATCATTAATATTAATCTCACCATAAGTGGTTACCCTAGAGCTCGACTTCTACAAAAATCCATTTTTTTAATAATATCGACCAACGTCAGAAGGTTCGTTTTTCTAGCAGAGATAGTGTAAAGATGTCGCTAGCCACACAAAAAATGTTGCTAAAATTCCTACTAGAATCATTTTTAATGCAAAGTGGCCTTACGGTATTGATGGTGCGCCTACGTAGCAGCCACCAGTGGCCTTACAGTATTGAAGTGGTTTATCTGCTCCTATTGTCTTCTATGTCCTGCCGTACATGCAAACTACACTTAAAATATTCCTAACAAAATATAAATTATATACAATCGGTCGTTTGAACCCAATTACTATATACCAACACGTCCAGAGAATTAATTCCACAAGAAACCTATACAAAACTCTGCATGAAATATCAGTTGCACGGCACCAGAGAGATCCTTAAAACGATGAAAAAATAATAATTAAATAAAACGATGTTTTTTAACTACTTCCACTTTTGTCTTTATTTAGACAGCGACCGGTTTCGCCAGGCTCGCTGGCATCGACTCGGCTCAGACTCAGGCTCGCCAGTCTGTCGATGCCAGCGAGCCTGGCGAAACCGGTCGCTGTCTAGATAAAGACAAAAGTGGAAGTAGTTAAAAAACATCGTTTTATTTAATTATTATTTAAAATGAACTTCCATCAAGAGATTTCAGTAAAATCATTTGATTATCGATGAAAAAATAGTTGGAATTCGAAGCCAATTTATATGTAGATAAACAGTTTGTTTACAACAGAACAAAACTTAAAAATATGGCGGTATCCATTTGTATAATAAAATTATGTTAATGAGTCTCCTCAGTTCACATTTTTTTATATATTGTATTCTACATAAAATATCTCATAAACCACATATTTCAATTTCTTTTCTTATACTCGTAGTAGACTCTGAGAAAGAACTCGTTAAATGTAATTGGATATCGAAGAATTGTAACCAATTCTTCATTTTTTAGCAAAATATGAGTTCAATTTTATTTAAACATGTTTATCCTTGTTAAGGCATGTTTATCTTACATATAATACGCATTCGATGTCATACTTATAAATTATAATAAGGCTACTTTAGAAAGCGTAGGTTTTCCTTCGAAGTTGAGAATGATTTCTCTATTTCTTACAGCGATTCTAAATGTACCTTAACGGCCATTTTGCGACATCGTATCCATAATACAGAGTTATTATAATAGTTTCAGTTACCATAATATGCTATAATTTATGTTTCTACTTCTATATTTTACAAATCGTTATGTTAACACGTAAAACATGACAATCCTTTACAAATTTATTGTTTCTTGAACAATGATGTAAAACTCCATATTAAATAATTAATACGAATGAAAACGCCAGTTTTCTAGAAGTTTTACTATATTTTATGGAAATGACATGTTTCGCCCTTATAAGGCATTATCAAATGTCATCACAAAAAACACACGAATACGTGGCACGATCAAATCAATCAAAAATTAAATGTCGGAGTCGGAGAAATCGACATACGTGTATGACAAGATGTATGAATGTAGAGGAATCGAGAGAAGTATGTCAGGACAGAACAGTGTGGCGTTCCATTCTTTCTGCCTACCCCTCCGGGGAGACGGCGTGATGGTTAGTTAGTAAGTTAGTTAGTAAGGGCAGCAAGAAAATAACTGGCATATTCCTATTCATACGGTTCTACTCGTATGTATATTTCCTTTGATATTCTTTTTTTTTCACCCTTTACATCGATTTGGCCCGCGCTGTAATGATGTAAGGAGTTTTTTCAACAAAATAATAACAAACTCGATCCCTCGAAGATCTGTACCATTGATCGCCAATCACTCTTTTGATGTCATCAGACCAGCTTGCTTGTGGTCTGGCCGAGTTTCTGTAGTCGGTTCTCGGTCGCCACTGAAGGGTGTACCTGGTCCATCGCTAATCTATTGTCCTTAATAAATGGTCGGCCCAATTCCACGTCAACGAAGCTATTTTGAACGCTACTTCTGTGACTTAGGCCTTTCTCGAGAGAAAGTTTATCAATGCTCGCAATATATAATACATATTTTAATTTTTACATAAAATGACCGCTAGCGAATGGAAAACCATTATTTGCAAAGTATTCTATATAATAAAACAATTAAATTCTTAACTGATTACACAACTTCATATCCCAACCAAACATTAACAATTTGTAAAATCTAAAAATACATTATAAAAGGTGAAGGTAGGCGTTCAAAAGCTAATAAGAATACTCGACCTTTTCTTTGAAATTTTGTCTGTTTTTCAACAATAATCAAAGCATTTCTATCTAAATGGAATAAGACTTTCGACGTATTTTCCTTAAATGACATTTAAGGTGCGATATGAATTAATTCAATTAATTCAAAGTATCTTTCAAATTGCTCATTGAATTGATGACGTAGCAAATTATCCTGGGTCGAATAACTTTTGAGAAGAGAGTATGACATTAAAGGGGTTAAAACTGTGAAATTCCACAATGAAGAACTATTATATAAATTCAAACACTGTTTTCACCACTTTTTTGTTAATTTTCTCGAAATGTTTCGAAAGTTTTATATCTTCGAGAGAACGATTAAAACTTTTATACCGTGCTCCCGTTGGTTAAGGTGTAAATCCTTTCGTTATAACAGAAAATTTACTAAAATATTATTCAAAACAATGTTTTCAATCTTAAAAAATATGTACATATTTATTTTCTGTTAATTTATCAATGTTGAAGAGCGCCGTTTTGATAAATTTATTACCTCAAAGGCGCACTCGGAAAAAATTGACAATTTCAGTTGTCACAATAGATATTATTCCATATCAACGAACCCGCAAAGCTAAAAAGCATAATCGTAAGAGCTCGTTTTATTAGCTTTGACTGAAATTGAATACAAGTATACAACGAATACAAGTATCTCGCCCACAACATCTTACTTTCCGGAGATTATCAAACTGCTGAGCTTCAGAGGAGGTCTTGGGTGGGCGGCATATGACAATCTGGAGAAGTTCTTGATAGTAACATTCCCCAATATCTGAAATGCAAAATGTATGATCAATGCGTACTTCCAGTACTGACATATGGAGCAGAAACGCTAACCCTTACCAAGTCGACCATAAGGAGACTCCTTGTAGCACAGAGGAAACAAGAAAGAGCCATGCTATATGAATGAATCTCAGACTTGATAAAAAATACTGATATACGTAGAAGGTCGGGAGTAACAGATGTTGTCGAAAGGGTAGCTAAGCTTAAATGGTCATTTTCAGGACATGTTGCCAAATTGGTAGACGATAGATGGACCAGAAGAGAGGTGGGAAATAGAGAGAGACCCCCCACACGATGGTCCGATGACATTCGAAAAATTGCTGGCGATTGGATGCAAAAAGCAGGAATACGCGGAGAAATATGGGGGAGGCCTATGTCCAGCTGTGGACGGCAACGGCTATTTCAGTAAGTAAGTAAGGAATTGAAATCTTCGCATTGGTTTTCGCTGATGACTTTTTCATTGTTTTGTCTATAACATTTGCATTCGCACTGCATTAACATCGTAAACATCCTTTTTACCCTCAATCATATATAGATTTAACACACATTAGTCTAAGAGTTCTCTTTTCAAATGCATTTATTCTACTTTCATCTTTCTTTTGCAAGTTTCATGTTCTCTTCCATACATAAGGATCAGTACAAGAAAAACATTGTGCACTGCCATCTAATTTTTTTTATAGACCTTTGTTAGCGATAATAAAACAAGAAAAAAACTAACTAACTAACATCATCACGCCGTCTCCACGAAGGGGTATGTAGAAAGAATGGATTGCCATACTTTAACCGATGCGATACTCCATCCTTCTCTTTTCGCCATGTGTGTTGCGAACCTCATCGCCACCAATAGGCATCTCCCGCGCACACTTCGATCGTTCAACGTAACAAACTAAATCTACAACAAATACTAAATCTACAACAAATACAAACTAAATCTACAAAACTCGTAAAACAAAATAAAAATAACATAACACAAAATGTTATTTTTGAACTTGGACATGTTGTCAGTTGCAAGATCCGGACTTTTATGTTTATTAAATTATTTTACTTATCCACCGTTCTTTTAAATAACTGTAATTAGGCCCTTCTTCTTTTTCTTCCTCAGCCTATCACCGTCTTCTTCTTCTTCTTCTTGTGCCGTGTCAGGTCCCCCCGACGTTGGCGATCACTCCGGCGAAAACCTCCCTGTCCTGCGCTGCCCGAAACAGGTCATCCACCGTCCTCATTCCGGTCCACTCTCTAATGTTGCGCAGCCAGGACATCTGTCTTCTGCCAACTCCCCGTCTTCCCTCTATCTTGCCCTCCAATATAAGTCGGAGGAGGTGGTACTTTTCTCCACGCAGCACGTGACCCAAATATGAGACCTTTCTCACTTTGACACTCGACAACAGCTCTCTCTTGGCTCCGGCTCTCCTAAGTACTTCGACGTTACTGACCTTTTCGGTCCAAGGTATACGAAGCATTCTTCTGTGTATCCACATTTCGAATGCTTCCAACCGATTCATTATGTTCACTTTTAGAGTCCATGTTTCACTTCCGTATAATAGAGCTGACCATATGTAAGCTTTTATCATTCTTTGTCGAAGTTTAAGATTCAAATTATCGTCACAGAAGAAGGGTCTCATCTTATTAAATGCAGCACGTGCAACTTCTATTCTACATTTCACTTCTGTATCTGGGTCAAGTGTTTTAGTAATGATACTGCCGAGGTATTTAAACTGGTCAACCATTTCGATATTTACTCCTTTTAGTCGCAAAGATGATCCAGAATAATCAAGTCTTCCAAACGACATCCACTTGGTCTAATAAATTAAACACTTGAGTTAGGGATACGAACTGAACTTTTATTGTTACAAAGTACATATTACATGTATTCAAAGATAGATGGCGCTACTGATATTGTCGATACATAAAATAACATCCCTACTTATCGCAATATCCACTATCACACATAAATATAAATTTAATCTAAACAAACTATCCCAAGAAGTAACATAAATTTATAATGCTTTGCTGAACACAAACTTTTCGTTAAAATGTCAGCTGGCATATCAGCTGTTGGCACATACAGTACTTTAACAATTTTATCTTTTACTAAATCACGACAAAAATGATATTTGATATCAATATGCTTTGTACGTTTATGAAAGACTGGGTTTGCACACAACTTCTGTGCGCCTTGGTTATCATTGAATATGCTTATTGTGTACATTTTATTGGTTATTTCATACTGTAATTCCTTAAGATATAATGCTTCTCTACATGCCTCAGATAGACCAATATACTCTGATTCAGTACTGGAGAGGGCTACACATTTCTGTTTCCTACATTCCCATGATATTGCACCATGAGACAACAAAAAACACATCCCGGTATATGATCTCCTATCTTCAGAGTTAGAAGCCCAATCAGCATCTACATAGCCTCTTATTTCTGAGTTACCATCTTTACAATATTTTATTCCATAAGATTTAGTTCTTTTAAGATATCTCAATACTCTCTTTGCATATTCCCAATGCTGTTTAGTGTGGCAATTATTGAATTGACTCAAAAAACTTATAGAATAACTAATATCTGGCCTAGTTAAGACTGACAGGTACATCAAACTGCCAATTAGTTGTTGATAGGGCACACATTTATTTACACCTACTTCACCCTTACTTACATTTAATTTAACCTCCATAGGTGTATCAACAACCTTACAATCACTTAAATTAAATTTGTTCAATAATTGATCAATATAAGTTTGCTGGCTCAAAGTTACATATCCTTTATCTTTGTTAAAGGTTACATTCATTCCAAGACATAGTTTAACATCACCTAAGTCTTTAATGCTAAACTTATTAGATAAAATCTGTTTCAAGCTCTTAGTTTCAGTTTTATCGTTGGAAAATATAAAGAAATCATCGACATAGACTGTTACAATGGTCTTACATTTGTTATTATCCTTTATATACATACATGGCTCTATTTTTGATCTTTCATAACCATTACTGATCAAACAATCATCTACCTTTTTATTCCAGGCCCTAGAGGCCTGCTTAAGTCCATAAATGGCCTTTTTAAGTTTTAATACTTTACTAACTGAACTACTATTATAACAATCTGGCATTTTCATATAAATGGTTTCCTCTAAATCACCATTTAAGAACGCAGTCTTAACATCTAAATGAGTGACATCTAGACCTAACTTTACAGACAATGCAAATAATAGTCTAAGAGTTGTATGTCTCACTACAGGCGAAAATGTTTCAGTATAGTCCACACCATGTTTTTGGGTGAAGCCCTTTGCGACTAGACGAGCACGGTAACGCACATTGTTTTCACTATCGTACTTTTTCCGCAACACCCACTTGCACTGCACTATAGTACCATCTTTTGGAACATCTACGAGTTCCCACGCACTATTTTTCTCGAACGACTGTAGCTCTTCCTGCACTGCCGCTAACCACTGTGCTTTCTCAGGTCCTTCCAAGGCTTCTTGCAATAATATCTCACCCGTGAACATCTGGTCATCTTCTATGCAAGCACTTGCAAATCCAAATCTGTCTGGCTGCTTTCTATGCCGAGGACCACTTATTGTGTTGACATTGTTGAGTATTATGGAGTCTTCACTGTCTGTTGCACCAGACTCTGAGCTATCCAATGTTTCATCTTCACAAGGTACATACATTTCACCACTGTCATCCATGTTCAAGCTATCTGATTGTTCATGTGAATCTTCCTGAAGTGTCAAACCTTCTTCCCCTACTGGAACTGTATTCACATCATCTGAACAATGTTCCTGTACCTCCAGAAGATTATTCTCTGTCTCTATCTTCTCCAATACTATAACATCCCTACTGGTAGTGATGACATTAGACTTCGGGTTGTAAATCCTGTACCCTTTGACTTCATTAGAATAGCCGACAAGGATACATTTTTCAGCTTTTCTGTCCCATTTCAATCTCTTTTGTTTTGGCACATGTACCATAATTATACTACCAAAAATACGTAGGTGACTTACATCAGGCTTTCTGTCTGTCCATATCTCGAAAGGAGTTTTATAATTTAAGGATGTAGTCACAGTTCTGTTCTGTAAGTACACTGCAGTGTGTGCAGCCTCTGCCCAAAACCTTTTCTCGAGACCTGCATCGAACAACAGACACTTGGCTTTCTCAACAATAGTCCGGTTATATCGCTCCGAGAGTCCATTCTGCTCTGGCGTGTATGGGTTTGTTTTCTGATGTACTATCCCATGCGACATCAAAAAATCATCAAACTTGCTGTTGCAGAATTCTGTCCCATTGTCACTTCTCAAAATCTTAATCTTGCGATTAAGTTGATTCTCAACCTCTGCTTTGTATTGTTGAAAGCATTTCAACGCCTCATCCTTTGTTTTTAGGAAATAAATATATGTCATACGACTAAAATCATCGATGAACAGCATAAAGTATCTCGAACCACCTATTGACCGATTTTCCATTGGTCCACAGAGATCGGTATGCACAATATGTAACAACTCAGTACTTCTGCTACCTTCTTTGGGAAAAGGCAACCGGCTTTGCTTGCCCTCACAGCATGCGACACATGATGACTTGGACATATCAATCTTACTATCAATTGTCAATCCCTCTACAGCATCTTGCATCTTGTTCAAATACTGGCTGTTGACATGACCCAAACGTCGATGCCAAACTGCACTGGACACAGTCATTGCAGTTGCTGAACAATATTCAGACATATTCAGTTTATATACACCATTCAACAGACATGCTGTAGCCACAAGTACTCCTGCCTTATTGAAAATCTGACAACCATTGTTGTTAAATAAAACTTTGTTTCCTTTGGATATAAGTTGACTGACAGACAACAGATTTGTAGTCAACTTTGGTACGCACAATACACCTTCCACTGTAATATCGTATTCACAGGCGTGCGTCTTTGTCGTAATCTGCACATCTCCAGTACATAATACAGGTACTTTATTTTTGTTTGCCACGACAATTTCCTTAATCATAAGATCCCGCGACACATTTGACAACCATTCTTTGTTCGCTGTAAGATGAACACTCGCCCCGGAGTCAATATACCAATCGCTTTTGCAAAATTCACCATTCAAGAACACGGTGCTAAACGCATTACTGCTTGTACGCTCATTATTATTTGTATTCGATGAACTTTTGTTCGAAAATGTACATTGATTTCGATAATGGCCTGTTTGTTTACATCTATAACATGTTATGACTTTTGGTTTTGACTTTGACATATGGGCATTGTCTTTGGTTGAAGTGCTACCAACTTTCCGGTTCTTCTTATAACTCGCAAACGCACCACTGGAATTGAAAGCGCTGCTGTCGCCTCCGTTTCCGCTTTCTTCCATGTCCAACAACTTTGTTTTAATGGCGTTTTGACCGTTATCACCGTCTACTCCTGGACAAAGGCCTCCTCCATTCCCTTCCATGTCACTCTGTCTTGTACAGACTGCATCCAGGTTATTCCGGCGTGTCTGTTCAGATCATCCTTCCATCGTGTTGCGGTCGCCCTGCACTTCTCTTTGCCGTCCACGGTCTCCAAGACAGCAGTCTTCTTGTCCATTTTTCATCTGAGCTTCTGGCTACATGACCTGCCCATTGCCATTTTAGAGTCGCCACCCGTTGGATGATGTCAGGGACGTTTGTTTTTTCTCTCACCATATCGTTTCTGACTCTGTCTCTTGGGCTTATTCCTAACATGGACCTCTTTCCATGGATCTTTGGGTCACTCGTAGTTTCTCGGCACTTTGTTTGGACAATGTTACAGTTTCAAGACCATAAGTATCAACTGGCAGAACACAGGCACTTAAAACAATCCAACCCTAGCAAGAACTTCAAAATGTTTGAATTTTGAATTAAACAAACAAACAAACAAACAAACCATCACGCCGTTTCCCCGCAGGGGTAGGCAGAGAGAATGGACCGCCACACTACTCTATCCTGGGAAACCTCTCTAGCTTCCTCCGCGTTCATACAACGAGTCATACACGCACGTCGATTCTTCCGACTTCTAACATGACCAACCTTTAAAATTTGATTAATTTGGTCATGCCATGTTTTCCTCGGTCTGCCTCGACTTCGTACCCCATTTAAATCATTAACGTATACTTTCCTAACCATTCTTTCTCCATCCATGCGTTCCATATGTCCAAACCAACGCAGCGATCCTTTCATAATTTTGTTCATAATACCTTCTTTCGCTCTACATTCCTTTCTTATATCAGCATTTGAGATTCTGTCATATATCGTTCTACCACACATACGTCTTAGGGACCTCATCTCTACCGCATTTATTCTACTCTCATCTTTCTTCTGCCAGTTCCATGCTTCGCTTCCATACATTAGGGTTGGGACCAGAACTCCATTGTGAACGGCCGTTTTCGCTTTCATTGATAAATTCTTGTTTCCAATAACTATTTTTAAAGCTCCATTCACTTTGTTACCCGCACCAACCCTTCTTTCGACGTCACTATCCATTCGGGCATCTGCTGTGAATATGCTACCTAAATACACAAATTCCCTCACCTGTTTCAAGTTCTCTTCGTTCACACTTATATTACAAACTGTCATTTGCTCTTCCCTTTCGAAAACCATCACCTTTGACTTTCCGACATTCATTGAATTAAATTAGTATAACTTATTCTTCCACGTATCTACCGTTTTTTTGATTAACTGTATTTAGACACTTATTTAAACAATAAAGTATTAATGGTAAAAATGCGTTTTCTCTAAAATATTTTATTCTCCAAATCAACCTGGAACATTAAAATAAATGTATGTTTTGAACTGGAATTATCTTTATTATCAAAATTTATTCAAGTTCCTACTCTTTTCTGCGATATCCACTCCTATTCGATCCTTAATTGTTATTCTATGCAAATAATCCAATTTGAAAATCGATCACGGACTTTCTAAAATTATAACGATCTCTTGGACAAAAGATGATGGCTATGGTAAAGTGAAAGGGGTCAAACTACATTTGTGTGTTTTAAAAAGGTTTAAAAGCTGTTTTCTTTATTATAAATTAAAGTTTGTTTTTGAAAATTTGGTTTGGTTCATGTGGTGCTCCTGTTAATTTGGAGATATTTCGCGTATAAGTGAATTGTTTTGGTCAATTTAACTGTTGCCGCACTTTATAATAGTTAATTGTGACACGTAATACGTTTGTGCTGTTTTGCTGTTAAAATTATATTAGTTTTATCGTTTTTATAAAGAATTTTGACAGGTGTAAAAATAAATTTTTCATTTGTTCCAATGACAATTTGAATAATTCCTTCAATATTATTTCTTGCTGGTTAAGTTCCTAATTACAGCTAATTTAAAAAACGGTGGATACGTGTAACATAAATTAAATAAACACAAAAGTCCGGATCGTCCATGTCAAAATGTGCAACATCGAAAAAAACATTATGTGTTATTACATTATGTGCTAAATTAAAAAAACGACGGAATCGTGGAACATAAATTAAATAGTCAATATGTGCACCATCTAAAAAGAACATTTTGTGTTAAATTATTTTTATTTTGTTATTTTATTTTATATCATTGTATTTTATATTATTTATTTTAGATTTATTTTGTGGATGTTGCACGATCAAAGTGTGCGCGGGATATGCCTCTTGGTGGCGATGAGGTTCGCAACCCATCACACCGCGTCTCCCGCGAAGCGAAAAGAGAAGGATGGAGTGCCGCATCAGTAAAAGTGTGACAGTCCATTCTTTCTGCCTACCCTTTCAGGGAGATGGCGTGATGGTTAGTTAGTTAGTTAGTTAAATTAAAGTCCAGATCGTCCAACTGACGACAAGTGCACCATCTAAAAGAACATAATGTGTTAAATTATTTTTATTTCGTTATTTTTTTTTATATCATTGTATTTTATATAATTTGTTTTAGATTTATTTTGTGGACGTTGGCAATCGAAGTGTGCGCGGGAGATGCCTATTGGTGGCGATGAGGTTCGCAACCCATCACACCGCGTCTCTCGCGGGGGCGAAAATATACGTATGGAGTGTCGCATCGGTTAATGTGTGGCAGTCCATTCTTTCGGCCTACCCTTTCGGGGAGATGGCGTGATGGTTAGTTAGTTAGTTTAGTTCATTCTATATCGAAAATCAGGATACTCGGTCCTAAAATAGACGAGTATTTCTGAACTATCTTACCAACCAACCATCACGCCGTCTTACCGAAGGGGTAGCCAGAAAAAATGATCCGCCACACTCATTCATTCCTGACATACTTCTCGCGATTCCTCAACATTCATGCATCGTGTTATCAGTTTATTATTTACTCAAAAGATATAACAAATAAACTGTTAAATTAAATTTTTATGTTATTAATCGTAACACCTGATGATGTCAACATAGGTTGACGAAACAGGTGTCGCTTAAAATAAATATACAATTGTGATACATAAAACAATTTTTTTTAGTTAAACAGTTTATAATGTTTAAGTATCGTAGTGTTTCGGCCAAAAAAATGGACTATTTAAGATATAACTAACATATTTATAGTTTAAGGCATCAATTTGAAAAAAGGTACCGGGAACGCATAAGAAAAGGTTATACTTTGATGCACGCACGTCGATTTCTCCGACTCCTCACGTGACCGATATTGAATATTTGATTTATTTAATCGGGCCACGTTTTCCTCGTTCTTCCTCTATTTCTTGTTCCGTATAATAGCCCGAGAGGTGTCCCCTTGCTTTATTTGGAGAGTTTTCTATTGCGTTTGCCTTCTCTTTCTGGTGGTAGAATCCGGTTTTGGAGCGCTGAAAATTCATCAAATTTAATAAATTCAATTTAAAGAAAATGGGGGATATAACCTTTTTCATTTACACAATGAATAATTACTTCCAAGGGTAGACCCTTGAATATTAAGGTCATTAATTTTACAATACTTCGTATTTTATTACATATTATATTTAAAATTTAAATGGATCATTGTGTTCATAAGTTCAGCCTTAAGATTTTACATAAATAATTAAGCTAATATTAAATATATATACAAATACTTATTTTAAATCTTCTCGTATTTTTATTCGAAGATTTTCGACAAAAAGTAAACTAACTAACTAATCAACCTTCACGCCGTTATCCAGAGGGGTAGGCAGAGAGGATGGACACCTAACTGTTTCATCCTTACATAATACTCGTGCCCCTTCTACATTCACACACCGTGACACGCACGCTCGTAGATTGTTCCTACTTCGAACATGGCTGCCTTTCAGAATTTGGTTAATTTGATCATACCATGTTTTCTTTGGCCTCCCGCGACTTATTTTTCTATTCGCACTACCTACTGTTATATACAATATATATTTTTATCCAATTTTTGCTCATCCATTCGTTCCATATGTCAAAACCATCTTAGTGACGCTTTCTTAATTTTATTTAGGACGCATTCATCCGCCATACATTCCTTTCTAACTTCTTCATTAAGTATTATATGTATTGTGTGATTTTGGGTAACACCGTGTGATTTATCCTTCTCGACCGACGTTTCGGAGATCGTTGCAGTCTCCATCTTCAAAGTAATGTGGTGGTGGTAATGGGCATGTAATGGGTAATTTGGTGGTGATAATGGGCCATTACCACCACCATATTACCCTGAAGATGGAGACTGCAAAGATCTCCGAAACGTCGTTCGAGAAGGAGAAATCACACGGTGTTACCCAAAATCACACAATACATATAATACTTAATGAAGAAGTTAGAAAGGAATGTATGGCGGATGAATGCGTCCTAAATAAAATTAAGAAAGCGTCACTAAGATGGTTTTGACATATGGAACGAATGGATGAGGAAAAATTGGATAAAAATATATGGGCATGTAATGGGTAATTTGGTGGGGATAATGGGCCATTACCACCACCATATTACCCTGAAGATGGAGACTGCAAAGATCTCCGAAACGTCGTTCGAGAAGGAGAAATCACACGGTGTTACCCAAAATCACACAAAACATATTGCTGCCAACCGTGAAAATCTACGCAATTATTGAGTATTATATTATTATATATTGTTTTTTTCGCACATTATTCTAAGTAATCTCATTTCTACGGCTTTTATTATACTTTCATTCAACCAACTCCAAGCTCCCATATATAAGCGTCGGCACTAGAACCCCATTGCGCACTGCCATTCTTGCTTGAGTCGATATATTTCTATTTGCAGTGATGGTTTTGAGTTCACGATTTATTTTGTTTCCAGTATAATCTAAATATGTCTAAATTGAGATATTTTCAAATGCCCAGACACCTGTGAATTCTTGAGATGACTTGTTTATTTTGATACCTTAATATTGTATATTGTAAATAACAAGAGAACCTTACCTTATCTTATTCACAGAGGTGTAGAACCGTACAAACTTTGAGCCACACTCTTAGATTGATTAATGTTTAAAATAATTATTTTAACTAACTACGTATACAGGTATATTAGACATGTGTCAGACCCATAATGACTTATGGTATAGAATCGAGGGCTGACACAAATAGAACCAAAGCACTAAATCCAACCCGCCGAAATGAAGGCACTCCGCGCTATTCTGGGCAAAACACTGAGGGACAGAATCAGAAACACAGTAATACGTGAGACCTGCGATACCGAAGATATTGTCAGATGGGGCAGGAAAAGAAGACGCTTCTGGCGCGACCACGTAGAACGAAAAAGCGACGATAGACTCCCCCAAGCATATGCAAACAACGTGCCAATGGGAACTCGCCAACCCAGAAGACCTGCGAAGAGATGGCGAGACAGTTGAAGTTCTGTGTCCCAGGAGACCTCAACCACATAAAAATAGATCCACAGATCTATTACAATAGGAAGAAGACGAACTAAAAGACAAAATCTACACCCACCTGATACTCGTACCACAAAGTTTGGTCTTAAGTCTCTGCTGTACCTGGCTTGTAGGGAGTATAACAGGCTTCCTGAGAGTATTCGAGGGTCTAGAAATGTGGCTAACAGCCTAAAGCTGTATTACCTCAGGCAGTTTGTGAAAAATGGTATTTATTTGTCTTTTTGTGTTTGTAATCATTGTGTGTCTGTCATGAATATGTTTTATTGTAATCATTGTAATTATATTAAGGCCCAAAATGAGTTTTTATAACTCATGGGAAATACATGATTTATTATGTATTTTTATAAATAAAAATAAATAAAAAATAAATAAATAAAATAAAAACTAGCTAATTAATCATCACGCCTTCTCCCCCGCAGAAAGATTGGACCGCCACACTGTTCCGTCCTGACTAACATCTCTCGCCTACTCTATATTCATACATCATGTCATGCACGCACGTCGTTTTTACTCCTCACGTGACCGACATTTAATATTTAATTGATTTGAACGGGCCACGTTTTCCTAGGCATTTTCCTATTTCTAGCTCCGTTCATGTAGTTTACATATACCTTCTTCACTAATCTGTCTTCGTTCATACTTTCCATGTGTTCAAATCATCTTAACGACCCTTTTTCTTTTATTTTGTTTACACTTTCATTCGCACGGTATTCTAACTAACTAACTAACCATCACGCCGTCTCTCCGAAGGGGTAGGTAGAAAGAATGGGCTGCCACACTTTTCTTTCTTGACACATTTTGACTTCCTCAACATTCATACATGTTGTCATGCACGCGCTTCGATTTCTCTGACTCCTCACGTGGCCGACATTTAATATTTAATTGATTTGATTGTGCCACGTTTTCCTCGATCTTCCTCTATTTCTAGTTCCATTTATATCGTTAACATATACTTTTTTACCATTCTTTTTTCATTCATTCTTTCCATATGTCCAAACCATCTTAATAATCCTTTCATTATTTTGTTCATAACACCATGATTCGCACCGCATTCACTTCTTATATTTTCCTCCGATACTCTATCACACAGAAAATCTACACATTCTTCTAAGATATCTCATTTCTACTGCATATATTCTGCTTTCATCATTCTTCTGCCAGTTCTATACATTCGCACCGTATTCACTACTTATATTTGCATTTGACACATACATCTTAGAGATCTCATTTCTACTGCATTTATTATATTTTCATCCTTTTTCTTAAAGCTCCATGCTTCACTTCCGTACATAAGGGTCGACACAAGAACACCATTGTGCATAATTATTTAAAATGGATTTAATTCCCATACAAACACGCCGCTTGTTAAAAAAAATATTTGCACACACTCGTATAAATTCGGAAAAAAACTGTCGTTCTAAAATAATGTAAAAAAAAACGTGGCATTTAAATAAGCGGACCCAAAATCATCGGTTATTATCGGTTGATTTAATAACGGATCGACCCCGAAAAAATTTGCCAACGATATAATCCCATTCGGGGAAAAAAGATGGATGAAAGTACGCGCAGGATAGAGGAAAATTGCTAATATTTGTAGAGAAATGGCTAGGAAGAAGAGCGGTCAAATGCAGAAACTTGAATAAAACGTTAGCCATTGTTATTCTAACCCAACCTCACCTAACTCAACCTTAACGGATTTATTCCACTTTATCAATAATTCAATTTCCTGAAAGTGACAATACAAATATTCAATTTGGGACAACAACACGTATACATACAGGGTGTTTTTTTAGAGGTTTGGTTATTAAACTGGCAACATTGTTTCTATAGACTGTTAATTTGACAGTTGACAGTTGATTTGTAGTCAGTACGTTTTGCCTACGTACTCAATTGCTGAATAAAGGTGTTGAAAATTGAACTTCATGATTGCGTTTCATTCGAGATAGCCGTGGCGCTCATATGCCCGAAATCATATTTAAACAATAATGGCAATTATCTATTGAATAAAGACAATCATATATTTTGAATTTGCATACCTCATTTTGAATTTGTATACCTCTAAAAAAAACACGGATTTTACGGATATATAAATGAATGTCGACCTTCGTGGCAGAGTGGTAAGAGCTCTGACTTTCATACCGGAGGTCCCTGGATCGATTCCCGGCGATGTGAGTGTGATTGTCACACTGCCATTTGTCTGGTGTAGAATTCACGTGACAATAAAATGGCGATAGATTGTCTACCTATCACATGTCATGAGAATCAATATAATAGCTAAAAATAAATTGTATACAGTAATTGGGTTCAAACGACCTGTTGTATACAAGAAAAAAAATACGGAAGAGTACATATAATGTTTCTCACAAAAAGGTGTACAACTCCATTTGAAATAATTAACCCCAATTAAAACGTTTATTTTCAAGACGTTTAATCATATTTCAAGTGAATGACATGTTTTGCCTGTCTAAGGCATTACAAAATGTCAACATTTAATAATTCCTTAGATAGGCTAAACATGTCATTCACATAAAATATAATAAAACATCTAGAAAACATATATTTTTATTCGTATTAATTATATAATACGAAAAAAGACATCTTTTTTCTAGAAGTTTTGTTATGTTTTTTGGGAATAACATATTTCATTGCATGTATAAAAATGTCATGAAGAACATTATGAAATGATCATTAAGATGATTTGGACACATGGAAATAATGAATGAAGAAAGAGTGATTAAGAAAGAATATGTTAACGATATAAACAGAACAAGAAATTGGGAATAACTCGATTAAATCAATCAAAATAACCTTTAGCCGCCCGTAATTCGCCCGCGTAATCCGATAGCCAAACACCAGTCCCGTACGGGACTAGTGTTTGGCTATCGTATTACACTGATTTATGACATCAATTGTAATAACCATACCGTGGTTAAATAATATGAGACCATTCTTCTGCAATGACAAGATCAACATAAAATTGAGACAGAGGATGTTCAAGTGCTATATTTGGTCCATATTCCTGTACGAAGTGGAGACCTGGACCCTCAAAGTGAACACAAAGTGGCTCCATCGCAGAATGTTGCCGATCTCATGGAATAATATGGTCACCAACAATGAGGTGCTACATAGAGCCAGAGTAGGATGAGAATCGTTGTCTGATTTGAAGTCTAGAAAGATGGCATATTTGCGACACATTCTCCGCAACGAGAAATACGATCTGCTGCACCACATCATTAAAGGGAAGATCGAGGATAGGCGCGGTGTGGGAAAACCCCAGATGTCCTCCCTCGAGAATATCCAGGAATGCACCAGAGTTGAAGTGGTGGGGAAGTTATTCCATCTGGCACAGGATAGAGAGGCCTACGCCAGGGTGATAACCGACCCCTGAGGGACCTGACATGGCACTCAAAGAAGAAGAAGGTTACTGTTAAAATGTTTAACACTGTTATAATTTCACAATTTATTTTAATTAACTAAGAGTTCCGCTACAGCTGTTTCGCCAACCGATGTTGGCATCATCAGGGGTGTCAATAAACATCAGGTGTTAGTTTATTGTAACTCCTGATGATGCCTGTCACGACACTTTCAGTGAATAAAAATAAATTGTGATATAAATTAAATAGTCCATTGTTTTGGCCGAAACACTACGATATTATAACTGTTAATGAAAAAACTGTAACACCTGATGATATCAACATTGGTTGATGATGTCGTAAAATAAATACAATTGTTGATTTAATTGTATCTCAATAAAGACGAAGATGCAAATTGGAAACTGAATATAATTGATCAAGGTGTTTACAGGACTTATGACCTGTCATTGGTTGGGTTAAGTGCACACTTTATGCAATTACAACATTCCCCATTCCACCTTTCTTTATGACCATGTCTGACAAATTTTTGGAAGTTGTATATGTGTTTAAGTACAACGCCAGAATTCACATGTCAGTTTCAATGCGCCATCTATGAAGATTTTAATTATTTATGTTAATCTCTAAGATTAATCTATATAATCTACATACTAACGCCATCTATGAAGATTTATGTTTATTAAGCAATTGTGATATAAAAACAATACAAAAAATAATACAATTGCGATTTAAAAACAAAGTTTTCACATAAAAAATAATACAATTGTTCATTAACAGTTATAAAGTGTTTTAAATTTTAATAGTAATAATGTTGAAATATCATAAGTGTTTCGGCCATAACAATGGACTAAAAAGAAGGTTAAATGCAAAGTTTATTATTATTTTATATCTATAAGTTTCTAACTATAATCTATCGGCTGAGATGATTCAAAATCATTTTCAGTTAGAATAATTCGGGTTTTGTTTTTCCAATTAGTTCACCATCTCTGTAATCGATAATTGATTCTATTTCGGGCCTTTTTCATTCACAACATTATTTCCAAAAATAGGTTTGTAAATACGGCATTGTTATGGCGTAATTGATGGAATATTTAAACCGCCAAATTCCGAATATGAGTATTTCTGGTGGGAAAAATCTTCTCTTAATCCAGATGACGCATTAAGAGTTCTTCTTCTTCTTCTTCTTCGATGGCCCTACAGCCCATATCGAGCCTTAGCCTCCAGTATTCTTCGCCTCCAACTCCTCCTGTCCTCCGCTTCGACCCTCCAATCTGACACTCTTAACAATCTTGTTCCATCTCTCCCAACTTCATCCTCCCATCGCAGCCTTGGTCGTCCAATTGGTCTTCTACCACCTGGGTGCCACTCCAGCAATCTTTTTGGGGTTCGCGATGACGGCATCCTCTGCACGTGACCGGCCCATCTCAGTCTATTCAGTCTGACCTGTGTGGAGAGACTGGGAGCTTTGTAAATATTGTACAGCTCGTCATTATGCCGCACTCTCCAGCCTTCACCGTCATTCACAGGCCCCAGAATTCTGCGCAGCACCCTTCTCTCAAAAGTATCCAGTCGCTCTGCAGATTTCGCTGTCATTGTCCACGCCTCACACCCATAGGTCACTACTGTTCGGATGATTGTTTTATACAGGTTGATTTTGGTTTTCCAGTGTACGTTTCTTGATTTGAGCGCTGGTAGTAGGGAGAAGAATGATTTCTTAGAATAGAAAAGACGCATTAAGAGTTATTATTCATAAGTTCTTAAAGATATCTAAATAAAAATAAAAATAAAATCTTCTATATTCGGCATAACTTTGTGTTGCGAATTATTGAACAATAATAATAATAATAATATATAATAATAATTAGGCTAATTTGTATAGCGCCGTTTTCGTGAATAGCTCATCTCGTTTCAATATATTTTTTTATATCTGTCAAAACTGACCACCTTCATGAATTTTTTTTTTAATATTTATAATATTTATTTGACTGATGAAGGGCTTCCGTGAACGAAACATGTTTGTTTTTAAATTAAAAAATATATATTTTTCAATTTGGTGTAGGGTACAAAGTTGAAAAAAATTGAACATTGTTAAAAATATGCAATGTTGTTTTAAATTTATATTTAGTGAAAATAACAAATGTTTGTGTCTTCGGCCGGATTCGGCAGCTCCAGGCACTTAATTTGCGGTGTGGCATTAAGAAATAAAATATTAATACAAATTTAATTTGTTTTTACACCACTTTATTTCTTAACCGTCGCGTTGCCATGTGGTAAATTGAGTTTCCACTGCCAATTTAAAGTTGATTTTCTTAAAACCTATGGACCCTAATATTATAAAAAAAATTGTAATCCTCCATTGAAGTGTTCTCAATATTTCGTAATAAAAAAAAGCAAAAAATTACTTCCTTCATCCCAAAAAAAAAAAATTTTTAAGACTGCCCTCACCTTCATTCGTGTTGAGGTAGAATTTGTTTTGCTAATATTTACAACTTTATCAAAAGTGACAAATACTTACTCGCTGTTTTGAACGTATTATAAATTATATGTTTGGCCTTTCTCTGACGTAATAATACCGATTGTGCAGCACGCAACTTAATAATATCAGAACTGTGAAAATATTAACACTTTACCAAAAGGGACAAATATTAATACGTACTCGTTGTCTTGAACGTGGGATACATTTTGCTTAGGTGCCTTTATCATACGTAAAATTATAGCGCCATGTGAACGGAAACGCTTAGCTTCATAATATTACTTAGAACTCTGTAAATATGACCACTTTATCAAAAGAATCAAATATTGATACGTACTTGTTGCGTTAAACATTATATAAATAATATAATTTTTATTAAAGCCTCTTTACTAACTACACAAATTATTATGTTGGATCTCATGAACATTTTAGCTTTATACAGAGTGTCTCGTACCGTGATTTATATCACGTCATTTTGTTGTGCAGTGATTATCACCGTTATTGTGGTTTTATTGAATTTTCGTTGATAGAATATACGTTGTACAAAATCTGTGTACAGTTCACTGATTAATCAGTAATGAGACAATTTATATAGCGCCGTTTTGTAAAGTTTCTACACCTCAAGGGCACTTAAAAAATAACGCATTTTCATATTCAACGCAGTTGAGTGTAAGTTGTTAATGTTATCTATTTTTTGTTGTGGCTTATCGCATATGTTAAGGCTGTTTTTGTAATCAAACAAAGATGTTAGCAACTAGACATTTAGAATTTAAATAATTACAGATGTTATTTATGTATTATAGATATAATTTTTACTTTTGTTTGCCGACCTGCAAAGGTATATTTGAATGTTATCGCGGGTATTTTCCGGGTATATTATAAAATAACAACTAATTGTTTGGATATTATTTGTATAGGCCGAACAGTCAAAGGTGCTGGCTTAGGACCATAGAAAGGTATTTTTAAAAGGTCAATAAATATAAGTGCAGTATTTCCCGCATTCTTCAAACAATGCATTTAGGTTGTTTGCATAGGCCAAAAGGTTAAAAGGGTCAATCCCAAGAATTAAAATTGGTTTACTTGTCTATGTAAACAGTAAATTCTATAGAGCGCTTCTATAGAGCGCTTGTAAATTCTATAGAGCGCTTCTGGTGAACTCCTCGACTCCAGGTACAGTGTTTGGCGATGTGATCGCGGCTCGCGTGGTGGGGGTGTACTGCTAGCATGCTTGTCCCACCCTAATCCCGTTGCTCGACCAGAGTGGACTTGTGACGCCGAATCCATTTGGATATCACTAACACGTGGTGCGAGCGGCCTCCCTAGAAATAATCTAAACATCGCTTGTGTGTACATACCCAAGGGATCTAACTATGCTAATTGTGTTGACAGCTTCCTAAATTTACTCTCCAGGCTAGTTACTGACCGGCCTGAAGACGACTTTCTTATTCTAGGTGACCTTAATATGTCAGACATTGACTGGTCTTGTAACACAATCGACCAATCATTGCTTCCCTCCAATTTTTCCTCTACCTGCTCTACTTTACTTGTGGACTATATGTCTCTTCTCGGTCTTCACCAGTATAATTCAATTAAAAACTCACTTAATCGTACCTTGGATCTTATACTTAGTACTTCCCATTTTGTCTCCGGAGTGTCTCGATCTGCTTTTCCACTTGTACCCGAGGATTCCCATCACCCAGCTATTGAATTAACTCTATCATTTGAACCTTCTCAGCTACTACGTGAACCCCAACGAGCCGTTCATCTTTTTAAACATGGAGACTATGAATCAATTAATATATTTTTATCTGAGGTTAATTGGTCAAATATTCTATCCACATATCCCCTCAACGCTGCGGTAGATGCCTTTTATATCGTGTTGAATAACTCCATTGAGCAATTTATACCCCTCCGACATTTTAAGAGTAACTCCAATTTTCCAGTTTGGTACAATAGTTCCCTCATAAAACTTACCAAAGAAAAGATCAAATATCACAAGCGGTTTACCAAATATAAAAATTCCCTTGATTATCACACCTTTTCTTTGCTGAGAACTCGCCAAAAGCGTATGGCCAGGAAATGTTTTTCTGAGTATATTCACTCTACCGAAATGAATATTACTAATTATCCAAACTCCTTTTGGCGATTCGTCAAGAGCAAGTACAAGAATAACTCCCTTCCAAAGATAATGTCTATTGATGATAATAAATCAATAAGTGGTGGCAGAAATATCAGCCATGCGTTCTCCACTTATTTTCATTCTGTCTTTGATTGTGACACTACCCCCAGTACTATAAACTCCTACGAGCCCTCAAACACCACTAACATCGGAAGCTGTCTTACAGATAGGAACACACTCGCCAGATATTTATCAGGTGTCGACACCAACAAAGGTGCTGGAAGTGATGGAATACCGCCATTATACTTATTTAACTGTGCAAAAACCCTCGCTGAACCTCTTTCTATCCTTTTTACCCGTTCTCTATCTGAAGGTTGCTTTCCAGATAAATGGAAAGAAGCCTTTATTATTCCAATTCACAAATCAGGACCCAAAAGCTTCATCAAGAACTATCGTCCAATCTCCATTTTATCTGCCATTAGTAAGATTTTCGAGCGTATTGTATATGACCAATTATATCCCTCTCTTAAATGTGTTCTGAGTGATCAACAACATGGTTTCCTCCGTAACAAATCTGTTTTATCCAATCTGATACCGTTCACTGACTATATTATTTCGAACATGCACCGCGGACTCCAAACTGATGCCATATACACTGACTACGCCAAAGCTTTTGATAAGGTAAACCACAGCGTACTCCTAGATAAACTTGGCAGACTTGGAATCCACGGTGACCTTCTAAGATGGATAAATTCATATATCAAAAATCGAAGACAGGCTGTGGTGATTGGTGGCTTCAAGTCAGACTTCGTGGGAATTCCATCCGGAGTTCCTCAAGGCTCCCATCTGGGACCCCTCTTCTTTATTCTTTATATTCATGATATTGGCAACTGTTTCCTCTACTCCAAACACCTCCTTTTTGCTGATGACATGAAGGTCTTTCTGAATATTTCTGACATATCCGATTGCCATAAACTTCAGTCTGATCTCGACAGACTCTCTGATTATTGTAAGATAAATAAACTGACCCTCAATGCTGACAAATGTCTCAAAGTTTCGTTTTCTCGTAAAATCAACCCGCACAATCATGACTATTTTATTAATAACACAAGATTATCTAACTCAGATCGCGTGCGAGATCTCGGAGTCACAATGGACTCGAAACTCACTTTCGTAAGTCACATTGATGGCATTTTAGACAAATCCTACAGGACATTAGGATTCATATTGCGTACATGCAAACCCTTTCAGAACATCACAGCCCTCAAAGTTCTTTATACAACCATGGTTCGCTCACTACTCGAATACGTATCTCCCGTTTGGTCTCCTTACTATGCAGCGCATATTCAACGCATCGAAAGAGTCCAAAAATTTTTCATTAAACACATTAATTTCAAAATGTGCAGGTCATTTGCGAATTATAATTCTGCCCTTAAATTTTATTCCTTGGACTCTCTCGAAAATAGGCGAACAATTAATGATATGATGTTGCTTCACAAAATCATTCACTTCAAAATAGACAACTCCGAACTTCTTAGTAAATTATTACTGAATACCCCTATGCTTCGCACAAGACACACTGCGAACCAAATATTCCACCTTCCTGCTTATCGGACTAACTACGCTCAGAGTGCGGCGGTGTACCGGACGTGCAACACGTACAATAAGTGCTTTAGTAACATCGATGTGTTCCATCTTAATGAAAGTGATTTTAAAAAAATGGTTGGAGCAACCCTTCGGGGCGAATGAAATTAGTTACTCTATTTATTTTTTTTCTTTTCTTGTCTTTTTCTTTTTTCTTTTACATTTTAAAATTGTATTTTATTTTTAATTCATTATTACTAATAGTTTTCTCTTTATCTTATAAAAGTGTTACTTTATTACTCTTATATATTTAACCTTATGTCAGTTGTTATATAATATTTGTGGTAGCATGTAATTGGCCTTGTTTTGTTGTCTCTATGTGTTTATACTCATATACTGTAATTGCTGTTTGTTACCCTCGATAATAAAAAAATAAAATAAAATAAAATAAAGGATAATCCTAGCAGTAGGTACAATGACAAGAAACCATCATGCCGTTTCCCCGAGAGGGTAGGCAGTTAGAAAATTATTATTTAGAAATTTAATTAAATAAAAAGGTTGTTTAGTCACAGTACATTTTAGATATACGAGTATGTTAGTTATACCATTATTTAACATTATTGCAATGTTTAAATTTTGTAGTTGAATTTGTATATTTAGGTAGTATGTTTACAAGAGATGGGAGAGTGGAGAGGGATATTGAAAGAAGGGTTAGGGCAGGCAACAAAGTGAATGGTGCACTTAAAGTTGTCATCGCAAACAAAAACCTATCCAAAAAAGCTAGAATGGCAGTGCACAATGGTGTTCTTCTACCGACCCTTATGTATGGAAGCGAAGCATGGAACTGGCAAAGGAAGGACGAAAGTAGAATAAATGCAGTAGAAATGAGATCTCTTAGACGAATGTGTGGATATTCTGTGTATGATAGAGTGTCGAATGAAAATATAAGAAGTGAATGCGGTGCGAATGATGGTGTCATGAACAAAATAATGAAAGGATCATTAAGATGGTTTGGACATATGGAAAGAATGTATGAAGAAAGAATGGTAAAAAAAATATATTTTAATGATGTAAATGGTACCAGAAATAGAGGAAGACCGAGGAAAACGTGGCACGATCAAATAAATCAAATATTGAATGTCGGCCATGTGAGGAGTCAGAGAAATCGACGCGCGTGCATGACACGATGTATGAATGTTGAGGAAGCGAGAGAAATATGTCAGGAAAGAAATGTGTGGCAGTCCATTCTTTCTGCCTACCCCTTCGGGGAGACGGCGTGATGGTTAGTTAGTTAGTTAGTTTTTAAATTTTGTAATGTTTTGTGTGTCTTTGTTTGTCTTTGCATCTTTGTGTTATATGAATAGATATCTAACGACTTAGTATTTTATGTAAATGGATCTAATTGGCCTACACGGTGAAAGATAAAGCTTTACGGTGTGGTTAGGCTAAGATTATAATTATTTAAATATTAAGTTTTAATTTTGTAATTTTAATGTGCATAAATATGGTACGGAACGGAATGACTTGAGATAACGGGAAAAACCAGCCACCCTTAGTTAGGGTAGGCTTTATATACAGAACCCTTTTAGATAAGGGAGAAGTCTCCAGTTGTCAGTGCTATAGTAAGGACCATCCTTACGCTCCCGCGATCTCACGTCAGTTTTCCGTTCCGTCAAAGAAGTTTACAAGTACAAGTTTCTAGTTTACAAGTACTAGTTTACAAGTTTACTAGTTTACAAGTTTACAAGTACAAGTTTCGGCTAAAGCGTCAAGTTGAGCTTTAGGCTGAAACAGCATATGAATATTGAAAAAAAGAGTACTTATGTTAAAATTCTAGTTAGTGTTTACAAAAATAATTCGTTACATAGTTGTTAACTATTTAATATAATATTAGTTTTTCTTCTAATAATACATAATATTAGTTTATAGTGTAGAAATCAAAGTGAATGTTGAAAAACAGAAAACAAGAACCTACCTATACTTATTGAACATTAATAACAATGGCAGGAAAAAATCTAACTGACGCAGATATTGAACAATATTTAGAAAATAGTGAATCTGATAGTGATTTGGAATATGAACCTTTAAACGATCAATTATCGACTACTGAAGATAATGTCGAAGTTGATTCTGTGGAATCTGATACGGATATAAGTGTACAACCTGAAGTTGATGAAGTTGCAGAAAGCCGAGCAATAGCAGATAGTGAAGATATAGTTTGGGTATCGAAATCAGGTTTCGCTTGGAATTTTTTACCACCAGCATCATCAAGACGACGTGTACATAATATAGTAAGTGAAAGGCACGGATTAACCGGTACAGCTGAAAATATTGTTAACATAGAAGACACGTTTAAATTATTTTTTACAAAGGAAACTGTAGAAGATGTGTGTTTAAACACTAACAATTTCATTAGTAGAGCATTCATTGCGGTTTTGTTAGCGGCCGGTAGAAATAGAGGACGAAAAATGAATATTAGTGAATTGTGGACTAATGAGGTTTTATATCGTCAGCCATTTTTTACGGCAGTTATGTCTAGAAACAGATTTCTAGAAATATACAATACCATAAGATTCGATGATAGATCCACACGTGAAGAACGCATTAAAAATACGGGAAATAAAGCAGAACCCGCGCAAACGTTGTTTAATAACGTTAGAGCAACATTTGCAAAGCATTTTTTACCTGGTGAACATATTACAGTTGATGAACGTCTCGCTAGGTTTAGAGGGAAATGCCCATTTAGGGTTTACATGAAAAGCAAACCGGGAAAATATGGCATTAAAATATGGGTAGCTGCTGATGCAAAAACTGGATACATTTTAGATGCACAACTATACACAGGGAAAATAAACAATCAGAAGGAAATGAATCAAGGACAACGAGTGGTAGTTGATTTAGTGAATAGATATTTTGGAACAAATAGAGGTGTCACCGTAGATAATTTTTTTACATCCGTTCAATTGGCGAACAAATTATTAGAGAATAACTTAACTATAACAGGGACTTTGAGGGCAAATAAGAAAGAAATACCTGCAGCCTTCCAACGTTCTCCTACAAAGGAAGTTTATAGTAGCATGTTTGGGTTTAATAAAAATTTAACATTGGTCTCATATGTCCCAAAAAAAAACAAAGCCGTATTTTTATTATCAACCCAATTTAACGCGATACAAATAGATCAACACTCTCTCGAAAAAAAACCGGATGTAATTCTCCATTATAATGAAACAAAGGGGGGCGTTGATCTAGGGGACAAATTAACACAAGAGTATTCTTGTGTACGTCGAACAAGAAGGTGGCCATTCAGAATATTTATGGAATTAATTGATGTAGCGGCACTGAATGCATATCTGTTATGGGTAACTAAATTTCCAGAATGGAAAGCAAAAGATAGAAGTCGTCGAAAAATATTTATTAGAACATTGGCCACAGAATTGGCAAAACGTAACGTTGAGCAAAGAAATATCACATTTTCTCGTTTTCATGCTCCGCAAAAAGATGCAATTAATATGTTTTTCGGTATTGACACATCACATGAACCGTCTACGTCAGGAACAGGAAAACACCCTATTAAAAGTGGAAGGTGCAGATTTTGCCCGGCGGATAATAAAAAAAGAACAAGATTCACATGCCATTTGTGTGATAAAGCTGTTTGTATTTTGCATAGGAAAGAGGAAACAGTTATAAGTTGTATAGAATGTTATTCCATAGAAAATATAAACGTAGAAGAACAGTGATAATTTATTTTTTCATTTCAAAGTTACGAGTTTTGATACCTATTGTTTTTAATCATTCTATTTTTTACCTTATATTTATGTCTTTATGCTTTGTTGCGCTATTCAAGATAATTAATATCGTGATTTAATTTAATCCTTATGCTCCATATTAAATGTACCTAAATGATATCTTTATTATGTTGGTTACCGTGTTAATTGTAATATTTCTATAAAAAAATAAATGTCATCTTTGTTCTCCATATGAAATGTACCTAAATGATATTTATATTACGTTTGTGATTGTGTTAATTATAATATTATATTTCTGTGGAATTAGACTTTTTTGAATTTCAAAATAAATGTCAATTGTATGTTTTGACCTTTATTTATGTTTTAATATTTCAATTTATTTTTGTGCTCTTGTTTGTAAATTGTATATTTTATTTTGTGACCTTTTTAGTGATAGATAATAATAAAAGTATTTTTAAATTCAACCACACTTTTTTTTAACCCGATTGAAAATTGAAATCATGATTTATTTATTGTATTTGAATTTTGAAAAAGCCAGAGAAATTAAACCTTAAATATGTTATAAAATACAGTATCTATAGGTAACATTCTTTGATCAATCTATATTAAAAATAAAAAAAGTATTTGGAATTATTTTACAAAATCAAATATTTTAAAAATGAAATAAATTATTATACACGCTGTATTACATACGCGCACAATACACAAGTAGGTACAATATGTCGTCGTGTCTCGGCGGGGCGAGAAAAGATCATACTTGCGGTCAGTCGTTCATAAATGCTGTGTCGTCATTTTATATCAGAATGGTCTGTCTCGCATGGTTCCAGAAAAAAATTAATAATGATATGTTTTTCAAATAATCCATGTATGTTATAGATATCGATCTATTCCTAATGAAATTCCCTACAAGATGACATAAATTAAATTTTGATTAATCGAGTCATATGCTTGATATTTATAGATAAAGTTAGCGGTAAACTGAATTTACCACATGGGAGCGAGCGTTTTGTTTTGAACACGGTACGTTAAGGGTTAACAACCAACCAGTTTCGCTCCCTCCGGAGCTCCTGACACGTGTGTCTTTTGTTATCCTGACGAAACTCCGGCGGGAGCGAAACTGGTTGTTTTTTTTTTTAAATAAAGTGTGTTTAATTTTTATATTTATCAAATCATACAATATAATCTATTGCTAAGGATTAATTGTATCTCAATAGGAAGATGTAAATTATTTTTTTGGAAACAGAATATTGTGGTAGAGGCGTTGGGATAAGCGATCGATTTATGTTAACAACATTCCCATTCCGCCTTTCTTACGACCACCACGTCTGACAAACTTTTGAAAGATGTATATATGCTTCTATGTTGAGACACAGTTCAATCTACAATAGCGCAATCCATTAAGATTAGGTGTAAGCATTAAGCAGAAAATCTTTATTAATGCAATGTGAAAGGCTATGCATATTCCCATATTCTGTTTCCAAAAAAATAATTTACATCTTCGTCTCTATTGAGATACAATTAATCCTTAAAAATGACTAACCCGCAATGTGTTAAATCCAGTATTTGTATACATTCAAAATGTTGTATAATCTATTGCATTTAATGTGCATATATAACTCATTGTGGACCTTGGAATAATTGAATTATATGGAAGAAGTTAAAATTTTATCACAAAATTTAATTCAAACGAGCCTTGAGCAAAGCAAGAGCATGCATTATCGTAAACTGTGAGAAAAACAATATAGTTTGTAGAGTACACATTCAGTTTGACCGCGGCAGGATAGCGTCCGTAAACTACGGTGATAAGGGTCCAAGCTTAGGTCTTTGTGATAGACGTGGTTGGATGCTGGAAATATATTTAAGAACCCAAAGAAAACTTGTCATCTGTAATAAACATGTCAATTTGATAAAAACTTTTTCTTTATCTCGCGAATTTCGTAGTCGATACATGGACTACTTTCAAAAAAAGAACCAGTTAAAACTACCATAGCTCATTTTTAATGCATATTTAAAAAAAATATATTAATATTAGAAAAAATAAACATTTTAATTTAAAACCTAATTTACAGTTATATTTTTTTTTTTCAAAAAAGATCGGAGATCGTAACAAATTAAAGTTATAATTATAATCAAAGTAAAAAAAATATATGTTCACGATGTAAATGGAACCAGAAATAGAGGAAGACCGAGGGAAACGTGGCACGATCAAATAAATCAAAAGTTGAATGTCGGCCACATGAGGAATCAGGAAAATTGAAGTGCGTGCATGACACGATGTATGAATGTTGAGGAAGCGAGAGAAATACGTCAGGATAGAAAAGCGTGGCAGTCTATTATTTCTGCCTACCCCTTAAGGGAGATGGCGTGATGGTTAGTTAGTTTTTAATTATTTAATGTCGCGTATACTATTAAGTTGAGTCATAAATAACTTCCGAATTTTTATCATACTTTTATTTTGATTTAAAAAAATTACAAAATTATATTAATAATATTATGTATTCATCACTGTTAAGAATAACCTTTTCCCATCTTATTGGCAAATTATCTAAGGCCTGATTGACCAGCTTATCAATAATAAAAGTTTATCCATAACATTTTTTTTATAGAACAGGAAAGGTGGTTGTCAATAGGAGCAAGATTTGGGGAGTTGGGTGGGTGTGACAAAACAGACAAGTGAGCTACATTTTTTTTATGAGTCACTTTCGCCGTGTATGCTCTGGAGTTATGGTGTAATAGAATAACACTTTTCCGATTGACGAGTGTTATATCACTTGAATTATTTGCAGCTGCTGAACGAATGTTTTGGCAATAATCATTTTGTTGCGCTTCATCGGCAAGGAAGTTTTTTTTTTTTTAACAGACTAGAAGTATTTGAAATGTGGCTCCATCGCCGAATGCTCAGAGTTCCCTGGACAGACATGGTTACCAATACCGAAGTCCTGAGGCAAGCTAGAGTTGACAGGGAACTGTTATCAACTATCAAGGTTCAAAAGATCTCACATCTGGGGCATATACTGCGTGGGGAAAGTACCACCTTCTCCAACTGATATTGGAGGGGAAAATTGAGGGACGCCGAGGGCCCGGAAGGAGACATATGTCCTGGCTGCGAAACGTGAGGGAGTAGACCGGCGTCCGAAGTGTGGAGGAGGTGTTTCGAGCGGCGCAGGACAGGGACAGGTTCGCCGAGGTGATCGCCAACGTTGAAGGGACCCGACAGGGAACTTGAAGAAGAAGAATGAATAAGAAATTAGATTCTCTCGTGTTCTTAAGCACATTCGACCAGAGATTATTTGAAAAGTTTATAGTAAATACAAATATACTCAAATCCATAACTCAATAAAATACTTAACAATTTTTCGAGTTAGTCAAACACTTGTCGCTTCGTCTGTATTGATCCTTCTAACCCAAGACGGTTTCCAGTCCTTGTAAGCAGTAGCTACCTCCTACTAGGGCGGACTCACAAGGACCACTCGAGTTTTAAAAAGGAAAAAGGATTCGTGGTAAGGATCTTCTTAACGCGTAAATATAAGCTTAGACACACACTGGAGACATATTTAAGTGTTTGAAGTCATACTTATTTTGGCACTTTAGTAGAGAGTAAAAATGAGAGCTGCGCGCGCACCTTGTTTCGGAAGAGTGACATTTCACGCGTGTCAAATCACGAATTGCGAAAAACTGTCATGTAACGAGAAATAAGTAAAGTTAGTCGTAAAAAATGTAAAATACTCTTAGTACCAAAAGTATCACATTTTAGAAGCGTCATTTAGAATATTATGCGCAATAGCGCAAGATTAGTTGTTAAATTTTTTTTTTATAAGAAGAATGAACCTGTACCAAATTAATAACTATAATATCACAACAAAACAAATTGATGAAATTTTTTATTTTCTATTAGTACTTCAGTTAAGAAAAATACGTTCAGTTTAAACAGTAGAGTAGTAGTTTAGTTTTCATGAAACTAAGCAATCAACCTCAAGTTCAAAATTCTGAGTTTCCCAATCCCCCCAGATTCCTGGAAAAACAACCAATACATGTTGCAGCCACACACAAACAAATAACTTTGTTGCTTTCTGGAATTGCATTTAATTTGCACATTGGTTGTCATAATAAAACTCACAAACATTTCATATATTACGGGAAAACTTTTGTTTATTTTTTTATTATTTTCTCTGAACCGTCATTTTCATTATTTCATTTTCATTTATTTTATATAAGCTAAGATGGCAGTGCACAACGGTTTTTGTGCCTACTTTATAAATGAAAGTAAAGCATAAAACTTGCAAAAGAAGCATGAAAGTAGAATACTCGTATATGCTGTAAAAATTAAATCTCTTAGATGAGTGTGTGGTAAATCTGTAAATGAGAGAGTGTTAAATCCAAATATAAGAAGTGAATGCAGTGCGAATGAAAGTGTCATGAACAAAATAATTAAAAGGTCATTAGGATGGTTAGGACACGCGGAATGAATGGATGAAGACAGAATAGTAAAGAAAGCATATAAAAACGACGTACACGGAACAGTAAATAGAGTAAATTCAAGGAAAATATGGCACGATAAAATCTATCAAATGTTAATTATCAGCCACGTAAGAAGTCAGAGAAATCGACGTTGCGTGCATAAAACGATGTATGAATGTAAATGAACAAGAAAGGTATGTCAGGACAGTACAAAGTGGCGATCCCTGACTTTGTTTTCTATTTAGATGTATTTTTTCCTCGATATGGTATCGCACAAGCAACCAAGTGTCGCTTTGGTGCTCACCCTTTATCATATGACGACGTTCGTGACCTAATGCAAGTGTTATGACACTATGCAGTGTGAAAATCACACTGTCTTAGGTCTGGTGTAGAATTCACGTGACAATAAAATGGCGATAGATTAGTAACCTATCAAACGTCATGAGAATCAATATGATAGCTATACCCTGTACAGGGATTTGGCTTGCCCTGTAATGATGTAAAGAGCGATTCAACAACAACAAAAAAATCATAATCATAGAGGTAGGTCACAATTATAGGTATGTTAGGTATAATTAAAATTTATGAAGTATTCCATTTGAATATAACTAATTTGATGTTTTTTTTTATATACTTTGTATACAACATTCACTTTATTAAAAAAATTAAAATGAAATACAAAACATATTTGACACACAAGCCCTTCATCAGTGATATTATATAAATAAAAATATTTTTTTAAATATTATGACTTTTGTCGGTTTTGACAGATACCAAAAAATTCTAAAACTAACTAACTAACTTACCATCACGCCGTCTCCCCGGAGGGGTAGGCAGAAAGAATGGAACGCCACACTGTTCTGTCCTGACATACGTCTCTCGCTTCCTCTACATTCATACATCTTGTCATGCACGCACGTCGATTTTTCCGACTCCTCACGTGACCGACATTCAATATTTGATTGATTTGATCGTGCCACGTTTTCCTCGGCCTTCCTCTATTTCTAGCTCCGTTCACGCCGTTTACATATACCTTCTTTACCATTCTGTCTTCACTCATTCTTTCCATGTGTCCAAACCATCTTAATGACCCTTTCCTTATTTTGTTCATAACACTTTCATTCGCACCACATTCACTTCTTATACTTGCATTTGTCACTCTATCATAAACAGATTTGCCACACATTCGTCTTAGAGATCTCATTTCTACTGCATTTATTCTACTTTCATCCTTCTTTTGCCAGTTCCATGCTTCACTTCCATACATAAGGGTCGGCACAAAAACACCATTGTGCACTGCCATCTTAGCTTTTTTGGATAGGCTTTTGTTTGCGATGACAACTTTAAGTGCACCATTTATTCTGTTGCCTGCCCCAACCCTTCTTTCAATATCCTTCTCCACCCTCCCATCCTTTGTAAACATACTTCCTAAATAAACAAATTCATCCACCAAAAAATTCCTTAAATTAATTTTTATTATCTGTCAAAACTGACCACAAAAAAAAATATATATATAATATTTTTTAAATATAATATCACTGATGAAGGGCTTGTGTGTCAAACATGTTTGATATTTAATTTTTATTATTTTAATAAAGTGAGTGTTGTATATAAAAAAAAAAAGCATTGAACATCTACAACACAAAGTCATGGCGAATATATAAGAAAAAACTAATTTGGTTTAGTATTTTGATACTAAATTTAAATATTAAATTAACCTTCCTTTATTATAATAAACTAAATTTAAGTATTTTAAATATTTAATATTTAGTAAAACTGTTATGGGAGAGGAAGCATTTAAACCTTGGTTCTTGTAAAGTGGGCGGTGTTCCAGAAAATGTTAAGAACCTATGTAGTAAAGCTTTCAAGATTCCCGTTAATATTTACCAATTACACAATTGAACGTAATTATTGTCTATTGTAATTATTTCAAAAGCACCCCCCAGAAGCAGAAGAGGGATTTTAAAGGATTTTACATAAGGCACACAGATTACATAAGTATTCAAGGGCTCTCAAATTACTTTTAAATCATTGAACAGGAAAATTCAGTTTCCACTCCCGAATTGGTGTCAATTAGACATTCAAGAATTTCGTTTTGTAAACGAAGTCTAATATTTACTTTAGGAAATGTTTTTTATTAACCGTTCACCGCACAAGTGTTATATTATTATATATTCCAAATCAATTGTTCGTTTGCAAGTTTCCGTCATTCGTGCATAATGCAACATTCTTTGACTTAGAGTTTTTTTTAGTTTGTGATATCCAGGATGTTGTCAGATGGGGGAGAGAGAGAAGAATAAATTGGACGGACCATCTGGACAGAATGGACACCCAAAGATTACCACACCTTGCCCTACATAGAAAACCAGAGGAAAGAAGGACGCTTGAAACACCCTCCAAGAGTTGGAAAGACAGCTGGGAATCCACATGGCAAGTGAGGCAAAAAACTCTGGACAAACAGTCTACAGCGGCCTACAACTAGATTAAAAAGAAGACTTAATTGTATCTCAATAGAGACGAAGATGTAAATTATTTTTTGGGAACAGAATATGGTGGCCGAGGTGCTTACAGGACCTGTCATTGGTTGGGTTGAGCGATCGCATTATGTTTAACAACAATCCCCATTCCGCCTTTCTTATGACCACCACAAATTTTTGGAACTTGTATATATGCTAGAATCCCACGCTTATCTTTACATTTTTAAGTTCACTCTACACTAGCGTCATCTATTAATATTGGGAAGCATTAATCAGAAAAGCTTTATTAATGCACTGTGAAAGGCTTTGCAATTATCATACAGTACTAGATTACGCCTGGAGATTTACACAACATTTTGGTCACAACACAAAATGTTGGGTAAAATAACTGGTCCAAGTTAAGGCATGAAAAAATTGGAGAGACATCTTCAGACTTAATCAAGTACTGTATGATAATTGCAAAGCCTTTCACAGTGCATTAATAAAGATTTTCTGCTTAATGCTTCCCAATCTTAATAGATGACGCTAGTGTAGAGTGAACTTAAATGTAAAGATAAGCGTGGGATTCTGAGAAGATGACCCTGAAGGAACCACATCGAGAGGATGGACCCAGAGAGGATTTTTAAGTTTAAAACGTGTTGCACGAGACTCTAAAAGATATGGAGAGAAAGCTGAACGTCTTCATCACAGAACCAAAATTGATATGTCTAAACAGATAGCAAGATAAACAAAGGAAAAAAAATTTAAATCAGTATTGCCAGTGTCCGTGACATCTACAGTCTGGCATCAACAATGCTGGCAATACTGATCACAATAATCTTAAAACATACCCTAAGATGGAACTCCACACATATTTTTTTTAATCAAATAGTTTTTTTCTTATATATTCCCAATCACTTTGTGTCATGTCATACACACTTTAAAACAAAACAAACAAACCATCACGCCGTTACCCCGCAGGGGTAGGCAAAGAAAATGGACAACCACACTACTCTATCCTGACACACCTCTCCAGCTTCCTCCACATTCATACAATAAGTCATACAGGCACGTCGATTCTTCAGACTTATAACATGACCAACCTTTAAAATTTGACTAATTTGGTCATGCCATGTTTTCGTACTCCATTTTTCGGACTCCGTACTCCATTTACATCATTAACGTATACTTTCTTAACCATTCTTTCTCCATCCATGCGCTCCATATGTCCGAACCAACGCAGCGATCCTTTCATTATGTTGTTCATAATACCTTCTTCCGCTCTACGTTCCTTTCTTATATAAGCATTTAAGATTATGTCGTATACCGTTTTAGCACACATACGAGGTCTGTTCAAAAAGTATCGCGAATTTTATATTTTTTCAAAAAGTATTTATTTATTCATGAATATCTATTTTGTCCCCTTCAAAGTAATTCCCCTCGGATATAATACATTTATGCCAACGTTTTTTCCAATCCTCGAAGCACTTAAAAAAATCATTTTTGTGATCTTGTTCAGCTCCTCCTTCGATGCCGTCTTTATCTCCTCAATCGTGGCGTAGCGTCGTCCTTTCATGGGCCTCTTCAGTTTTGGAAACAGGAAAAAGTCACAGGGGGCCAGGTCTGGGGAATACGGTGGCTGCGGCACCATTACTGTGTTGTTTTTGGCCAAATATTCGCGCACAAGCAACGATGTGTGAGCAGTAAATTGCGCATAACTTGCAGGTAATATTCCTTATTGACCGTACTACCCTGTGGCAAGAACTCATGATGCACCACGCCCCTGCAATCGAAGAAAACTGTGAGCAAAACCTTCACGTTCGACCGAACTCGGGGCGCTTTTTTTGGTCTTGGCTCATGCGGCAGCTTCCATTGGGATGATTGAGCTTTGGTTTCCACGTCATAACCATAAACCCATGATTCGTCACCAGTTATGACCCTCTGGAGCACATTTGGGTCGTCACGGACCGAGTCCAACATCTCCTGAGCAATGTTAGAGCGATGCTGTTTTTGGTCGAAATTGAGCAATTTTGGCACGAATTTCGCGGCGACCCGACTCATGCCCAAATCATTGGTTAAAATCGAATGGCACGAGCCAATCGATATGTTTAGGTCCTCAGCAACTTCTCTAACGGTGATTCGACGATTGGCTAATACTATTTTCTTCACTTTATCAATGTTTTCGTCTGTTGTTGACGTGCTCGGGCGTCCGGCACGCTCTTCGTCGTTCATATCTTCTCGGCCCTCTGAGAACATTTTGTACCACCGATAAACGTTGCTTTGGTCCAAGGTAGCTTCACCATATGCCACAGTCAACATTCGAAATGCGTCCGCGCACTTTATTTTGTTTTTCACACAAAATTTGATACAGATTCTTTGATCCATTTTTGGAATAGGCAAAAATCGAAGACGAGCCAAAACACATCCAAGCAAAACAGCTGTCAAAAATTAACTAAACATTCAAAATGGCCGACCTTGTCAGCATAAGTAAGGGACATGAGTACCAACATAACGCTACAAAAAAATCAAAAATCAAATATACGTAGCCAGCGGAAATTCAAAATTCGCGATACTTTTTGAACAGACCTCGTACGTCTTAGGGACCGATTTATTATGCTCTCATCCTTCTTCTGCCGCTTCCATACATTAGATTTCGGACCAGAACTCCATTGTGAACGGCCGTTTTCGCTTTCATTGATAAATTCTTGTTTCCAATAACTATTTTTAGCTCCATTCACTTTGTTACCCGCACCAACCCTTCTTTCGACATCCGTTCGGCCATCAGAAAGAATGGACCCCCACGCTGTTCTCTCATGATATGCTTCTATCGCTCCCTCAAAAATTCTTCACGCGTGTCAGACTTCTCACGTGGCCGTCATTGAATATTTCATTGATTGAATCGCACAACGTTTTCCTCGATTTTATTAATTGTTCCATTTACGTGGTTTACAAATATTTTATTATTTAGAAGTGACTTTATTTACTCCTTATATACGACACTCTATGATATACAGATCTCAAAATCACTATATGTGTGCCTACCTTATTCATATAGGGTGTTTTTTTAAGAGGTTTGGTTTTTAAACTAGCAACATTATTTCTACAAACTGTCAATTTGACAGTTGATAGTTGATTTGAGATCAATACGTTTTGCCATTTTACCGTAAATAGACTGACGTCAGAACAGCGCTTGGAAATTGTGCAAATTTATTTTGAAAATCATGGTTCGGTTCGCCAAACTTATCGTGCCCTACGTCCATTTTGCGGTCGACATAATCGTCCATCTGAGCAAGTTATTCGGAAGACCATGGATCGTTTTCGCACCATGTACACTCTAGTGAATAATACGCATCCACAAAGACGACAATTGTCGAAAATTGGACTTCACGATTGCGCTTTATTCGACCTAGCCGTGGCGCTCATATGCCCGAAACCATATTTAAACAATAATGGCATAAAATTATCTATTAAATAAAGCCAATATCATAGACATTAACATTATTTTAATGTGTTTTATTTTTTATTTTGAACAGGTATTGTATACCACTAAAAAAAACTCCATATATAAGAACATTTTTTATTGCCTTTTAGTTTTTAACATCTTTCCAAAGATGTTGACCGATGTCACAATTTTTTGCGGTAATCCTGTTAGATATAATAACTTCAGAGTTATAAAGTTTAACACGTCAAGAAGTATCAAGTGAAGAGATTCATAAATAATAAAACAACTTTACAATTTCTTGCCGTGTGTTAGAAAACTAGTTATAAACTAACTAACTTATGCATCATACTAATGTATTCAGAATTCCCGAATGCATTGAAACGGTGAAAAATGAAAAAAAATATAACTTTTATCATTTGTTCTGAGAAAAGAAATATCTGCATTTTCCCGGTGGTTCATTTCGTAACATCGACCTCAAATGGTCCACATTTTATCAAGCAGAAGCAACATGCCTATGATGATTCTGATGAGGAGAGCGATTCGTTTACTAAATTCCATTGTCTTTTATTGAAATATTTATAATTTACACGAATGAAAATGAGTTTGTTTTCTAGAAATTTTATTTTATTTCATAGAAAAGATACGCTTCGCCAGGCTAAGCCATTACATTTAATAATAATAAAGCTTTAAGCCATTATATTTAATTTGTCATTTTCTATGTTATATACTTGTACAACCCTAACTTTTAAAATAATTAAAATACATATCAGAAATGTTTCGGACAACCGGTCCTTCATCAGTGATACGTATTTAAAATATTATAAAATTGTTTACAAATATGATCGGTTTTGACAGATGTTATAAAGATTTTAGGAACGTTTATACTTTTGTTATAACAAATATAATGGATCAATTTAAAGTATTAGGTGTATAACTTTGCTTCCGCCGTTTTTTTTTTTTTTTTTCGAAATTCGAGGCTTTATCGTAAAAAACTGGTTATACATTTATGATTCAAAGTTTTGTCCATCGCTGGCCACTACTTTCTCCCATACGAATCCCGCGTTGAAAAAACTGGTCATCTTTTGAAGCGATCCACGAATCGATCCAATTTTTTACTTCTTCATAAGACCGGAAGTGCTGGTCAGCTAGGCCGTGTGCCATTGATCGAAACAAGTGATAGTCCGAGGGAGCAACGTCTGGAGAATACGGCGGGTGGGGTAGGACTTCCCATTTCAAAGTTTCCAAGTATGTCTTGACCACTTTCGCAACATGGGGTCGAGCATTGTCATGCTGTAAAATCACTTTATCATGTCTCTCGTTGTATTGCGGCCGTTTGTCTTTCAATGCTCGGCTCAAACGCATTAATTGCGTTCGATAACGATCGCCTGTGATTGTTTCAGTCGGTTTTAACAACTCATAATACACTACGCCGAGCTGGTCCCACCAAATACTGAGCATAACCTTGGAACCGTGAATATTCGGTTTGGCCGTCGACGTGGAAGCATGGCCGGGATATCCCCATGATTTTCTGCGCTTGGGATTATCGTAATGAACCCATTTCTCGTCCCCAGTCACAATGCGATGCAGAAATCCCTTCCGTCTTTGCCTTGCAAGCAGCTGTTCACAAACACACAAATGCCGTTCAACATCTCTCGGCTTCAACTCGTACGGCACCCAATTTCCTTGTTTCTGAATCATTCCCATGACTTTCAGGCGTTTTGAAATGGCTGGTTGCGTCACTCCCAATGATCCTGCCAATTCTTGTTGCGTTTGACACGAGTCTTGATCAAGTAATGCCTCCAATTCTGCATCTTCGAAAACCTTCTCTCTTCCACCGCCATGCTGGTCTTCGACGTTAAAATCACCGTTCTTGAAGCGTTGAAACCACTCTCGGCACGTTCTTTCACTAATAGCGGCCTCACAATAGGTATTTGAGAGCATTCGATGAGCCTCAGCCGCAGATTTCTTCATATTAAAGCATAAAATTAAAACTTCCCTCAAATGACGAGAATTTGACTCGTAAGCTGACATGTTTAATCGGGAATAACTTTATGATGCAGACACAAATCGACTAATATTTCGATGGCGTTATGTTTACAAATACTTTAGCTTATTGTATGACATCTATGATCTATTTATTCAAACTACCACTTACTGCTACTGCCATCTATTGCAAAACGGCGGAAGCAAAGTTATACACCTAATATATAAAAAAAAGACAAATAAAACATCTAAAATACAAAGTATGGCGAACATAGAAGACATTATATTTAATAATAGAAAACAGGCTTTTGTATCCGTATTAATTATTACATAATATTAGGTCCTTACATATGAAATTGGCGTTTTGCCGTACTGGCAACTTTGATCTCAAATATCTTCTCTTTGGTTAGGAATTCCAAATTCAAATTTATACAGCTATTTACTCAAGTATTTGTGTTTCGAAAATTATAATTCATTTGTTTTTTCTTCAATTGTTTTTTTTCTTTGCGTCACTCAGTTTACAAAATGGAAAACTTGAAATATCGCGTTATTTACGAGTACGAGTTCCACCGTGGCACCAATGCTGCAGAAACGGCTCGAAGGATTAATGATGTGTATGGCGACGGTGCCGCAAAAGAAAACACAGTGCGTTTTTGGTTCCAACGTTTTCGTTCTGGAAATTTCGACCTGCAGAACAAGCCCCGTGGACGGCCGGAGACCGAAGTTGATAATGAAGAATTGAAAGCTATTGTGGAAGCGGATCCATTGCAAACCACGTCCGAGTTAGCTGCAGGCTGCGGTGTTAGTGATAAAACTGTTTTAATCCACTTGAAGCAAATTGGGAAGGTGAAAAAGCTTGAAAGGTGGGTACCTCACGAATTGAGTGAAGCAAATCAACAAACACGCGTTGACTGCTGCGTTGCATTACTCAACCGGCACAATAATGAAGGGATTTTGAATCGAATCATTACCTGTGATGAAAAGTGGATCCTGTATGATAATCGGAAGCGCTCATCGCAATGACTGAACCCTGCCGAACCAGCCAAACCATGCCCCAAGCGAAAATTGACTCCAAAAAAGTTACTTGTGAGCGTTTGGTGGACTAGTGCTGGTGTCGTTCACTACAGCTTTCTTAAATCTGGCCAGACGATTACGGCAGATGTCTATTGTCAGCAACTGCAAACCATGATGGAAAAGCTAGCTGCTAAACAACCGAGGCTGGTTAATCGCTCTAGGCCACTGCTGCTTCATGATAACGCTAGACCACACACTGCACAACAGACGGCTACCAAATTAGAAGAGCTTCAATTGGAATGTCTAAGACATCCACCGTACTCTCCGGACCTTGCCCCAACAGATTACTATTTTTTTCGAAATTTGGATAACTTCTTGCAAGGGAAAAAATTCAACTCGGATGGGGCAGTCCAAACCGACTTCAAAGATTTTATTGATTCCCGTCCGAATGTTTTTTTTAGTAAAGGGATCGATGAACTACCTATGAGATGGCAAAAGTGCATTGATAGCAATGGTACATACTTTGATAAAATAAATATATTATATTTAAAATAAATCAACTTTATGTTCTTCCCATACTAAACGCCAATTTCATATGTATGGACCTAATATATGGGTTTTACATCAATGTCAAAGAAAAGACCTTTGTGGCAGAGTGGTAAGAGCTCTGACTTCCGTACCGAAGCTCCCGGGTTCGATTCCCGGCAATGGCAATGTGATTGTCACACTGTCTTTGGTCTGGTGTAGAATTCACGTGACAATAAAATAGCGATAGCTTTGCTACCTATCACATGTCATAAGATTTAATATAAACCCTATAAAAAAAATGTGTACAGTAATAGGATTCAAACGACCTGTTGTATACAAGAAAGAAAAAAAGATAATATGAATTGTTAATTTTGATGGTAACAAAGTGAATGGAGCTTTAAACATAGTTATTGGAAACAACGATTTTTCAATGAAAGCGAAAACGGCCGTTTACAATGGATTTCTGGTCCCAACCCTTATGTATGGAAGCGAAGCATGGAACTGGCAGAATAAGGATGAGAGCAGAATAAATGCGGCAGAGATGAGGTCCCTTAGACGTATGTGTGCTAGAACGACGTACGACAGAATTGCAAATACTGATATAAGAATGTAAAGCGGAAGAAGGTATTATGAATAAAATTATGAAAGGATCGCTGCGTTGGTTCGGAAATATAGGGCGCATGGATGGAGAAAGAATGGTTAAGTAAATATACGGTAAAGATGTGAATGTATTACGGAGTCGAGGCAGACCGAGGGAAACATGGCATGACCAAATTAATCAAATTTTAAAGGTACATACATGCACGTCGGAAGAATCGACGTGCATGTATGACTCGCTGTATGAATGTGAAGGAAGCCGGAGAGGTGTGTCAGGATAGAGTAGTGTGGCGATACATTATCTCTGTCTACCCCTGCGGAGAAACGGCGTGATGGTTTGTTGTTGTTATTAATCTTATTAGAAAAGATCGTCACCCTTCTGATTCTGAAAATCCACCTGTTTATTTTTTTTTCGAAATAAATCGTTTTAATTACATCACTTTTGTTTTGCCATGTTAAACTTATGTTTTAATGAATTTAAACACTGTTTGCAAGAAAAACACAAGTGAAAACAAGTTTCAGCTAATTGAAAATATAATAATTGTAATATTTCACAGGTTTAACGCCTTCATTCAGCAAACACTATATGTTAATTTGCTTTATCCAAATGAATCACTTAAAAGTTCTATATTTATAATAGCTCTTTGCTGAAAGTTAAAATAAATATTTTAATATCTAATGTAATTATTATGTTAATAATATAAATCCCAAATTGTTTAGATTAACTTTAATCTCTCTCTTATTTATAAGTATTTGTTACTTGAATAATGATCAAATCAAATCAAATCAAATCAGTTTATTTTCTCAAAAGATATTACAAACAATTTTTAAAGTAAGACATCTATTGAGAACATGTAAAATATAATAAATATATAATACCACGAACGCATGAGAGATGGTTCGACATTAGGAATACAAGATACTCTCCAAAGTCAAGAGTATTTGTCTTCTGAACGTACTTTCACGAATATGAAAGACATCGATCTCCGAAGCGATCATGTTCAGCAGTTTGATTGCTCTCCCCACCGGCATCACCAGAGGCAGGTTGGTTCTGCATGCTGGGAGATAAAACAGTATGTGCTGACGCTGTCCATAACCATCTGGAACATAAAGATGGATAGCCTCCAAGATGACGCAATTCTCAAAGAATCCCCTGATAAGAGAATGGGTAAGTGTGCACCCATCCCTTCTTATCTGTAAACTATTGGTCCCCAGCATGCAAAACTCCGCAAATCAATACGAACGAAAACATCTGTTTTGTAGAAGAATCATTATATTTTGAATAAAGTGAATGACATGTTTCGCTTTCCTAAGGCATTATCAAATGTTTCATAATGACCTAGATAGGCAAAACATGTCATTCATATAAAATGTTATAAAATTTCTAGAAAACAGATGTTTACATTCGTAGTAATTATTATAAAATTTCTCTTGTTTAAAACATCTTTGTATTATGGGTTCAACCGAATGTTTAAAAAAGGTATTTATATAATAATTAATGGAATAACGAAAAATTGAGACATCTCGAGATTTAATCAAATATTCTTCTTCATCTTCTTTTTAGTTTAGTTCGTATGACCGATTTGTGACCATTAGCTTTCTATTTCTTCCCCACCTCACTATATCTTCAAAACTACAGACAAACCTTATTATCTCATTTCTGGTCCGATATCTGAGGGTTTTTGCTACGGGCGTAGGGTTCGCATTTCTGCTGTATTATATTATGTATGAAATTTTCTTATTGTTTCTTGAACAATGATGTTAAACTCCGTATTTAATAATAAAAACGAATGAAAACGTCTGTTTTCTAGAAGTTTTTTTTTTTTATGGAAATGACATGTTTCGCCTTTCTATGGAATTATCAAATTATTTATGGTTGAGGTTTTTGTTTTGTAAAACTCCATTATAATTATTGCATATAATATAATAATTAACGCGATTGTTTAATGGTTTTAATTGATTTAATTCATATAATTACTTATATAAATAGTAGTTACAAATTTGTTTCGCCTTGCGAGGGTATTTTCAAACTAAACTTTAAAATAATAATTAAATAAAACGATGTTTTTTAACTACTTCCACTTTTGTCTGGACAAAGATCATCAAGAGATTTCAGTAAAATCATTTGATTATACTAAACTTTTAGTTTGAAAATGCCCTCGCAAGGCGAAACAAATTTGTAACTACTATTTATTTAAGTAATTATATTAATTAAATCAAGTAAAACCATTAAACAATCGCGTTTATTATTATATACAAGAATTATCAAATGTTTGATACTGCCATAGAAAGTCGAAGCATGCATCCCATAAGCTACAATATATTAAAACTTATAGAAAACAGACGTTTTCATTCGTATTATTTATATGTCAATGACCGAGGAAAATATGGATCGATCAGTGTGGCGGTCCATTATTTCTGCCTACCCCTTAGGGAGACGGCGTGATGGTTAGTTAGTTAGTTTTAAATACCATAGGTATTAACAACAATGGACAGAGATTCCCAACGGGGATACTGCCACTCCGGGTGAGTTAGTTAGTTAACAAAGTTAGATTATAACCAAAGACTTTTGAGTCTATTGCAAGCTAAGGAAGAAGAAGTTTTCATATAAAATATTACCCGGAACGCAGAAGAAAACATTGTATCACAGTACATACAGTAGTAATAATGCCATCATGAAAGCCGCAGGGAATTCGGATTCATAAGTAACTACAACTCCAACTAGACTCGCAATAAATTAAGCCGGGAAGTAGCTCCCTCACATAAAGACTCGTCTCGAGCCAGTCAACTAATGAAGGTTTTATTACTTCCCGAGTCAGAATCAACTAGCCAATGGCGATTGCCCAGGGGAAGCTTTAGTAGAATTGCAGTAGCTACAGTGCTAGATGTTTCCATAGTATCATATTTCCATCCATATACGAGTGTACAAAGATAGAACAATCTAGAATAACGTACAACGGACTTAAACGACCTACCTTTGAAATTAAAATACTTGCCTAAGAATAGCTTTGGAGTTGTGATGGTAAATGATAATTGATCATTTATTATGGAAATATAGCTCACTAATAAATACAATTCGATATTCGTCTTATATGATACGAAGCTACATGTCATATTAATGACCACAGTGATTTGAGACGTATGCAGGGGAGATGGGAAGTTTATTCTCGGACATCGAAACCAGGAGACGGACATGGGCACTGCGTTTGGTAGAATACCGTGTTTGAGTTGCTGACTCTTCATGGACCAGCAGCAGTGTTCATTATAGATAGACCATCTTCAGGTAAAAATGGTATGAAGCACGTTGATAGATAGACGGAGATTGTTTTCACCGTAATTTGTGCTGCTTCTTGCCCTCTGAGGGTGCGCTGTTTTCCGGCTGGGAGGAGGGGGTTGCTCCTCTGTGACGGGCCTCGTTTCTCTCCCTCTTGGCCATTATGATAATTTGTGCAGTGGTTTTATTTATTTAATATTATGAAATGCTTCCTTAAACTCGTCTTTTGTCCTACATGCCAAAAACTGTACTCCACATTTTTTTCCATTCCGCATTTGTTTCCTCTGCCTCTCCTGTTCTTCCCGCTGTATATTCCTGTGGTGTATCATTATTTTTATCTGTTATATAATGTTCCTTAAATGTTCTTGTATTATATATTATGCTTATTAATCCAATAAAGTAAAGCGGAGCATAGAAGTAAGATGAGTAGATTAAATGTGGTCTGGCACTACCTTGTTGTTGCCGTCTTTAAATGTAAGTCCCGGATGGACCGGGGACAGGCCCAGGGAGTGTACGAGCGAGGCTGACAAAAGGACGCCGCTACGCCCTATAACAGCCTCGGGGATGTGGCGGGAACTTCTATGTTCCTTTAAAAAAAAAAAAAAAAGACGGAGATGTCAGCTACACTTGTCCTGATAGCTTCACGAGTTCCGTACGCAAATGAGTTAGCTAATTTAGGTTGGATGATAACCACGGCAGACAAGTGGAGGTAGACCAACTTCAGAAAAATATATTAGCGTGTTGGCAAGTTATGGGTTTGGACCCCCTGGCTCAAAGGATCAAGAGAAGGAGGCGGGAAACCAGCTAAAACTGGTGACCATGCCATGACGGAAAAACCATGACGAAATGACTGATTCCACGCGAAACTAACATCTATATATATCTTCCTTTTCTCAGATCCCAATTTATACATTATACAGGGTGTCCCAGATGTCGACGTCAAGCCGGAAACAAATGATAGGGCAAGTCATGCTGGTTATGAGAAAAATGTAAACAAAAATCTATGTTTTGTATTTTTGAAATTATAGGCATTTAAAAAAAATTGAGAAAATCAACTCCCTGTCATGGACTTTTAACTCCCGTTACTTCCACTCTTTACTTTTTATCAATTTTATTTTTATTATGTAAACCAGAATAATGCCTCTGTAAATTGTTGCCTAAAATTTAAATCTAACTGCTCCAGCTTGGAAGAAACGCTCAATTTTAACTGACTGTACTGAAAATAAAATGTACCATGCTATTTAGGCAAGTAACTTTAGAAGTTGGCGCATTTGTTAAGGATTCCAAAACGGTATGACACTTGCTTCTCATCTCTTCTCATCTGGAAAACCCTTTATAATAATAGACACTGAATTGTTATGTAATTGTAGCTTTCAGGAAGTTATTCTTCGCTGTATTTTAATTCCATTACGCACTGATAAAAATAACTGTATTTTATTTTTAGCTAGATCCGGTTGTGTTTGTTTTATTTTATTGTGAATGTTTATTTTAGGGCTTGCGCATTATTTCGAGTAAAAGTAATTATTTTGTCTTTTCCTTTTTTATATACTTTGTATACAACACTAATTACAAAAAAAAAATATCAGACATGTTTCGGACAACCCGGTCCTTCCTCAGTGATATTATAAAGATATTTAAAATATTATAAAATTGTTTACACATATGATCCGTTTTGACAGATGTTATAAAGATTTATTTTGGAACGTTTATGCTTTTGTTATAACAAATATTATGAATCAATTAAAAATAATAATTTAATGTTCTTATTGGGGTTCAGGTAATTACTTAAAACAAAGGAAATAAATCAAATATGTTTTGATTTATTTCCTTTTTTTTGTTTGACGTTGTTGTTTGACTTAACTTGACGTTAAATTTATTTGATTATTTATAATATTTTCTTTATTTTTAATTTCGAGATGGCTAAAAGTTATATTTCTATTATTAACATGCAAAATTTCAACGCCATTATCTTTATTGAATTAAATCAAATCAAATCAAATCAAATCAGTTTATTAACTCAATAGACATTACAAACAGTAAAATATTTAAGGCATCTATTAAGTACAGGTAAAATATTATTATAATACAACAAAGTACCAGGAACGCATTAGAGATGGTTCGACATTAGGAAGACAAGATACTTTCTAAAGTCAATAGTATTTGCCCCCTGAACGTACTTTCACTAACATGAAAGACGTCGATCTCCGAGGAGACCGCGTTCAGCAGACTAATTGCTCTTCCCACCGGTGTCACCAGAGGCAGATTGGTTCTGGCGGCCGGTAGGTAAAACAATCTGTGCTGTCGCTGTCGGAGATATCTATCGGGGACAAAAAGACCAACATCCTCCAGTACGGCCGAGTTCTCAAAGTATCCCCTAATTAATCTGAAGACATGGGTTATTAGATGTCCATCTCTTCGAAGCTGTAAAGAATTGGCTCCGAGCATTCCCAGAATAAATGCCGTGGGATAGAGCCACGGATAACTACCATACTCCCTCATGTAGAGATACCTCAGAATTTTTTCTGAACCCTCTCCAGCATAACGGAATATCTCGCCTCGTGAGGACTCCATATCACAGAACCACTCTCGAGCCTGCTCCGAACCAATGCGTTGTATAGGACTCTGAGCACATTGGGATCCCTGAAAACTCTTCCGGTCCGGACGATGAACCCCAACATCCTCAGTGCAATGCCACAAATCCTCTCGATATGTGCACGAAATGATCTTTTTCAATGAGTTGGTAAGCAAATTCAGAAAAACCATTATAAGATAGACATCTTATATGCTCTTTTATTCTTAATTTTAAATTACGCCTTGTTTTACTTATATAAAAAGAAAAGACAAATAAAACATCTGCAACACAAAATATGGCGGATATAGAAGAAAAAGTAATAAATTTATATTTCGCAAACTTTAGATTCGTTTTGGTAATTTGGATTAGTTATAATATGTTTATGAGTATTGAGATACATCTAGAATAATTACACCCATGGATCGTTAGGATAATTTAGATTATTCGGAAGAGTTAAGAAAGGTTAGATTTAGAATGAGATTATTAATATTCGCCAATAAAAGAACTTGGTTTACAACGATCATAATAAAGGGTCATACAGTATTATTTCAAGACGATTACGAAGATCAAATCATGAAAACTAAAACACCTGTAAGCTCTGTACAAGTGGAATAAGAGGGGATGGCTGGAGGAAGCTCCACCAATCACGGTTAATTGTTAGGAACCTCACAGAAGAAGGGTAAAATCTTCTCAGAGTGAACCTGAAAAATCATATGCTGACATGTAAGATGTAAATATAATTGTATTTTATAACCCAATCGGGTTTTTCTAATAAAAAAAAGAATAAAAAAGAATAGTAAAAATGCTTTATAATATAAAAGATAGCCAATTTTTTGTTAATAAATAAAAACAACTAACTAACAATCACGCCGTCTCCCCGAAGTGGTAAGCAGAAAAATGGACTGCCACTCTTTTCTTTCCTGACATGAATCCCTCGCTTCCTCAACATTCATACATAGCTTCATGCACGCCCGTCGATTTCTGCGACTTCTCACTTGGCCGACATTCGATATTTGATTTATTTGATCGTGCCACGTTTTCCACGATCTTCCTCTATTTCTAGTTCCATTAACATACGTATATTTTTTTACTATTCTTTCTTTCCACGTGTCCAAACCATCTTAATGTTCCTTTCATTATTTTATTCCTAACACTTTTATTCGCACCACATTCACTTCTTATATTTTCATTCGACACTATAATGCATAGATTTTTTTCTCATTTCTACTGCATTTATTTTACTTTCAAGAACACCGTAATAAAAATAAATAATGATAGATAAAAATTAACAATAAGTAATAATGAAAAAAATAATAATGATTTTACTGGAATTTCTGGATATTATAATAAATTTAAATAAATACTATTTTTATTACTACTCGTACTATCATTTTTGCATTTATTTCTAAAGGCTAAAAAAAAACACAGTAAAAATAGTTTATAAAATTATCGTTATATTTATTTATCTATACGAATGAAAAACGTCTGTTTTCTAAAAGTTTTATGATAATTTATAGGAGTATGTGTGACAGGTATTTGACAATGCCTCAGAAAGGCGACACATGTCACTCCATAAATTATAAAAAAACTTCTAGAAAACAAACGTTATCATTCGTATTAATTATCATTTTATGTAATTATTGGAAGTATATTGTAAGGTCATGACCACTTAATGGGAGCAAATCTGCGACACTTTTATCACCTACTCTGGAGACGATATCAGAACCTTCACCATCCAAAGTAGGATGGTATCGATGCAACTTGGAAGGAAAATAATGGAACTCAGGCCAGGCTGACTGCTTGACGTGTCGAAGACCATGGGTATACTCGTATCCTTGGATCTTTCCGCATAATATAATATATTCAAATTGGAACTTCCACGGCACAGGTATTGAGCAGAATTTTCCTTATTTTATCGCTTGGAGCTGCGTGAAACTAGGCGGCGACCACAGCATTGATTTGATACAGATTTTCAACACTAATTGAACTCTATACATTATTTGTACAGGTGACGTGTGACAAGTCTCCTTGGCAAGTGAATAGGTAAATTTTGGCGGAGAGTTTAGGGGGGGGGGGAGAGTGTCACATTTGTATCTATTATTGATTCTATCTTCAAATAAACCAATCTAGTGTATATGTTTGATTTGTATATAAATATATAAATACATAGATACGATTTTTTTATACCTCCATCATCAAAATGAGTGCAAGAAACTAGAAACGTATATTGAGGGTATTAGTTGCAAACCTGGCAAACTCCATCATTAGATGTTTTGAGTAAATCGCAAAAAACTGATACGTTAAAAAAATGCGCTATTTTACGATATTTATTTTTTTCATCTCAACCAGTTAGTACTTTAAAGTAATCAGCCATGAAATAATCATCATTATGTTGATAATTAAAGTAAAAAAATGAATTTCATTTTGGAGTTTGCCAGCTTTGCAACACTCAAGTGGAGGTTGCCATGTTTGCAACAAACCCAATATTTTAATAGCAAAATTCTTCAGAATAACACCAGCACTAGTCCACCAAACGCTCACAAGTAACTTTTTTGGAGTCAATTGGCTGGTTCGGCAGGGTTCAGCCATTGCGATGAGCGCTTCCGATTATCATACAGGATCCATTTTTCATCACAGGTTTCATTCGATTCAAAATCCCTTCATTATTGTGCCGGTTGAGTAATGCAACGCAGCAGTCAACGCGCGTTTGTTGATTTGCTTCACTCAATTCGTGAGGTACCCACCTTTCAAGCTTTTCACGTTCCCAATTTGCTTCAAGTGGATTAAAACAGTTTTATTACTAATACCGCAGCCTGCAGCTAACTCGGACGTGGTTTGCGATGGATCCGCTTCCACAATAGCCTTCAATTCTTTATTATCAACTTTGGTCTCCGGCCGTCCACGGGGCTTGTTCTGCAGGTCAAAATTTCCAGAACGAAAACGTTGGAACCAAAAACGCACTGTGTTTTCTTTTGCGGCACCGTCGCGTCGCCATACACATCATTAATCCTTCGAGCCGTTTCTGCAGCACTGGTGCCACGGTGGAACTCGTACTCGTAAATAACGCGATATTTCAAGTTTTCCATTTTGTAAACTGAGTGACGCAAAGAAAAAAAACAATTGAGGAAAAAACAAATGAATTATAATTTTCGAAACACAAATACTTGAGTAAATAGCTGTATAATTTGAATTTGGAATTCCTAACCAAAGAGAAGATATTTGAGATCAAAGTTGCCAGTACGGCAAAACGCCAATTTCATATGTAAGGACCTAATATTTGACTTTTAAGGAGAATTTAATTTTTTTGTATAAGGTAATCATACATTTTTCTTACATCTCACCTACCTGTTCCTGACATCCAGTTCAGACATGTTTTATATAACACAACACATGGGTTTGAACTTACTGTTAGGAGTAATCGCACGGGATTTGAAAAGCGGAAGAAAAGAAAAAATGATAAGCGGAGAGGGAAAGAAAAGAGGAAAATATACATACTTGTGTATTGAACGTAACGAGGGATATAGATTTTCTTTGTTTGCTTTTCAGCTTTTAAATTGTTTCCACCTTCATTGAGAGCACGTTACATACGGGATTCCATCCCTTCTTCGTGGTCATTCAAATCGAGGAGCTACTAATAGCTTCCCCAAAAATGCGAAAATTTAAGTCTATTTTAAGGAAAATTGACTGATTCAGTGAAAACGGGTATTTTCCGTGTATTATTGTAATTTCCGATACTTGCTTCACATAAGTTTTAAATAAAGATTATCGTTTATTGTATTTTGATTTTATTTCAATGTTTCATTTAATTATATCTATAGCTCATCTGTTGGTTTAATGTCGGTCACACTCGAAGGGGAAGAAATCGACGTACGTGCATGACACGATGCATGTATTTTCTACAGCGCCTTTGAGATGATTCATAAAAATGGTGCCCTATAAATTATCCAATTTATTTATATATTATGAATGTTGAGAAATAGAGAGAGAAGTATGTAAGGAATAAATGTCAGGCGATTCATGTTCACGCTACCCATCTCTCCGGGGAAATTGCGTGATGGTTAATATTTTATAAAATTGTACAATACGAATACAATAACAACAAACCTTAGCGCTATTTGCCCGGAAAAGGTAGGCAGAGAGAATTGACTGCCACACCACTCTATTCTGACACAGATCTCTAGCTTACTTCATATTTCTATAGCGATTCATATACGTCGATTCTTCCGATTTCTAACTTGGCCGATTAATTTCTTTTTTTTTTTAGCATTTAAAACATTTTTAATAATACATTATTTTCATTGCGATTACTGCTTCTTGAATATTAAACACGTGTACTGATATTCAAAGAAAAAAATCCAAAAATTTTTCCACATTAAAAAATATTTGTTGACAAATATTATCAAATATGAATATCCCAAGGATACAAAATCAAAGAAAACAAACAGAATATTACCAGTTATTAAAAGTATTTGGCAATATATTTTATAATTAAAATTTCCACGTAATACGTATTTTTTGCAAAAAAAAAAATTGTAAAACATTGATTCGTTTCATCCCCTCATTTTTTATTCCTCATTTATTCGTTTCATACTACATAGAATTACTCTCTCTAGTCTATGCACGATATAATAGAGGAGATAATTGAAGCAATGATTGAGGCGATTATTGAGGCGATAATTGAGGCGAAGATTGAGGCGATGATTGAGGCGATTATTGAGGCGATGATTGTGGCGATAATTGAGGCGAAAAATTACAGAGGTGCCCCCGACGGGAGTGTCTGAAACAGATGTGCAAGGATATGAACTGCGTCTCATTGGTTGGGTTGAAGACGGCAGCATAAGACTGGACGCAGAAAGGGACGAGTTGTAACACTTTGCAACAAACCAATTATAAGGATTTAATCTGCAAAAAATATGTAAATCTTCATCTTGAGTATGAGTGAAGAAATAATGGTGAAGAGAATAAAGGGTATTTTTTAGAGGTTTGTTTTTTAAACTGGCAACATCGTTTCTACAGACTGTCAATTTGACAGTTAACAGAATCATATTTAAACAATAATGGCATACGATTATCTATTAAATAAAACCAATATCATAGACATTAACATTATTTTAATGTAATTTTATTTTATTTTGAATTTGTATACCTCTAAAAAAAACACCCTTATACACATAAAATGATTTTGGCCATATGAGCGCCACGGCTAGCTCGAATGAAGCGCAATCGTGAAGTCCAATTTTCGACAACTTTATCGAGCAACTGGATAAAATGGCAAAACATACTGACTACAAATCAACTGTCAAATGTCAAATTGACAGTTTGTAGAAACAATGTTGGTACTTTAAAAACCAAACCTCTAAAAAAACACCCTATATATGTTAACCACGTAAATTGAATCGAGGAAGACCGAGGAAAATATGTCATGACCGAGGAAAATATGTCATGACTTTTTCCCTTTCTTGGGATCCTCACCCGAAATCCTCGTGTTTAATTAATATAAAGTTTAGTAACAAATATTTTATAATACTGCTGGTGAAGTGCTAACTAGTCTTAAAGTTAAACAACGCTCAGAATCATAACAACGGAAGTTACGGACAGCATTTCCATGCGCTAAAGAAACTTAATTGAGAAAATTTATATTAAGTACGGTCTAGAAGCATAATATTTGAGTTTGAATACTTCGGATGTGATTAATACGAATGAAAACGTCTAGTCTGTTCTATAGAATTTTTATTTTTCTTCTTCTTCATCGTTTCGCCTTTCTAAAGTATTGTACTATCAAATGTGTCGCCAATGGTGTTCTTCTACCGACCCTTATGTATGGAAGTAAAGCATGGAACTGGCAAAAGAAGGATGAAAGTAGAATAAATGCAGTCGAAATGAGATCTCTTAGAGGAATGTGTGGAAAAACTCTGTGTATGATAGAGTGTCGAATGAAAATATAAGAAGTGAATGCGGTGCGAATGATGGTGTTATGAACAAAATAATGAAAGGATCATTAAGATGGTTTGGACATATGGAAAGAATGAATGAAGAAAGAATGGTAAAAATAAATTAAGTTAACGATGTAAATGGAACCAGAAATAGAGGAAGACCGAGGAAAACGTGGCATGATCAAATAAATCTAATATTGAATGTCGGCCATGTGAGGAGTCGGAGAAAGCGACGTGCGTGAATGACAAGATGTATGAATGTAGAGGAAGCGAGAGAAGTATGTATTATGTCAGGACAGAACAGTGTGGCGTTCTCCGGGGAGACGGTGTGATGTTTAGTTAGTTAGTTAGTTAGTTTTTAATTTAATAACACTTATGGCTTCGACTGGTCTCGGTAATACGCTGCCATCTTCTAGTGATGATCAAATATAGATATACTATAAAGAAATTTTTCATTATTTATTTTTCAATTTTCATTATTAACAATAAACAATCATATAAATCAATTATTGAATATCAGTCACGTGAGGAATCGGAGAAATTGACGTGCGTGCATGATACGATCTAAGAATATTGAGGAAGCGAGAGAAGTACAATATATCAGGAAAGAGTAATGTGAGGGTCCATAACTTTCTACTTACCCCTTCGGGGAGACGGCGTGATGGTTAGTTAGCTAGTTAGTTAACAATTAACTTCAGCAAGAAATTAAAAAAAAACGACATTAATAATTAAACATTTTGTTTTTTTGAATGTATACAAATACTGGATTTTACCCATTACGGGTTAATCATTAAGAATTAATTGTATCTCAACAGAGACGAAGATTTAATTTTTTTGGAAACAGATTTAAGTTAAGATTTTCCGCTTAATGCTTACATCTAGTCTCAATAGATGGCGCTAGTGTAGATTGAATTAAAATATGTGAAATGTTTCTCAACATGATAGCATATATAAAACATTCAAAAATAATTGTCAGACGTGGTGTTCGTAAGAAGAGCGGAAAGGGGAATGTTGTTGTTACATAAAGCGATCGCTTAACACAAACAATGACAGGTCATAAGTCCTGTAAACGCCTCGACCACCATATTCTGTTTCCAAATAATTTACTTCTTCGTCTCTATTGAGATACAATTTTTTAATAATTTAAACAATAAATACATAGAATGTAGTTTTGAAGTAGCCTATATCGAATATTAGAATACCTTTGATTAACGTAATTGGTAACTTTAAGTTTTGAAATGAGCAAATACTGCTGGAACTAATTAGTATTACTAATGTCAGGTCGGCGTACTTGAATTGTATGATAAGGAATAACCTTTTGAAAACATTGTATTTTCACAACACTTATTTACACCTTACACAAACATGTTTCGGGACACAGATTTCTCTTCTGTAGTGTACGAATGAATGAATTTAAACAGTAAAATGAAAGACAGTCATCATTCAAATACTAAATGACGAGTGAAAAAGTGAAGGAGGGGAAATTAAAGTTAGCAGCAAAGAATATTGTTTTAAATTTTAATTGTATCTCAATAGAGACGAAGACGTAAACTGGAAACTGAACATGGATGATCAAGGTGTTTACAGGACTTATGACCTGTCATTGGTTGGGTTAAGCGCACGCTTTATGTAATTACAACATTCCCCATTCCACCTTTGTTATTTGTGATCATGCATGACAAATTTTTGGAAGATGTATATATACTTCTAAATCCATATTTATCTTCACGTGGCAGTTTCAGTCAGCTATCTATGTAGATTTGGTTGCACTAGTGAATTTTTTCAAGAATTAACCTATACAACTGACCCACTAACGCCATCTATGGAGAATGATTTTCGGCATTTAGCAAACTACCTTATTAACACAATGTGAAGGCTGTCGACCAACATATTGTTAGAAGCCGCTAGGAGTATTATTCCATTCTATATGCCAAAGAATATTGTTGTTTAGTTAGAATTATGAGACATTGAAACAAATCAAGTATGGGACAAGAAGTTATGTTTACTTGGTTGTTTATAATATCTTCATTGTTTTTGATGGCCTTTTTAATTTTTAAAATTTCTTGGTTATTGAGAGTTACATTTTTACTATTCAGTGTAAAATTTCAACGGGTTATCGTTGTTGAACGAATGATCTCATTCAATGGTATAATTTGCGAATTCAGATAAGTTATTGTTAGATATACATCCTATATGTTTTTTATTAAATTTTTTTTTTTTAAAACACAATTGGGTTATATTCTTTAATACTCAAAAAGCTAGGCTAGGCTTGCATTTAATAAAAGGTCGAAAATAATAGAATCAAATAATATAGACCTAAAACTGAGAATACTCCTCATCAAGACCTATGTATGGAGTGTCTTGATGTACGGCTGCGAGACATGGTGCCTATCCGAGAGGGATAAGCGGAGACTAGAGGCTTTTGAGATGTGGTCCTATAGAAGACTCTTTGGAATTTCCTGGAGAGACCACATCACGAATGAGGAAGTTCTTCAAGGAATCGAAGGAGGAAGGCACCTGCTCAGGACCTTGTCCGAAAGGCGTGCAAGATGGATCGGACCATGTAATACGTCAAGAAGGTCTCTTGCATGCCATAATGGAGGGTATGATCGAGGGGACAAACTCTAGGGGACGCCCACGCCGAGAGTACCTGGAGGACCTGTTGGTGGACGTACGCTGCTCATCATATGCAGATCTCAAAAGAGCCGCACAAGACAGGGAAAAATGGAAGAGAATAATGGAGGAAATTGCTGCAAACCAATCCCAGGATTGAAACCAGAGAAGAAGACTTAAAAATAAATTCTTTAATTCCAGAAGAAGATACTGAAGGGACCATGTAGCCCGAATGGATGGTGACAGACTTGCATATACAGCCGCTTATGAAATCCCCTCCGGACACCGCCCACCTGGAAGACAGCCAAAGAGATGGAGGGACAGCTGGATCTCATCATCCGACGAGACATGATTTCTGTGTCACAGATCTTCAGATCCATTAAAAGAAGAAGAAGAAGAAGAATTTTTTTATTAAAATAAAAAAATTAAAATGCAATGTTTGCTTTTATTTTTACATGGGAACAACGCGAAAATTTAAATCAACAGAGAAGATTGGAGGCGTTATGTTCTAGCCACGAGAAGCTCCATACATCACGACCCTCAGTAATAAGGAAACGAAGAAAGAATATGAATATATAAATATAAACTAAAAAATTTAAATACCCTTTTCTTTATAGACCGAGAACCCTGGGGTTGTTCTATTAGGGGAGCCGATTCCAAATAAATGGGAAATGACATGGAAAGAAGAAAAAGCAATAAATGCAGCCCTTATATTGATTACGGGTAGATATATTATGTACTCTTACGTTTCTACATAAGAGTGAGTATAAAACGTATAAAACGAAATTGCAGCCACCATTAGCCGGGACACAAGACAATTGAAATATTTAATTACAACTTATTACTTATTTGGTAAATTGTATGTATGAGGTATGCATGCGAAATGATCTGATGATGAATGTTAATAAGTCCAAGGTAATGATTTTTGAAAAAGGAAGAAACCACGACAGTCTGCAACATTAGCGTGAATGGTGAAAATTTGGAGCAAGTAGTTGAGTTCGTGTATTTAGGTAGTATGTTTACAGGAGATGGGCGAGTGGAGAGGAATATTGAAAGAAGGGTTGGGGCAGGCAACAAAGTGAATGGTGCACTTAAAGTTGTCATCGCAAACAAAAACCTATCAAAAAAAGCTAGAATGGCAGTGTACAATGGTGTTCTTCTACCGACCCTTATGTATGGACACGAAGCATAGAACTGGCAAAAGAAAGATGAAAGTATTAATATAATAAATGCAGTTGAAATGAGATCTCTTAGAAGAATTTGTAGATTACTCTGTGTATGATAGAATGCCGAATGAAAATATAAGAAGTGAATGCGGTGCGAATGATGGTGTCATGAACAAAATAATGAAAGGATCATTAAGATGGTTTGGACATATTGAAAGAATGAATGAAGAAAGAATGGTAAAAAAAATAAATGTTAATGATGTAAATGGAACCAGAAATAGAGGAAGACCGAGGAAAACGTGGCACGATCAAATCAATCAAATATTGAATGTCGGCCATGTAAGGAGTCAGAGAAATCGACGTGCGTGCATGACACGATGTATGAATGTTGAGGAAGCGAGAGAAATATAGCAAATAGAAATATATCCACAGAAGCAAAGATAGCAGTACACAATAGAGTTCTAGTGCCAACCCTCATATATGGATGTGAAGCTTGGAAATTATCTAGCAATAGCTGATGTTATAAAATGATGTAATAAAATAATCTAGCAATAGCAATAGCGTTATCTAGCAATATGTTAATGGCGATAGCCTTTCACATTGCGTTAATAAAAAAAAGATCTTCTGCTTAATGCTTAAACCCAATCTTCATAGATGGCGCTAGTGTGTAGATTGAAACTAACATGTAGTTTGTTGTCACATATTAACATATATACTACTTCCAAAAATTTGTCAGACATGCTGGTCGTAAGAAAGGTGGAATGGGGAATGTTGTATTACATAAAGCGTGCGCTTAACCCAACCAATGACAGGTCATAAGTCCTGTAAACACCTCGATCACCATATTCTGTTTCCAATTTGCATCTTCGTCTCTATTGAGAAATTGAGATACAATGAATCCTTTAATAAAATTGTTCTTACTTATCCTTATAAAGAATATAAAAATAAATAAAAACTAACTAACCATCACGCCGTCTCCCCGAAGGGGTAGGCAGAAAGAATGGACTGCCACACTTTTCTTTCCTGACATATTTCTCTCGCTTCCTCAACATTCATACATTGTGTCATGCACGCGCGTCGATTTCTCTGACTCCTCACATGGCCGACATTCAATATTTGATTTATTTGATCGTGCCACGTTTTCCTCGGTCTTCCTCTCTATTTCTGGTTCCATTTACATCATTAACATATAATTTTTACCATTCTTTCTTCATTCATTCTTTCAATATGTCCAAACCATCTTAATGATCCTTTCATTATTTTGTTCATGACACCATCATTCTATCACACACAGAGTATCCACACATTCTCAAGAGATCTCATTTCAACTGCATTTATTCTAATTTCATCCTTCTTTTGCCAGTTCCACGGTTCGCTTCCATACATAAGGGTCGGTAGAAGAACACCAGAATATGTAACAAATAATTAACGTTTTTATATAAAAGGAGCAAGTTTCACTTAACTTTTTTAATAAACATGATAACTTAAATATGGAGAAGATGAGGGATGTATTTCGTGATCAGAAAATCAAACATTAACGTCTTCTTCCAATATTTTTGATCGTTTTTATAATATGAAAAGTTTTAATATTCCAGGAGAATTTTGTGAGAAACTCGGGTGTGGTCCTGTTTTTCCGTAATACCGTTAGATAAACTTTGCTATCCTTACTTGTCTAATTAATGCGAATGAAAAGTCTGTTTTCCACAAGTTTTATTATATTTGATAACATGTTTCTCGTTGGTGATGCATTACCAAATATAGCGAGAATCAAACGCGTTACTTTTTTATATCCAATCTTATTGAAGAAAATTCGGTACTAAAAGTAATTGATACGTTCAAAGGCGGGCCAGACTGTGATAAACATCGGTTTCCAACCAACGAGCCAGACTATCTATCTCATTCTACGCCGGGTAAAATAATGCGAGGAAGAGAGATAAACGTACCATGTTTGTTGAATAGTTTGAAAGGATAACCGTATGCAGAAACATCCGCGGTTTAACTAAAATCGACGTTTTTACTACGTCTAGAACATGGTTTAAGTTTGAGTAATAACATTCAGTATACAAATTTTGGTTTCAAATCAGCTTGTTTATCACAGTGTGGCCCGCCTTTTATTGTTGCTTGGACAATGGTGTAAAACTCCATATTAAATCGTTAATACGAATGAAAACGTCTGCTGTCTAGAAGTTTTATTATATTTTATGAAAATGACATGTTTCGTCTTTCTAATTCATTTTAAAATGTAGATTTTTCTAAGATATTTATTAATGCTTTAAAAAGACAAAACATGTCATTCCCATATATTTGAATAAAACTACTAGAAAAAAGTTTTCATTCGTATTAATGACGTAACAGATATGGCTTAATATTGGGTTGGGCAGCGTTGGAAAATTGGATCATATCCTCAAAATTATGGTCAATGAGGCATGCGTTCCGGTAATTACAGGTAAGCTGGAAATTGGGGTATTCACAGTCAATACCACACACAAGCTGAAATATGCACAACAGGCTAAGGAAAAACAAATGCTTGGCATAAGTCTGAGGAAAAAGATACTGAAAACCGAAATCAGGCGCTTGTCGATGTGAAGAACCGTATTGCCCAACTTAAGTGGAAATGGACATGACATGTCACCAGACATGGAACGGATAAAATAAGTGTTGACGTGGAGACCATAGAAAAGAAAAGGCAGCAGTCGACACCAAAAGATGGTCTGACGACATCGGGGGAAGAAGATGGATAAGTCTTAAAGAAGCTTAAATGGTCATTTGCGGAACATGTTGCCAGATTGTCAGACGATAGATGAACCAGAAGGATGATAGAGTGGAGACCCCGCGAAGACAAACGAAACAGAGGGAGACCCCCACACGATGGTCCGACGACATTAAAAGAATTGCTGGCAATTGTATGCAAGACAGGGATACGTGGAGAAGTATGGGGGAGGCCTATGTCCAGCAGTGGACGACAACGGCTGTCTAAGTAGGTAAGTAAGTAAGTAAGGATAGAGTAAAATTGACACTGTTAGAAGAGGCCTACATCCAGCAGTGGAGTGATACTAGGAAGAAAAATCTTCTTCTAATTATTCTTCTTCCTCGTAGTTTAGATCGTATGACCTGTTTATGACGGTTGACTGTCCTGGGATGATGATGTCCGGCCAACCCCTTTATCTCTTCGGCGGCCTTCCTAGTAATCTCTTGCTGCTTGGGTTTTCATCTTTAAAAAATTTTGCAATTCTTGTATTCTCCATGCGGTCCACGGGGTCTCTCCAAAAGCGCCTTCTGCTTCTATCCCATCTCACTATCCTCAACACCACAGACAGACCTTATCGTTTCATATCTATGACGATCTCTGAAGGTTTTGCCTCTGTAGCTCTGGCTTCTGCTACTCTAGCTTCTGCTACTAGCCGTAACTCTAGCTTCTGCTACTCTAAGAAGGATCTTAATTCTATTGGTATCGGCTCTGACCTCTATTCCATACGTCATGATGGGGCGAATGCATGCCTTGTATATCTTGACTTTACTTTCGGTTAGCATGTATTTGTTCCTCCATATGGTGTCGCGCAAGCAGGCAGCCACGGCTGCCGCTTTGTTGGTTTGTGCTCGCATCTCGTCATATAGGGCACTGCAGCTACCGATCTCTATGCCTAGGTAAGTGAATCGCATGACTTGCTCAAAAAGGAAGAATAATAATAATCATAATATAAGGTCCTTACATATGAAATTGGCGTTTTGCCGTACTGGCAACTTTGATCTCAAATTATTTCTTTTTGGTTAGGAATTCCAAATTCAAATTTATACAGCTATTTACTCAAGTATTTATATTTCGAAAATTTTAATTCATTTGTTTTTTCCTCAATTGTTTTTTTTCTTTGCGTCACTCAGTTTACAAAATGGAAAACTTGAAATATCGCGTTATTTACGAGTACGAGTTCCACCGTTGCATCAGTGCTGCAGAAACGGCTCGAAGGATTAATGATGTGTATGGCGACGGTGCCACAAAAGAAAACACAGTGCGTTTTTGGTTCCAACGTTTTCGTTCTGGAAATTTCGACCTGCAGAACAAGCCCCGTGGACGGCCGGAGACCAAAATTGATAATGAAGAATTGAAGGCTATTGTGGAAGCGGATCCATCGCAAACCATGTCCGAGTTAGCTGCAGGCTGCGGTGTTAGTGATAAAACTGTTTTAATCCACTTGAAGCAAATTGGGAAGTTGAAAAAGCTTGAAAGGTGGATACCTCACGAATTGAGTGAAGCAAATCAACAAAAACGCGTTGACTGCTGCGTTGCATTACTCAACCGGCACAATAATGAAGGGATTTTGAATCGGATTATTACCTGTGATGAAAAGTGAATCCTGTATGATAATCGGAAGCGCTCATCGCAATGGCTGAACCCTGCCGAACCAGCCAAACCATGCCCCAAGCGAAAATTGACTCCAAAAAAGTTACTTGTGAGCGTTTGGTGGACTAGTGCTGGTGTCGTTCACTACAGCTTTCTTAAATCTGGCCAGACGATTACGGCAGATGTCTATTGTCAGCAACTGCAAACCATGCTGGAAAAGCTAGCTGCTAAACAACCGAGGCTGGTTAATCGCTCTAGGCCACTGCTGCTTCATGATAACGCTAGACCACACACTGCACAACAGACGGCTACCAAATTAGAAGAGCTTCAATTGGAATGTCATCCACCGTACTCTCCGGACCTTGCCCCAACAGATTACTATTTTTTTCGAAATTTGGATAACTTCTTGCGAGGGAAAAAATTCAACTCCGATGGGGCAGTCCAAACCGACTTCAAAGATTTTATTGATTCCCGTCCGAACGGTTTTTTTAGTAAAGGGATCGATGAACTACCTATGAGATGGCAAAAGTGCATAGATAGCAATGGTACATACTTTGATTAAATAAATATATTGTATTTAAAAAAAATAAACTTTATGTTCCTCCCATACAAAACGCCAATTTCATATGTAAGGACCTAATATAAATAGGCAAAAACCAGAATGTCGTCAAAGAAACAGTACGATATTTTAGACACGAGAGAACGAGAGAGGAATACTTCGATTCTCTTCGAAAGTAATTTGAAATGCACACGATGCGCATGCCAAGAACGTTTCTGGATTATTTTGAATTTTGTTCTGATTATTATTGTACAAAACGACGGATTCGTGGAACATAAATTAAATAGACAATATGTGCACCATTTAAAAAGAACATTTTGTGTTAAATTATTTTTATTTTGTTATTTTATTTTATATCATTGTATTTTATATTATTTATTTTAGATTTATTTTGTGGGTGTTGCACGATCAGAGTGTGCGCGGGGGATGCCTATTGGTGGCGATGAGGTTCGCAACCCATCACACCGCGTCTCCCGCGGAGCGAAAAGAGAAGGATGGAGTGCCGCATCAGTAAAAGTGTGACAGTCCATTCTTTCTGCCTACCCTTTCAGAGAGATGGCGTGATGGTTAGTTAGTTAGTTATTATTGTATGACATTAAACAAACAAACATACCATGAAACGTCATGTAGAACTTGGTTTACTTCAGTGAATATTTTACAGGTTGGAAATTGTAATAATATTTAAGTAGCAGGAAAAAAATACAATATGTGAATATATTCGCTGGAAATATTTTATGGCTATGTACTCCTACGTACACAATGCTTACATTGTTGTAGAATCTAAATAATAATATTATTTATGGACATTTAAGAAATGTTTTTGACGGTTCATGAAGATGAAAGTGTTTCTCTGAAAAACAAACAAAGCAAACGTTTACAAAAAAAAACCTTTATGATTTCACATGTTCGAAATACATACGAGGTCTGTTCAAAAAGTATCGCGAATTTTATATTTTTTCAAAAAGTATTTATTTATTCATGAATATCTATTTTGTCCCCTTCAAAGTAATTCCCCTCGGATATAATACATTTATGCCAACGTTTTTTCCAATCCTCGAAGCACTTAAAAAAATCATTTTTGTGATCTTGTTCAGCTCCTCCTTCGATGCCGTCTTTATCTCCTCAATCGTGGCGTAGCGTCGTCCTTTCATGGGCCTCTTCAGTTTTGGAAACAGGAAAAAGTCACAGGGGCCAGGTCTGGGGAATACGGTGGCTGCGGCACCATTACTGTGTTGTTTTTGGCCAAATATTCGCGCACGAGCAACGATGTGTGAGCAGGGGCGTTATCATGGTGCAAAAGCCAGTTTTTGTTCTTCCACAAATCCGGGCGTTTCTGGCGGATTGCTTTGCGCAAATTGCGCATAACTTGCAGGTAATATTCCTTATTGACCGTACTACCCTGTGGCAAGAACTCATGATGCACCACGTCCCTGCAATCGAAGAAAACTGTGAGCAAAACCTTCACGTTCGACCGAACTTGGCGCGCTTTTTTTGGTCTTGGCTCATGCGGCAGCTTCCATTGGGATTATTGAGCTTTGGTTTCCACGTCATAGCCATAAACCCATGATTCGTCACCAGTTATGACCCTCTGGAGCACATTTGGGTCGTCACGGACCGAGTCCAACATCTCCTGAGCAATGTTAACGCGATGCTGTTTTTGGTCGAAATTGAGCAATTTTTGCACGAATTTCGCGGCGACCCGACTCATGCCCAAATCATTGGTTAAAATCAAATGGCACGAGCCAATCGATATGTTTAGGTCCTCAGCAACTTCTTTAACGGTGATTCGACGATTGGCTAATACTATTTTCTTCACTTTATCAATGTTTTCGTCTGTTGTTGACGTGCTCGGGCGTCCGGCACGCTCTTCGTCGTTCATATCTTCTCGGCCCTCTGAGAGCATTTTGTACCACCGATAAACGTTGCTTTGGTCCAAGGTAGCTTCACCATATGCCACAGTCAACATTCGAAATGCGTCCGCGCACTTTATTTTGTTTTTCACACAAAATTTGATACAGATTCTTTGATCCAATTTTTGGAATAGGCAAAAATCGAAGACGAGCCAAAACACATCCAAGCAAAACAGCTGTCAAAAATTAACTAAACATTCAAAATGGCCGACCTTGTCAGCATAAGTAAGGGACATGAGTACTAACATAACGCTACAAAAAAATCAAAAATCAAATATACGTAGCCAGCGGAAATTCAAAATTCGCGATACTTTTTGAACAGACCTCGTAAATGCTTATTATTAAAAGTATTTCATATTTTCATTCTGTGTTGCGCAGACACAATTGATCCTCTTATGTGTAATGTGAAAAAAATACATTGCAGAATTGAGTTCGGGAGTTCTAGAAAACTGACGTTTTTATTCGTATTTAATGTTTCTCGAACAAAGATGAACAACTATATTACTAATTAATACGAATGAAAACGTCTGTTTACTAGAAGTTGTATTATATATTAAGTTAATGACATGTTTCGCCTGTTTAAGGCATTGTCAAATGTTTAATTGTCGTATTAATTGTTTTCATTCTTATTATTTATATAACATGACGTTTTACAATATTCTTCAAGAAACATTATGGATTCACAATTGAAAAAATTGTATTTTCACAACACTTTTTGCACTTTTCACAAAACATGTTTCATAGCTTAAAAGCCTTCTTCAGTGTAGAAATTTTAACAATTAATAAGACGAAATCGTTACTTAGATTCTAAATAAAAAAGGGGGTGGAGTTTAATCAGTACCAGAGGTAGAGGTAATTAGTATTTAATTAAAATTGTAGGAAAGTGGAAAAGAACAATGATTAGACATAAAGATAAGTATACACGAGTATATGTAATACGTCAAGAGCCCATGTAATACGTCAAGAAGGTCTCTTGCATGCCATAATGGAGGGTATGATCGAGGGGACAAACTCTAGGGGACGCCCACGCCGAGAGTACCTGGAGGACCTGTTGGTGGACGTGCGCTGCTCATCATATGCAGATCTCAAAAGAGCCGCACAAGACAGGGAAAAATGGAAGAGAATAATGGAGGAAATTGCTGCAAACCAATCCCAGGATTGAACCAGAGAAGAAGACACGAGTATGGGTGTTTATAATATTTTCTTTATTTTAAGAGTTTTTTTTAAATATCTTAATTGTTCAGGTAACATATTGTTATATTTCTATTAATATCGTATAAAATTTCAATGCCATTATCATTATTAAATTATGATTACGATATGGTCTGTCTGTGATGTTGAGGACACAGTTTCTTGTTAACTGCTCTCTAGAGAAGATAATTGTAATTTTTTTTAAATACGTAAGTAATTTATAATTAACTTATTGAAAGCTAAGGCATTAACACTGTGGAATTACATAGTAATACACTTAGGAAATTTAAAAAACTTTGTTTATTATCCACAAAATATTAAAAAACACGACATGTTTCGGAGGATACCTCCATCTTCAGGTGTTAATATATAATAAAAACTAAACAAAGAAAGAATAATATAAAAAACGCATTTAAAATTTTATACAATAATTTAAATATAAAAATTAACCTGGGCTAATTGTTATAAGTAGTAATAATTATTTTTTAACAGTAAGAACTAATAAATAATATTAAATAATAATAATACTTAATCATAATATAAAAATATTAAATTGCAAAAGAAAGAAGAATGTATGACGATTTGTGATATACTCGTAAGTGCGATGGGCGAGAAATTGGAGCAAGTTACTGAATTTACGTATCTGGGAAGCATGTTTACAAGAGACGGAAAAATGGAGAAAGACATCGAAAGGAGGGTTGGTGCTGGGAATAAAATAAATGGCGCACTCAAAGTCATTACTGCAAATATAAATATATCCACAGAAGCAAAGATGGCAGTACACAATGGAGTTCTAGTGCCAACTCTCATGTATGGAAGTGAAGCTTGGAGCTGGCAAAAGAAGGATGAAAGCAGGATAAACGCCGTAGAAATGAGATCACTAAGAAGAATGTGCGAAAAACGTTGTATGATAGAATACCGAACGATGAAATAAGAAAGAAATGTAAGACAGATGACTGCATCATGAATAAAATTAAGAAAGGATCCCTGAGATGGTTCGGACATATGGAACGAATGGATGAGAGTAGAATGGTTAAAAAGTTGTACACAAGCAGTGTGAGTGGGAAAGAAGCCGAGGACGTCCGAGGAAAACATGGCATGACCAAATTAACCAATTACTAAAGGCGGCCAAATTCGAAGTCGGAATAATCGACGTGCGTGCATGGTGCGATGTATGAATGTGGAGGAAGCCCGAGAGGTGTGCCAGGACAGGCCAGTGTGGCGATCCATCCTCTCTGCCTACCCCTCCGGGGAAATGGCGTGATGGTTAGTTAGTTAGTTAGTTATTTAGAAAAAACATTCATTTAAAAAGACATCATTTATATAGAAATTAACAAAGATTAATTTGCACATGATTTGGAATGGGAGCTTGGTAGACTAAAAGTAGACAGAGTATTTAAGGAGAAAGGAGTAAAAGAAGGAATCTGATAATTAATTATGTTTTCACTCAATTTCACCGACTTGATAATTTCTAATGTTTCAAGTTTGTTTACTTCATTGCTATTATTCATTGTGTGTGGTGTTTTTATTACATATTTACACCTGAAGATGGAGGTATCCTCCGAAACGTGTCGTATTTTTTTTTAATATTTTGTGAATACTAAACAAAGTTATTTTCCATTTTCTAAGAAATTTATAATTCTTTAACACTCTTTGACGAATACGTTATTTGAAAAGTTTTCTTTCTTCCTTAGATTCATTTCTAGGACCAATAAATCAAAAACCTGATATATGGGTATAATCAATCATAGTTTGGACGGTGTGATTGAAAGAGAAAATAATATTTCTTTGTTAATTTCTTTTATGGTATTTAATCAAAGGACTTCTAGCGAGAGCAGGAAGTTTTTGACACGTGGATATAAAGACACATTTAAACTTCTCTTGGTTATTGGACACACTTCGCAAGAATATACTAGCAATCAAGCCAGATAACAGCGTATAATAAATCTATTTTTATTTAGGTTATAAAAACAATCGGTCCGGAACATAAAACCATCCCATTTTCTAGGGAAGGTTATTGTTCAACATGTTTGGATAATTAACTTTGTTTGTTTTATTTTATATGTAATAATGTCCATTGTTTTGGCCGAAATACTATGATACTTCATCATAAACTGATAAAATTTATAACACTGTTATGATATCACAATTTTTATTATTCACTTTTTAAGTGTCGCGACAGATGTTGGTATCATCAGATGTTACAAACAACTATAGTAGAACGTCATTTATCCTGACTAATTGGGACCAGAGGTGTTCCGAATAATCGATTTTCCCGATAATCAAACCGTTGTTAATTCTTTTAGCAAAATAAGGTGTAAATCGTTTTTTTCCTTGGCTCATTTATTTATTATGAAATTACAAGTTTTACTGCAAAACAAGTATGTATATATTAATCGATGTATGATTAAGTGTATGGAATTCCATAATGATGTTATTAAAACAAACAAAAGTTGTTTAAAAATAGAAGAACTAAAAACTCTATAAATGATAATCTTTGTTTTCTCTTATTTCAAATATTATATATTTTCAACTCAATTATTGTTTCGTGTAAAAGAAAATTCGTCATCATATTTTCCAAATTCTTAGAATCCTGTTATAAAACGAGTCAGCCAACACTGTCCACAGAAATACCCAGAAATTAAACTAACAATGCACCTATAATTGTTAACCACTTCCACAAATAATCTGTGTAGAAGTGGGGGGGGACATACCCCAAAGTCTATATAAGTAACACATTATATTTAAGCCTGCACACTTGAAGATGTCCTCACAAGACGAAACACGTGTCGTGAATATTTCATATCATTTATAGAATTTTTAGTTCTTCTATTTTTAAACAACTTTTGTTTATTTTAATAACATAAATATGTATATAGCACATGACACAAAAAGGCTTACATTATTCTACAGTACTGGAAAAAAAAAGATATTTTAAACAAGATTTCCTCGTCTTTTTTTTACATCTAAATCGCGGATTCGTTTTAAATAAAGCAATTGAGATGAACCCAACGTTGTGTAGGTGTGGTCGGATAAGCTTAGTCATGCGTAGGTCACGGTACTGAACGTCTCATCATCTTGGCATGTCCGGATAATTGACGTTCCGGTTAACTCACGTCCAGATAAACGATGTTCTACTGTATATGCAAATTATTTACAACACCGGTTAGCAAAACACATGTCGCGACAGTGAATAATAAAAATTGTGGTATCATAAAAGTATTTTAAATTTTAACAGCTAATAGTATTTTTTAGTTCATGTGCCGACTCTTATGTATGGAAGTGATCATGGAACTGGCAAAAGAAGGATGAATGTAAAATAAATGCAGCAGAAATGAGATCTCTAAGACGAATGTGTACCAAATCCATATATGATAGAGTGACAAATGCAAGTATAAGAAGTGAATGCGGTGCGAATGAAAGTGTGAAAGGCGGGCCACACTGTGATAAACAAGCTGGTTTGAAACCAAAATTTGTATACTGACAAACACGCAATCCACAGTTTACAAACACGACAAACACGCATTCAACAGATGTAAAAACGCATTCCACAGATGTAAACATGCATTAAACATGCATTCCACAGTTTTCGTTTGCACGATGCACGGTGTTTCAGGGTGCGATATTACGAGCTACTTTTGGTAAAAACCCAATGACATGGAAATGGCTAAACTTAAGTGTTTAGGGAAGAGTATTAGTCATCCAGTTCACACAATAAATTTGAGGCCGATTTGTTGAAATTTCAACCCCCAAATTACCTACCTAATTGCATGCAACAAAAAAAAGGTTCAGTCGTATTGTTTCGCCGCTAACCGATTGATATATACCTATGAATTTAATATTCAAAATTAAAAAAATACTTCTATTTCTATCTTTATACTCAAGGTCGAGCTGCAAAGGGCCTTTTACGGTCTCATATTTAAAAAAAATCTTACGAAATACGCTATTCAAATACCTACTTTATGTAAAGACAGAGAGATAGACAGATATATGTGTTTCTATCGTAGAAGTCAACAGACATATACATTTTATAAGAATAAAATTTTCAAAATAATAATTTTACAGAATAATGAAAAGTAGCTCGTAATATTAAATTTTGAAACACCGTGCGACGCCGCCACGCAACTGACCTTGACTTGTTTATAAACTGTTTTAATAAACACGAATCCATAGCCGCGCGTGTTTATCCACAAGCTACGTCAAACGAATTTTGGTTTACAACTGTTTTCAACTGTTTTAAAACATGTTTATCACAGTGTGGCCCGCCTTTATAATTGAACAAAATAAGAAAAGGGTCATTAAGATGTTTTGGACACATGGAAAGAATGGGTGAAGACAGAATGGTAAAGAAGGTATATGTTAACGGCGTGAATGGAGCTAGAAATAGGGGAAGGCCGAGGAAAACTAAAAAAATCAATCAAATATTGAATGTCGGTCACGTGAGGAGTCGGAGAAATTGACGTGTGTGCATGACAAGATGTATTAATGTAAAGGAAACGAGAGAAGTATGTCAGGACAGAACAGTGTGGCGTTCCATTCTTTCTGCCTACCCCTCCGGGGAGACGGCGTGATGATTAGTTAGTTAGTTTAGTTTTAAGTATTTTTTAATAAACTTTTTATGTCTTTATATTTTTTGTTTTTGGATCTTTTACGTTCGTATTTTACCTCATTATAATAATACATGAGACCTACAAATATAACATGTCAAATTGTCTTTTCGAACTAATGTTGAAGACATGTTTAGAATTCGCGGAATTATTATAATTCAAATGAAAACATTACAACAGAATTTTTGTAGTAACATTCTGGCTCTAATGGCCGCGTGGGTGCTTTACTTGAGTTATAGCTGGTTCCATTATCCAAGATGTCTCAAAAGAAAGTTTATGTTTGAATTCAGAGCATTATGTGATGTTAGTCGACTTCTTTGTGCCTGAATTACAAAACTTTCCTGACTATAACCAATGAATATGGTTCCCACAGGACGGAGCAACAGCATTATTCTCCAGGTGAGGTGACATAAATTGGCCTACACGCAGTTCTTATTTAACCCATATGAACCCTTTCCTATGGGGTTATCTAAAATATAAAGTTTACGCCAATAAACCGACTTTCCTGGCGCATATGAAATAAAATATTCGTCAAGAAATTGAAGCCATCATAGAGTCTACCTGCTGAGCCATCATAAGAATTTTTACTGTTCGACTAAATGAGTGCCACAAACACGAGTGTTTACATTTGGACGGTATTATTTTTAATAATTAATAAACATTTTTTAGATAAACGTTTTACATTTTTTTAATCGATCCACTAAATATAAATTTCTTTTCAAATACCTTGCATAAAATAATATTATATTATAATATGACGCAAATAATAGCATCCCACAGGAATATGAAGTAAATTATAACATAAATAATGTACTATATCATTAATCCTTACACCAAGCAATGTAACTCCCTCTGTTGTTCATCTCTGGCACATTCCTAGTCTACGTATCTATATAAATTAAAGGCAATGTTATAGACCATGGATCGGCAACCTTTTGTTGTTAAAGGGTCAAATATTTGACGTGGGCCATGGACGTGGTTATTAATAAAAAAAACTATTTTTATTTTGACTGTTTTCTGTTTAATTCATTTTTAATAACGCCACACCACAGATTAAGATCTTCACGAAGATAAAACAAAACTTGTAGAAAACAAACGTTTTCACCAATATTAAATACTTAGCAATTTTTTAAATAACTAACCAGACAGAAAAGTAAGTCAAACTTTTAAATTCTTCGTTACATCTTAATATTCCTCATTTATCCCGCAATACGCAAGCGTGTCGATTTTTCCGACTCCTGGCGCAGACTTTCCGACTCCTAGAATATTTAATCATTTTAATAATGCAACGTTTTCTCCCCTTTTCTTCTTCGGACTTCTTTACCGTACTTTCTACTTGAATAAAACTTTTGAGGAGTATTTTTGCACCAATTAGTTCCAATTTCCCAAGTCACACATACGATGCCTTCTACAATCGATTTCGCGGGTGTAAAATATATTTTTCAAATTCAGGTTTAAGTCAATGTGTACAAACTTTTCCTAAGAAACATTCACATTTTCTAATTCAAAATTAAATTTATTGAACGCTAAGGCATAAGCACGGTGGAATTTCATAGTAATGTACTTAGAAAATTGAAAATAACTTTGTTTAATCCACTAATAATTTAAAAAATATTAAAAAACACAACATGTTTCGGAGGATCTTCCTCCATCTTCAGGTGTAAAAATAAAATAAAAACTAAACAAAGAAAGACTAATATAAAAACGCATTTAAAATACGATACAATGATTCAAATTTAAAAATTAACTTGGGCTATTTGTTATAAGTACTAATAATTATTTTTTTTAACTTATGTTATGTTTTCACCCAATTTCACCGACTAATTTTCAAGTTTGTTTAATTTATTGCTATTGTTAACTGTGTGTAGAAATTTTGTCATTTTTATCGAAACTTTTATAGTTTTTTATAGTTTTTTTTTCGGTTTTCTTATATAATATTATCATCATGTATTATTATTATTTAACTAACTAACTTACTAACCATCACGCCGTCTCCCCAAAGGGTTAGGCAGAAAGAATGGACTGCCAAACCTTTCTTTCCTGACATATTTCTCTCGCTTCCTCAACATTCATACATCGTGTCATGCATGCGCGTCGATTTCTCTGACTCCTCACATGGCCGACATTCAATATTTGATTTATTTGATCGTGCCACGTTTTCCTCGGTCTTCTTCTATTTCTGGTACCATTTACATCATTAACATATATTTTTTTTACCATTCTTTCTTCATTCATTCTTTCCATATGTCCAAATCATCTTAATGATCCTTTCATTATTTTGTTCATGACACCATCATTCGCACCACATTCACTTCTTATATTTTCATTCGACACTCTATCATACACAGAATATCCACACATTCGTCTAAGAGATCTCATTTCTACTGCATTTATTCTGCTTTCATCTTTCCTTTGCCAGTTCCATGCTTCGCTTTAATATTATTTATTAGTTGTTACTGTTAAAATAAATAATTATTAGTACTTGTAACAAATAGCCCTGGTTAATTTTTAAATTTGAATTATTGTATCGATTTTTAAATGCGCATTTATATTAGTCTTTCTTTGTATGTTTTTAATATTTTTTTACATGTGAAGATGGAGGTATCCTCCGAAACATGTCGTGTTTTTTAATAAATGGAAAGAGCTGGGGAATGGAGAGAGGTGGTCAGGGACAGAAGCCAGTCGAGGACTGTTGTGGAGGAGGCCAAGTCCCACACCAGGTAGCGCCCAGAAGTAGATTGTAGAAGTAGTAGTAATGTGTTTGTTTTGAAATGATGATATCAGCCAATTATCTAATAACGTTACATTATTATATGAACTTATGAATTATAAATTCTCATTTACAGAACTGAAGAAGTTCCAGATTCGTGTAAGTAAATTCGTTTTATGAATAATTTCATTTGAAGTTTCTGTAACTAAGAGAAAACTATATGAAAGTTTTATGGAGTTTCAAAGATATACATGATTTACATGATTCTAACTTTGAAATTTATATTCAAATAGGGTACGAACACATATTACTTACTCGAAACATATTTTTTTCTTTACAGATATTTAAAAAAAAAATTGAAATAAGCGTTTTAACAATCAAATCAGTTTATTAACTCAATAGACATTACAAACAGGAAAATGTTTAAGGACAATACAAACTGCTTGAATATGAATTAAATTTACTTTGAACTAACTAGCTAAGCATGACGCCGGCGCCGTCTCCCCGAATGGGTAGACAGAAATAATGGACTGCCACACTTTACTTTCCTGACATACTTCTCTCGCTTCCTAAATATTCATACATCGAGTCATGCACACTCGTCGATATTAACTCCGACTCCTCACGTTACCGACATCTTTTTTTTTTTAAAGACTTACATCATGGATTTATATCAATGATATTAGAATTTATTTTACAATCATAGCTCATTATTATGAAGAAGGAATCTGGTCGTGTCCAGGCTTGAATCCATGCCCCCTGGATCAGGAGTCAAGCGTTCTATCCCTTAGACCACCACCCGGTTCTTCTTCATTCGTATTAATTATTTAATAAAAAGTTTTACATCTTTAAAATTATATATAATTTTTTTTTATATATTATCTCTGTTAACTTGTAGTATATTAATATAAATAACCTTGAAAAGCTTACCATCATGGGCAAAGCAGAGAGAAGGCGACCACAAGGACAACCACCGAGTCGCTGGTCCGATCAGGGATCTGACTGGACTCTCATTAGCTGCAGCCTGGAGACTGGCGGATGACAGGTGCGCATGGCGTGCCATGGTCAATAGTTTACAGGATGGACACTACCCTCAATCGTGAGGAATACGACTGAGAAGAATAATATATAATACATAAAACACAACCAAATAGGTGTGAAAATTCACATTGATCTACGTACGAGTATATAAACTGATTATTGAAATCTATGCCGTATTTAACACACGTTAGTAACGCAAGTTATATGAGTTTCAGAAAGCTTCGTAAATTTTGTGAGAAGCGGAGATAATTTAACTTAATCATAAATAGCTTAATTCAGTCCCAAAAGCTTGCTAAAGTTGTACCTGTAGACGAGAATAATATGCTCTAGAACAGAGGTTCCCAAACTTTTTTGTCCCGTAGACGCCTTGCCGATTTCTTATATTTTGTGTAGACCACCTGCTTTCCTAATATTGATTTTTTTAGAAATTCGTCTATAACTATAAAATAGTTTTTGAAGCCGGCACAGAGCTACTCACTTAATAGGGTTTACTATAGAAAATAAATCTTTAAATTAATTTAGATGTTAAGTTTTACAGTTATGCATTTTAACTGTTAAATTTACAACATTGTATATATTATATCACAATGTTGTATTATACACTTTTTAAGAATATCGCGACAGCTGTTTCGCCAACCGATGTTGTCATCAGCTGATGAAACAGCTGTCGCGACATTCACAAAAAGTGTATAATATAAATTGTCACATTATAACAGTGTTGTGTGATGTCAACTATGTAGGGATACGCATTGCGAGGATGAAGTGCAGTGAGCTGGTCATGTGTGTCGACGGGATGATGGAAGATGGAGCCAAAGGGTTCCTGAATGGGGGCCAAGGTTGGGCTGGAGAAGTGTCGGGAGACAGCCAACCAGGTGGAGCGATGATATTGTGCGGACGGCGGGAAGGGCCTGGAGAACACTGGCGAGAGACCGAGAGAGATGGCATGGGGATGGAGAGGCTTACGTTCAGCAGTGAATGGAGACAAGCTGACGAAGAACAGTGGTGTAAATTGTACAGTTAATAATGTTGAAGTATCATAGTGTTTCGGCCGAAACAATGGACTATTTAGACACACAATTATTAATTAAAACGAAACAAAATGCAAATCAAACAATTTTGCATAAAATAAAAACATAAACAAATCTATGTTCTATAAAGGAGGGATGAGCCCTGATGCTATGATATCAAAATTTCATTATTCAGCTTCAATTTAGTTTAACCATCTCGTAGACCCCCATTTACATCTCATAGACCCCTAATTTTTCCACTTGCCGTAGACCCCTTGCATATAGCTAAACAGGCAATTCATTCTGGTGATGACAAATATATCACTCACATCCCCATCAATGATCTTATCCCTGTAATGCGCGAAAAATTTCAGCTCACATGGCAGAATGATTGGAACATCTCCAGTCAGTCCAAAGGAAAAATGTATTCGGAACTTCAGCCCGATGTCCTGTCGACGCCCTGGTATAATAAACTAAATTTAAATAAATTTGAAACCAGCTCGATTTGTAGAATGCGCATCGGTCACTGTTACCACAGAGCGCATCTGACCAAAATTCATATTCTAGACTCTGCCATATGTGAATGCGGCATCGAGGATGAAAATCTCGACCACATATTATTCAACTGCCCGTTTAATGTACAATACCCAAATTTTATTCCAGACCTTATAGACCTTAATATACCCTTACCTACTAACATGTCCACTCTCATCTCCTCATCTAACAAAAACCTGTATAAAATACTATCAAAATTCCTGAGCCTTAATAACATTAATCTGTAACATATTCCACACTAATAACAAATAATTATTAGATACTAACCCTAGATGTAATTTGTATATATAACAATCTTCCATAGATTAATCCCTTAATTTACTACTATTGTACTATTACACAACTACCCTTACTTGAGACTAGCCAGAACACCCACAAGCGGTGAAAAGCCATAAAAAAAGAAGAAGAAGAAGATCCCTTGCAAGTCGAAATCGACCCCTGGGGGTCGATATAGACCACTTTGGGAACCACTGCTCTAGAACGTAAATAGTATTATATTATAATATATTCATCCACTTTTCCTCTAGCATTGGCGCAAAACAGAGTATCGAATCAGATTGTATGAAATTAGCATTATCAAAGACGCACGCTAGTCGATTTTTCCCAAGCCTTATTATATGTTTTTAAAATAATCGAACGATTTTACTGAAATCTCTTGATGGAAATTCATTTTATATGATAATTAAACATAGCGATGTTTTTTAACTACTCCCACATTTATCATTGTGACAGCGACCGGTTTCGCTAGGCTAGCTGGCATTGACAGACTGGTGACACTATTGCAAACTGAGTCCATTATATACATAGGTACAGATCAGAGTTGGTAAATATGATTTGACATTTTTGACATGACATTTTTGCATAGAATAATGTTTACCACCCCTGATCTGTATGTATATAAAGGATTCAGTTTGCAATAGTGTCACCAGTCTGTCGATGCCAGCGAGCCTGGCGAAACCGGTCGCTGTCGAAGTAAAGACAAAAGTGGAAATGGTTTAAAAAAATAACAAACCTATTATTTAATTATTACTTATAATAATTGAAAAATTTGTATCCCTTTTGTATGGAAGCGACGCATGAAACTGGAATAAGAAGGGTGAAGTTGAATAATAGAAATGAGATTACTGAGTCGAATGGGTGGAAAATCTGTGTATGGTCTGTCGTATGAAAATATAAGAAGTGAATGCCGTGCGAATGATAGTGTTATGAACAAAATAATGAAAGGATCATTAAGATGATTTGGACACATGCAAATAATTAATAAAGATAACAAGTGTAATCTAACGATGTAAATGCAACTATAAAAAGAGGAAGATCGAGAAAAACGTTGCACGATCAAATAAATCAAATATTGAATGTTGGCCACGTGAGGAGTAGTAGAAATCGACGTGCGTACATGACACAATGTGTGAATGTTGAGGGAGCGAGAGAAGTATGTCCGGAAAGAAAAGTGCGGAAGTCCATTCTTCCTGCCTACCCCTTCGGGGAGACGGCGTGATGGTAAGTTAGTTAGCAAATTTGTAAATTTTGACACGCCATATTTACCTCAGTCATATTCGACATTTTATAATTCAAACTGCTTATATACAACTTGAACAGACTGGAAATATTTGAAATGTGGGTCTATCGCCGAATGCTCAGAATTCCCTGAACAGACTGGTTACCAATACCGAAGTCTTGAGGCGAGCTAGAGTTGACAGGGAGCTGTTATCAACTATCAAGGTTCGAAAGATTTCACATCTAGGTCATATACTGCGTGGGAAAAAGTACCACCTTCTCCAACTGATATTGGAGGGGAAAATTGAGGGACGCCGAGGGCCCGGTAGGAGACATATGTCCTGGCTGCAAAACGTGAGGGAGTGGACTGGCATCCGAAGTGTGGACGAGCTGTTCCGAGCGGCGCAGGACAGGGACAGGTTCGCCGAGGTGATCGCCAACATTGGGGGACCCGACAGGGCACTTAAAGAAGAAGATATACAACTTATTAACTTCTGATTCTTAACATGTATCTAAACCATGTACAATAAGTGCTATAATAACATCGATGTGTTCCATCTTAATGAAAGTGATTTTAAAAAAATGGTTGGAGCAACCCTTCGGGGCGAATGAAACTAGTTACTCTACTTTTTCTTTTCTTGTCTTATTCTTTTTTTTACATTTTAAAATTATATTTCATCTTTAGTTATTCATTATTACTAATACTACTAGTTTTCTCTTTAACTTATCGAAGTGTTACTTTATTCTTCTTATATATTTAACCTTATGTCAGTTGTTATATAATATTTGTGGTAGCATGTAATTGGCCTTGTTTTGTTGTCTCTGTGTGTTTATATTCATATACTGTAATTGCTATTTGTTACCCTCAATAATAAAATAATAAAATAATAAAATATAAATATTGGGACCTTCAAACGTGTCATTCCCTTATTTTATCTTTCAGAAAGCCAACGTTTTCATCAATCATTTAATGTTTCCTGAATAATGTTTCCTGTTTCTAAATAAATAACTAATAAGAACCAAAACGTCTGTTTACTAGAAATTTTATTATATTTTATGGGAATGACACGCTGTCTTGCGAAGCCATCATAAAACATTTGATAATGCCTAAGCAAAGCAATATATAAATACACGTTTTTTTTCGTAATAATAACATTCATAACAATGAGTATCAGGTAAACTAAATTTTATGTACACTATAGCATAGAATAAATTCAAAACTAACCATCACGCCGTTTCTCTGAGAGGTAGGCAGAGAGAATTGACCGCCACACAACTTGATCCTGAAACTCCTCTCTAGATTCTTCCACATTCATGCAATTTAAATAAAAATCACACATTACAGACATATAATTCCAGATCGTTTGCAATTACATTATAAGAATTTATAAGAGAAAAATAAAAAACATTGAGATTAAGAATTAGAAAGAATCATAACATTGATATTGCATCCCTGAGGCAACTCACACAATCACGAAATATGTCAACCTCCGAGGCGACCCGATTAAGCAATAAGATTGCCCTACCCACAGGCATAACCATTGGCAGGTTGATTCTGCAGCAAGTAAAACAATGTGTGCTGTCTTTGACGAAGGAAATTATTAGGGACAAATAGACCAGCATCACTCAGGACATCCGAGTTTTGTATACGGCCGCCAATCAGCTGAAAGAAGTGAACTCCCAAGTGGATATTCCTCCTTCTCTCCGGTAGCTTAGCATATCTAGCAAGAATTCAGTCGGAAAGAGCCGCGGGTTATTACCGCGTTCCCTGAGGTAAAGAAAGCGCGGAAATTTTTTCTGCACTCGCTCCACCGTCAGAGAATATCGGATCCCAGGCGGTGACCAAATGATGGAACTATATTCCAGCCGACTTCCTACCAGGGAAAAGAGGCATATACGCACGTCGATCCTTCCGACTTCTAAGTTGGCCGACCTTTAAAAAAATATTAATTAGACAAGAATAAATCTAATTAATTTAATGTGTTTAAAAATAACATACGTAAATTTTATATATAATCGTTTGAAGTATTTCTTGGTTAAAATACAAGACACAACAACAAAAACAACTCAATGAAGGGAAAAAATAAGCTGGGATAAAAGGAGGTAGATTGCTTTTTGAATTCCACTTCCGCGTAAAGCTTGTTCCTGAATAGCGCCACACATACGAGAGATTATTGCAAGAGACGCGAGATTACTTTTATTATAAAACTAGTACGCCATTACATCAGGATTTCGAGCTAAAATGCAGCGCAAAAATAACTTTAAACAACCTATTCATTATGGTGATCTTCCATTTGGTAGAACTAATAAATATAGTAGTGCTAGCAATAAATCAAATCAGTTTATTTCATCAATAGAAACAAACAAACAAACCATCACGCCGTTTCCCCGCAGGAGTAGGCAGAGAGAATGGACCGCCACACTACTCTATCCTGGCAAACCTCTCTAGCTTCCTCCACATTCATACAACGAGTCATACACGCACGTCGATTCCTCCGACTTCTAACATGACCAACCTTTAAAATTTGATTAATTTGGTCATGCCATGTTTTCCTCGGTCTGCCTCGACTTCGCACCCCATTTACATCATTAACGTATACTTTCTTAACCATTCTTTCTCCATCCATGCGTTCCATATGTCCGAACCAACGCAGCGATCCTTTCATAATTTTGTTCATAATACCTTCTTCCGCTCTACATTCCTTTTTTATATCAGCATTTGAGATTCTGTCGTATATCGTTCTACCACACATACGTCTTAGGGACCTCATCTCTACCGCATTTATTCTACTCTCATCCTTCTTCTGCCAGTTCCATGCTTCGCTTCCATACATTAGGGTTGGGACCAGAACTCCATTGTGAACGGCCGTTTTCGCTTTCATTGATAAATTCTTGTTTCCAATAACTATTTTTAAAGCTCCATTCACTTTGTTACCCGCACCAACCCTTCTTTCGACGTCACTATCCGTTCGGGCATCTGCTGTGAACATGCTACCTAAATACACAAATTCCCTCACCTGTTCCAAGTTCTCTTCGTTCACACTTATATTACAAACTGTCATTTGCTCTTCCCTTTCGAAAACCATCACCTTTGACTTTCCGACATTCATCATTAAATCATTTGACTTGCATACCTCATACATTCTCAACACCAAGACTTGTAATTCGTCCGCACTATCCGCAGCGAGAACGGCATCGTCCGCGTAAAGTAGACAATTTACAGACAGATCACTCATCTGAGCACCAGCATTTATACCTTTAAGTTCTTTCATGCACTTGTCCATATCCAGATTGAACAACCATTGAGACATCACGCAGCCCTGCTTAACACCCTTCGTGATATCAAACCAAGACGTGATTTCTCCATTTACCCTAACACTGGCAGTGCTCCCTTCGTAGAGAGAAGCAACCGCCTGTATCAGTTTTTTTCATCAATAGACATTACAAAATTAAGTTTTAAGGCATCTATTTAAGAACAGGTAAAATATGGCTTCAGAAGAGGTGTAGGAACCAGAGAAGCAAGATTTTCATTACGAATACTACTAGAAAATAGAATAAAAAGAAACCAAAACACAAACAGCGCATCCATAGACCTGGAGAAGGCTTTCGACAAAGTAGAATGGAAAAGACTCTTAAAGATTTTGAAGAGAATTGATAAAAATATAGAGATAGACGAATAATCCAGGCGCCATACAAGAATGAGGTCGCTATAATCAGATGTGACGATGATACAAAGGAAGCCAGTATAAGACAAGGGGTAAGACAGGGATACTCTCTGCCACCTGTTATTTTTAACGCTTATATACAGAGTGCAATTGACGACTTGAAAGAGAGAATGAGTCACAGAGAAGGTGTAAAGATACACGGGCAAAAGGTGGATATGATAAGGTTTGCTGACGATATTGCTATGGTTGCTGAAAGTGAAGAAGAACTGCAAGAGGCCTTAACAACTATGCAAAGCATTCTTCAAAATAACTACAACATGAACGAACGCAACATCAGATGAGAGTAGTGATGTCAGGAGTTCCACTAAAGAACACCATGGAGTTTGTCTACCTCGGGAGCAAAATAACATGGGACGGTCGGTCTAAGAGCGAGGACGACAGCCATATACATCAGGCTAGGCTTGCATTTAATAAACTAACTAACCATCACGCCGTCTCCGCGAAGGGGTAGGCAGAAAGAATGGACTGCCACACTTTTCTTTCCTGACATATTTCTCTCGGTTCCTCAACATTCATACATCGTGTCAGGCACGCGCGTCGATTTCTCTGACTCCTCACATGGCCGACATTCAATATTGCATTTAATAAAAGGTCGAAAATAATAGAATCCAATAATATAGACCTAAAACTGAGAATACCCCTCATCAAGACTATCATTGAAACATGTTGAGAAAAACTAACTGACTAACTTAACTAACTTACCATCACGCCGTCTCCCCGGAGGGGTAGGCAGAAATAATGGAACGCCACACTGTTCTGTCCTGACATACTTCTCTCGATTCCTCTACATTCATACATCTTGTCATGCACGCACGTCGATTTTTCCGACTCCTCACGTGACCGACATTCAATATTTGATTGATTTGATCGTGCCACGTTTTCCTCGGCCTTCCTCTGTTTCTAGCTCCGTTCACGCCGTTTACATATACCTTCTTTACCATTCTGTCTTCACTCATTCTTTCCATGTGTCCAAACCATCTTAATGACCCTTTCCTTATTTTGTTCATAACACTTTCATTCGCACCACATTCACTTCTTATACTTGCATTTGTCACTGTATCATATACAAATTTGCCACACATTCGTCTTAGAGATCTCATTTCTACTGCATTTATTCTACTTTCATCCTTCTTTTGCCAGTTCCATGCTTCACTCCCATACATAAGGGTCGGCACAAGAACACCATTGTGCACTGCCATCTTAGCTTTTTAAAAAGAAACTAATTATCGAATAGTGATGATTTTTTTTATCTAATCTTGTATGCAATTAACGTTACTGCTTTTTAATTTCTCTTATTCAACATCCAGGAAATAGTGGCTTTACATTTTTTTAATTAGTTAATTTGAATAATGATCAAATCTTGAAGTCCTATTTTTATAAGTTGGAAACACTGTTATTACGTATCAATTGAGTTTTTTTTTTTTTTTTTTTTTTTTTTTTTTTTTTTTTTTTTTTTTTTTTTTTTTTTTTATGTACACAACAGGTCGTTTCGACCCAATTACTGTATACATTTTTTATATTTTAGCTATTATATTGATTCTTGTGACATGTGATAGGTAGCCAATCTATCACCATTTTATTGTCACGTGAATTCTACACCAGACCAAAGACAGTGTGACAATCACACTGCCATCGCCGGGAATCGAGCCCAGGACCTTCGGCATGGAAGTCAGAGATCGTAACCACTCTGCCACGAAGGTCGTTATACGAGTTTCCCGCGACAGCTGTTTCGCCAACCTATGTTGGCATCATTGGGTGTTACAAATTCATAAAATAACAAGATATTTAAACCTTAGACAAGCTGTTTCATCATATTACAGCAAAGGGGATGACACTTTAACTTACGTAAGGTGAGATCCAAAGGAAGGCCCAACAAGCGGAAACCTGATATATCTAATATTGTATTATTAAATAATTATTTAGCATTTAATTTATTAAACATCTTTTTGTGTACATAATCATAACCATTTTTTTAATGTATACAAATACTTGTAGGCAAATACTGGATTTTACCCATTACGGGTTAACCCGTAATGGGTAAAATCCAGTATTTGTCTACAAGTATTTGTATGCATTAAAAAAAAATTGTATAAAAACTGGTCAAAGTTAGAAGCATACTCGTATAATAATTGGAGAGTTTTCTCCAGGCGTTGTCTAGTAATGTGTGATAATTGGGTTGATATCCTTTCATATTACAGTAATAAAGATTTTCTGCTAAATGCTTACATCTAATCTCAATAGATGGCGCTAGTGTAGATTGAACTAAAATATGTTAAATGTTTCTCAACATGGTAACATATATACAACTTTAAAAAAAAATGGTCAGACGTGGTGGTCGTAAGAAGGGAGAAATGGGGAATGTTGTTAACATAAAGCGATCGCTTAACCCAACTAATGACAGGTCATAAGTCCTGTAAACGTCTCGACCACCATATTCTGTTTCCAAATAATTTACATCTTCGTCCCTATTGAGATACAATTAATTCAAAATCATAATCGTTTACCAATTTCCAATTTGCGTTACAATCAAAGCTCCAGGCATTTATTTCAATTAAGATTTTTAAAAAAACGCATAGTATTATTGTATCTGGACTATTGAATTTCAACTCCAATAGTCAAGATACAACAAAAACAAACCATCACGTCGTTTCCTCGGAGGGGTAGGCAGAGAAAATAGATCGCCACACTACTCGATCTTGACAAGCCTCTCTAGCTTCTCCCACATTCATACAGCGAGTCAAATTCTTTCGACTTTTTACATGGCCTACTTTAACCCGACACGGCACTTGAAGAAGAAGAAGGCGTTTACTATGAAATTCCAATATAACGATTTTTTATGAATTAAAACACAGTTTTTTTTCTACTTTTGAGTTCTTCTCGACATGTTTCGAAGGCTTACACCTTTATCATCAAAATGAATGTAATAATCTAGAAACATACATAATATATGTTAGTTAACTTAGGCAGAGTACCAGGGACATAACATTAAAAAGATCAATAGGTTAAATTTTTAAAAGGAATTTTTTTAATGGAAGTTTTGAGTTGAGGGTGATTTTTTGCTTTAAACTTACTGATTTAGTAAAGGTACATTTCATATTTTAAGACAAAACAAAGACCCATTGACACAAGTTCAAAAAATAACTTTTACACAATGCAATTTTTAAACAAAAGATCCGTCTCACGGTTTTTATGAAGGTATGGAAAGAAATGTATTTTTTTTTTTCAAAAAGTAATACATTAACTTTGTGCCCCGGTACATAATTATAGGCCAAAGCAGTTACAAGGATGTGATGGGCAAAGATCCTTACAAATAGAGAAGTTTTGGTAATATAATAGGGCAAGTACCTATATTTATCTAAACAGCTATAAAACACAATTATAAAAATTAGGGTTAACAAATATTGAGTTGAGAGTGATTTTTCGCCCTAAAGCAATTGATTTAGTAAAGGAACAGTTGATGGCAGCAAGCTGCCGAAACCGGTTGACGTTAAACACAAGTGGAAGCACACTAAATATATAAAAATAAACAAAATTTTGCATATTTTTTTTTGTTTTCATTATTTAAAGCAGTGGTTCCCAAACTTTTTAGTCACGTGGTCCCCCTTACTGATTTTTTATTTTGTGCAGAGCCCCTACTTTAGTAATATTGTTTTTATTTTTACAAATTCATCTAAAAAAATTGTGACACATTTTTATTATTATGGAAGTTACTTTATCATTTTTTTTAGTTCATCAGCGACTTCCGGTTATTTTCCCAAAGGGGCTAAAAAAATATGTTCACCGCCTAATTCTACTGACTGGAAGTCGAAGTTGAACTATAAAAAAATGTCGTCGCCGATTTCGGCCGGCCGATTTTCGCGAATGAGCTAAAGAAAAATATCCGCGGACCCCCTGACGTTGTTCACGGACCCCCAAATCAATTTTAATTATCCGAGGACCCCAGGAAAGATCCCAGGAACCCCTGGGGGTCCGTACGGACTACTTTGGGAACCACTGATTTAAAGGAACAGTTCATATTATTATATCATTATTTACTAGACAGGATTTTTTCTTCTTCCAACACTTCGTTTTCCGTTAATTTTACCTTGTATAATCAGTTGCACCACTTTGTATTTATCGTTCCTCATAATGTGCCCGAAGTATTCCAGTTTCCTGTGCTTTATAGTCATGATAATAACTTTTCCTTTCTTTGTTCGCTGCAGTACTTCCTCGTCTGTGACTCTTTCTCTCCGTGATATTTTCAAACATACTACGATATATTCAAATTTTAAAGGCATCCAGCTATTCGGTCATAGCTATTTTCAAGGTTAGTTAGTTCATGTTTGCATACCGTTGAACAGAGGTCGGCAAAGTGAGGCTCCGGAGCCGCATGCGGCTCTTTGGCCTCTTAAGTGCGGCTCTTTAGCCCCTCAAGTGCGGATTTGGCACAAATGTCCACGGCCAGGCGCGCAAGACATGCCGATGGTATCAGTCGAAGAAAGGGTTTTATTGAAAGAAAAAAATAATCGCGAGATACTTGCTTATCATCGCATCATTCATCAAGAACGCTCTGTCCGCAGACATTTCCAGAAGAAATTTGTAAAGTTATGGAATCGGTGATTACGATTATCAATTCCGTTTTAGCTAAATCTCTTAATCATCATCGCCAATTCAAAGAGTTTTAGTCATCACCTTCAACGCATGAAATAGTATTACTGACTCTTATGATCAGCTGAAAAAACTCGCATTTGCTTATCTTTCGCTTTTCGCTTCTACATATTCATGCGGACAATTTTTTTCAAGCATGAATTTTAACAAGAGTAAACTAAGAAGTCGTCTTATTGACGAGAACCTAGAATTGTGCCTAAAATTAAGCATAACAACAAACAAACATGCATTATAAAACATGCATCAGGCCCATAATGACATACGGAATCGAAACAAGAGCAGACACTGTCAGAACCAGACATCTCTTAAGAGTAGCAGAAATGAGAACATTGCGACCTATTGTGGGGAGAACCGTTAGAGATAGGATACCCACTGAAGAAATTCGCAAATCCTGCAAAATTTAAGACATAGTGAGGTGGAGTAGGCAGAGAAGACCATTCTGAAGGGACCACATCGAGAGAATGGATCCAGCAAGATTTCCTAATATCGTGATGCACGAGACTCCAGAGGGCCGTCAACCACCAGGACGACCACCAAATAGATGGAGAGAAGGCTGGTCGTTTTCATCACAGGAAGAACACCACACTTTTCTTTCCTGACATTCATACATCGCGTCTGCACGAGCGTTGATCCGAGCGACTCCTCACGTGGCCGACATTCAATATTTAATTTATTTGATCGTGCCACGTTTTCCTCGATCCTCCTCTTTTTCTAATTTCATTTACATTCTTTTTTCATTCATTATTTCCATATGTCCAAACCATCTTAATGATCCTTTCATTATTTTGTTCATAACACCATCATTCGCACCGCATTCGCTTATTCACATGAAATGCTTATATTATAATAAAGGTTAGCTAAATCAATAAATAGATTTGGCTCTCAATTTTTAATAACCGTTGTAGTGTGCGCATTTGACACTTTGACTAATAAGTTTGCCGACCCCTGCCGTAGAACATGACGGGTAGCACGTAACATTTAACTATCCTCATTCGCAATTCAATGGGTCTCCGTTGCATAACAATTCATTTTGAATAAGCTATTTCGGGCCATCTATATTCTTGCTATTATAATTATATCCTGACTGCGATGGCATTCATCATTCAGTCAACATCCTAGGTATTTGTATCGAATAATTAATATTATGTACAATATATCGACATTTTTAGCAAATCTCTTTAAAAAAGTACAAAATAAAATAAATTAAAAAGCTAGAATGGCAGTGCACAATGGTGTTCTTCTACCGACCCTTATGTATGGAAGCGAAGCATGGAACTGGCAAAAGAAGGATGAAAGTAGAATAAATGCAGTCGAAATGAGATCTCTTAGACGAATGTGTGGATACTCTGTGTATGATAGAGTGTCGAATGAAAATATAAGAAGTGAATGCGGTGCGAATGATGGTTTCATGAACAAAATAATGAATGGATCATTAAGATGGTTTTGACATATGGAAAGAATGAATGAAGAAAGAATGGTAAAAAAATTATATGTTAATGATGTAAATGGAACCAGAAATAGAGGAAGACCGAGGAAAACGTGGCACGATCAAATAAATAAAATATTGAATGTTGACCATGTGAGGAGTCAGAGAAATCAACGCGCGTGCATGACACGATGTATGAATGTTGAGGAGGCGAGAGAAATATGTCAGGAAAGAAAAGTGTGGCAGTCCATTATTTCTGCCTACCCCTTCGGGGAGACGGCGTGATAGTTAGTTAGTTATACTTTGTATATACAACACTTATATTAAAAAAATTAAATTACATAGACATGTTTCGGACAAACAGTCCTTCTTCAGTAAAGATACCTTTTTAAAAATATTATAATTTTTTTTACATGATCTGACAGATGTCAACTTCTGTAAATGGAGTACGGAGTCGAGGCAGACCGAAGAAAACATGGCATGACCAAATTAATCAAATTTTAAGGTTGGTCATGTGAGAAGTCGGAGGAATCGTCGTACGTGTATGATTCGTTGCATGAATGTGGAGGAAGCTAGATTGCCAGGATAAAGTAGTGTGGCGGTCCATTTTCTCTGCCTACCCCTGCAGAGAAACGGCGTGACGGTCTGTTTGTTTGTTTGTTTGATAATGCTTTAGAAGGGCGAAACATGTCATTCCCTTAAAATATAATAAAACTTCTAGAAAACTGACATTTTCATTAGTATTCATTATTTAATATGTAGTTTTACATCATTGTTCAAGAAACAATAAATACATAATTTATCTAAGGATTAATTTTATCTCAATAGAGACGAAGATGTAAATTATTTGGAAACAGAAAATGGTAGTCGAGGCGTTTACAGGACTGATGAACTGTCATTGGTTGGGTTAAGCGATCACTTTATGTTTAACAACATTCACCATTCCTCCCTTCTTACGACCCCACGTCTGACAAGTTTTTGGAACTTTTATATATGTTAATATTTTTTAATAACTTCACTGTTGGTAGGTACCTACATCTATACTAGCGCCATCTATTAAGATAATTTGTAAGCATTAAGCAGAAATCTTTGTTAATGCAGTGTGAAAGGTTTTTACGCAATTATCACATTGCTAGATAACCCGCAATAGGTAAAAATCCAGTATTTGTATACAAAAAACAAATTACATAATTTATCAACATTTTGTGCAATATCAATATACTAAGTATTTATAAGGTGAATGGGAGTTTTAGAGATCCCATTTCCACCACATTTATTATACTTTCATCCTACTTTTGCCAGATTCAGGTTTCACTTCCATAAATAGAGAATATTTAAGTTTATAAAATGTATATGCCAATCTCAGCAGACAGCGCGTTGATGAGACGTACTGCTCTTGGAACTGGCTTCTCCGGGGAATTAGGGTGAAAACATGTACTACAGGTATATAACATAAAACAAAGAACGACTGCTTTCAAAGTTCTAGATTTTACCCAAAATTACGAAAGGAAGAAACGTGCGTTTTTTACAAGATATTAAATAAGAAAAAGCAGCATTCTATATAAAAAAATGCATTCAGAAAATATTACAAAGTAATTAACTAACTAACTAACCATCACGCCGTCTCCCCGAAGGGGTAGGCAGAAATAATGGACTGACACTATTTTCTTTCTTGACATTTCTCTCGCTTCCTCAACATTCATACACCGTGTCATGCACGTGCGTCGATTTCTCTGACTCCTCACATGGCCGACATTCAATATTTGATTTATTTCATCGTGCCACGTTTTTCTCTGTCTTCCTTTATTTCTGGTTCCATTTACATCGTTAACATATAAATTTTTTACCATTCTTTCTTCATTCATTCTTTCCATATGTTCAAACCATCTTAATGATCCTTTCATTATTTTGTTCATAACACCATTATTCGCACCGCATTCACTTCTTATATTTTCATTCTACACTTTATCATACACAGAGTATCCACACATTCGTCTAAAAAATCTCATTTCTACGGCATTTATTCTACTTTCATCCTTCTTTTGCCAGTTCCATTCTTGTCAACATACTACCTAAATACACGAACTCATCTACTTGCTCCAAATTTTCAGCATTCACGCTAATGTTACAGACTATCATTATTTCTTCTTTTTCAAACGTTACCTTGGACTTATTAACATTCATCATCAGATCAAAATAATTTGACAAGATTAATTATACAATTCTTCGAGAATGTATACAAAGAAAAAAAAACATTGTATAAAGGCACTTAAAAAGATTATTAGTGAAAACCAAATAAGGATACCTTTTAATTAATTTTATATATACAACAGCGGTTCTCAAAGTGTACTCCGCAAGGCCTTTACGAGGGCTTCGTCGTGACAAGCAACGTAATAAATATTTAATTAATACGAATAAAAACGTTTGTTTTCTAGATGTTTTATTACAATTTATGTGAATGTCATGTTTCGTCAATCTACGACATTATCAAATGTCGACAAACAGCCTTATTATTATTATCAATGTCTTTTTTATAGCTTTTTTATCAATTTTATTATTATTATCAATGTCTTTTTTATATCGACAAACAGCATTATCAAATGTCGACAAAATGCCTTAGACAGGCGAAACATGACATTCATATAAATTATAATACAACTTCTACAAAACCTACGTTTTCATACATATTTATTATTTACTAGTAATATAGAAAAATGCCGTAGAAATGAAATCGCCGAGAATAACGTGCAGGAAAACGATATACCTATGTATGATATAATACCGAACGACGAAAAAAGGAAAAAAATTTAAGGCAGAAGATTGCATCATTAGTAAAATTTAAAAAAAGGATCCATGAGATAGTTTGGACTAAATTTGGTTATGGAACGAATGGACGAGAGAAAAATGGTTAAAATGTTGTATACGAGTACAAGCAGTGTGAGTGAAAAGAGAAGCCGTGGAAGACAAAGCAAAGCATGGCATGAACAAATTAATCAAATACTGAAAGCGACAACATTTGCAGTAAAAAAATCTACGAGCGCGCATGTTATGATTCTGCGTCCACTCCTGGACAAAGGCCTTCTCCATTAGTTTCCATGTCACTCTGTCCTGTGCAGACTGCATCCAGGTTATTCCGACGTGTCTATTCAGGTCATCTTTCCACCGTAGTTGCGGTCGCCCTGCACTTCTCTTTACCGTCCACTGTCTCTAAGTCAGCAATGTTATGATTATGATATATAAATGTAGAAGAAGCCAGAGAGGTATGTCAGGACAGAGACAGGACATCCTCTCTATTTATTAGTTAGTTAGTAATATGTTTTAAATATGAATCAGAAGCGTGGAAGGGAGATAAAAAAAAATCAATCATAATTATATGAGAAACAAATCAAGCTATAAAAAAGACATTGATAACAGTGGCGATGATGCTCTCAACCCATCACACCGCGTCTCCCGCAGGGGCGAAAAGAGAAGTATGGAGTGCCGCATCGATTAAAGTATGGCAGTCCATTATTTCTGCCTACCCCTTCGGGGGAGAAGGCTTCATGGTTACTGAGTTAGTTCAAAAGATATAATTTATCTTGCTCATCTCAGAATCCTTCCCTTCGTTATCTCGACCACATAATTGAATTTTAACTGTCCATATTTAACTTCAAAAGTAATTAGAATCCGCTCCTATAAACAGTTTTTCTCTGTGAAAATGACAGGCAATCCTCGTCATGTTTGTTTTGGAGAGTTTGTTTTTTTTCAAACACAGATCTCATTCTATGCTTTAACCTAATTACTGGTTTTTTTTACGCTACGAATTAATTAAAATGGATATGTAGAAAGAGATTATAATAATAAAAATAACGAGAAAACGTACTGCATACCCAATTAAATCCACATATTCTTTATATACCATACATTTATATTTTAATTATGAGAATTAATTAATTATAAAACTGCGCGCATTGCAAATAGGCTTATTTACTTTTCATTATTTTTAAAGCAATGATGCAAAACTCTATATAAAGGATTTAATATTAATGTAAACTCCAGTTTTCTAATGGTTTTATGGTATTTAATGGGACTAAAGTATTTCCCTTGTTAAGTCAATTGTTTGATAGAGTTTTGATTTGACGAAATATGTTATGTCATTCCTATAAAACAAAATTAAAGTTCTAGAAGACATTTTTAGGTTTAGTATTTATTGTTTTTTTAAAGCAATGACGCAAAAACTTTAATTTATAATTACTGTTAAAATTCATAACACTGTCATAATATCACAATTTATTTTTAATCACTGAGAATGTCGCGACAGCTGTTTCGCCAACAGATGATGGCATAATCAGGTGTTACAAAAACTTTTTTGTAACACCTGATGATGCCAATACCAGTTGGCGAAACCTCTCAGTGAATAAAAATAAATTGTGATATTATAACAGTGCTATAAATTTTAGCATTAATAATGTTGAAGTATTATAGTGTTTCGGCCAAAACAATGGACGATTTTATTTATTATTTAAATGAGATGAAAACCTCAGTTTATTAGATAACTTGTTATGTTTTAATGTGACTGACTCATATATTAAAATATATAATCTTAAAAAAAAAAAATAACCATCACGCCGTCTTTCCGGAGGGGTAGGCAGAAATAATGGACTGCCACACTTTTCTTTCCTGGCGTATTTCTCTCGCTTCCTCAACATTCATACATCTAGTCATGCACGCGCATCGATTATTCTGACTCCTCACATGGCCGACATTCAATATTTGATTTATTTGATCGTGTCACGTTTTCCTCGGTCTTCCTCTATTTCTGGTTACATTTAGATCGTTAACATATAATTTTTTTACCATTCTTTCTTCATTCATTCTTTCCATATGTCCAAACCATCTTAATGATCCTTTCATTATTTTAATTTAAAATATATTATATTATTTTTTATATTTGATACCTGATATTAAGGTGTTAACACTGTGGAATTCCAAAATATCCTTTTTTATGAATTGAATGCTGAGGAAGCGAGAAAAGTATTACAGGAAATAACAGTTTGGCGGTTCATTATTTCTGTCTAGCCCTTTCCTAGTTAGTTATAATAGTTAGTTATATTGTTTAAGATTCCAAATTTTCTCATATTAAAACCATACATCATATATTTCAAAAATGTACCGTTAAGTGACAAAAATTGATCTCACGTATCTAAAACCAGAAGAAAAAATGTCCTATAATCTATATATTTAGATCAGCGCATATTTAGTTCAGTCAGAATTAATTTGTCTTTAAGTGTAAAATAAGTTTTATAAATATATTAATTTTATAATAAGTTTAATTAAATATACTGATGTGACTAAAACAATAAATCATGACAGTCTGCAACATTAGCGTGAATGGTGAAAATTTGGAGCAAGAAGATGAGTTCGTGTAATTGGGTAGTACTCGTATGTTTACAAAAGAAAGGCGAGTAGAGAGGGATATTGAGCGAAGGGTTGGGGCAGGCAACAAAGTGAATGATGCACTTACAGTTGTCATCGCAAACAAAAACATATCCAAAAAATCTAAAAAGCTAAGCTTGTAACCACCCTTATGTATTGAAGCGAAGCATGGAACTGGCAAAAGAAGGATGAAAGTAGAATAAATGCAGTAGAAATGAGATCTTTTAGACGAATGTGTGGATACTCTATGTATGATAGAGTATCGAATGAAAATATAAGAAGTGAATGCGGAGCGAATGATGGTGTTATGAACAAAATATTGAAAGGATCATTAAGATTGTTTGGACACATAGAAATAATGAATGAAGAGAAATGGTAAAATATATATATAGATTTATGTTAACAATGTTAATGGAACTGGAAATAGAGGAAGACCGAGGAAAACGTGGCACGATCAAATAAATCAAATATTGAATGTCGGCCATGTGAGGAGTCAGAGAAATCGACACGCGTGCATGACACGACGAATGTTGAGGAAGCGAGAGAAATATGTCTGGAAAGAAAAGTTTAGAAGTCCATTCTTTGATTCAGAGTGATTGTTAGTTATTTAGTTAGTTAGATGTGACTATTACTTACCGCTATGCTTTCTTCCTGTAAATAATTTAACTAACCAATAGCTTAAAAACAAAGCATATATTTAATCAAAACAACTTCACACGCGATATTATCATTCACAATCGTCAAATAAGTTACGAACAATAACTTCAAAACATAGTACACAGGAGCACAAGTGTCCTATTCCGCAGATCGGAAAATACTAACCAGAAAATGTTTTCCGATCCTTTTTATACCAATTCTACACCCTCTCTCTCTTGTGTACAAACCCAAACACCACGTGCTCACAAGAAAATCTGTTATTTGGTAAACGTCAGTGTTCACATACATAAAACTCTTAATCTGCGTACGGTAACGCAAAATAATAAAAAATATTATACTTAATTAATAATGAGTTTTACTTGGTACTACTCTACCGCAACAGCAAACCGCGCTTCATGTTCGCAACATTCGTATCCTTTTGAAATTCTGGGGAAAAGCTGTAAGCGAAAATGATCCCTATTATACCTTGTGATAAAGTCTACTCTGCTGGGAATAAAAATAAGGAGCTTTCGATGTTCGGATTTTGAATACAAATTTATTGTGCGTTTGCGCAGTATGAAGGAAGCAACATGTCAATTAATTTACTTACTTAAGTACTTATTGTTTTAAAATTCTGCATTTTTGTTCGTGATTTCTAGAAAAGAGACGTTTTTATTAGTATTAATTACCTACAATATAAAGTTTTTTTTCAGTGAAATTAAAAATAATTATATCTTGAGAGGAATTGTAATTCAAAAATGTGAAGCTGTTCAATAAAGCAAAAGTTTTTTTTATATACGTTATTTTTTTAAATATTATTTTGTATACAACAGGTCGTTTGAACCCTATTACTGCATACAATTTATTTTAGCTATTAAATTGATTCTCATGTCATGTGATAGGTAGCCAATCTATCGCCATTTTATTGTCATCTGAATTCTACACCAGACCAAAGACAGTGTGACAATCACACTGCAATCGCCATCGGGAATCGAACCCGGGAACTTCGGTATGGAAGTCAGAGCTCTTACCACTCTGCCACGAAGGTCGTTGAATCGACGTTGCATATATTTAACGAATTGATTCAAAAATATAAAATGAAAGATAATCAAATAACATATTTCATACTTATACACGTATTTACACTTAAGGATTATTAGCTCAGCATTCTTGGAGATAGAATCCATTCGTCCTCACGTTCCAATGGATTTTTTTACCCTCTTGGCATTGAGAATCAACTTGCCTCTATTGATGCCGGTAGGAAGATCAACCAACCGTTAGACACAACCATTTATAATATTTTTTACATTCACGAAACAATTACAAGATGAAAATACTGCTTATATCAGATAGAATTCTCATTTGTTTCTAATTCGATTTAATTTTTCAAATTAAAGCTTCATATAAATATTTACAAAATAAGCCTGTATCCGTTCACTTCTGGACATAGACCGCCACCATCTTCTTCCATGTCTGTCGATCCTGGGTAACACGCATCCATGTCATACCGCCGGACTCTTTAATGTCGTCCCTCCATCGAAATCCAGCAAAGTATAGTATACTTTTAAAAACAATATTCATTCTTCCCTCACTACTTAAAATTGCTTTTACAAAACAACTTTCCAACTTTATAGGTTGCTATTATTCATAGCGCGCTCTCGTTCAACATTTCCGATCTTCATATGTCTCTTCTTTTTACCTTCAAAACTTTTTTTCTCTTTTGTACTTTCATAAACGAACACGTATTTATTTTAGGGGGTCCAATTTATTTAATTTCATTTTTAACGCATCCATTTTTTACCGAGTTCCACAAATATTATTCAATGTGAACTCTCTGGCTCGAAAGTAGTTATTTACAAACTTTTTGGTTTCATTTGTCAGTTCCGCGAGTTTGTTTTAAATGAATTCTTATAAAAAAAACTGCATAAACTTTTGTTTTTATAAGGTGTTTTCCTCGGTCTACGTCGATTTCGTACACCATTCAATTACTCAAAGTAGGTATTTTTTTTTCGTTAGAAATACTTTCCTTGCAGCCAAAACATTTCAATGATCCTTTCATTTTTGGGTTATTACGTTTTCGTCTAGGAGAGAGGGAGTTTAGAAAGAATAGCGGCAAAAAAATTCATAGATAAAATAACAATCTTCTTCGTCTTCGTGTCAATGGCAAAAAGTTTTGTATGAATGGCCCTAAATGTGTTATTTTCTCTCCTATTCTCTTACCACTGTAATGGAAGGTTTTGCCTATTTTGTTTCGTTTCCAGGGGTGTCGGGTGTTACCTGTATGGCTTTATCACCAAACGATAAGACACCTTCCACGCCCCGTTTACAATAATAATATTATTATTTATGCTAATTTGTATATCGTCGTTTTCGTGAATAACTCACTTTTTGAGGATGGAAACAGAATAAATACAGTAAAAATGAGATCTCTAAGACGAATGTGTGGATACTCTGTGTATGATAGAGCGTCGAATGAAAATATAAGAAGTGAATGCGGTGCGAATGATGGTGTCATGAACAATATAATGAAAGGAACATTAAGATGGTTTGGACATATGGAAAGAATGAATGATGAAAGAATGGTAAAAAAATTATATGTTAATGATGTAAATGGAACCAGAAATAGAGGAAGACCGAGGAAAACGCGGCACGTTCAAATAAATCAAATATTGAATGTCGGCCATGTGAGGAGTCAGAGAAATCGACGCGCGTGCATGACACGATGTATGAATGTTGAGGAAGCGAGAGAAATATGTCAGGAAAGAAAAGTGTTGCAGTCCATTCTTTCTGCCTACTCCTTCGGGGAGACGGCGTGATGGTTAGTTAGTTAGTTAGTCAATAAACATACACACACACACACACACACACAAACGAGATCCTGATTAGCTCGACTGACTATTTAAATTAATCTGACTAAAGTCAATCGTAGCGGTCAAAGAGTACACATAAAATTGTGTGACGATCCATTCTCTCTTTCTACCGATAAGGCGAAACGGTGAGATGTTTAGTTAGTTGAGCCTAAAGCGATCATAATTATTTAAATCAGATTGTCCAAGGTTGCAGTCATTGTCATGTTATTATTACTGGAGTATCATATTCCTCAAACCACAAACGCAGATCACCACACTCATATCTAGTTTGTGAATTTATTTATGTAACGATAAAACGTACATGTATCAGTACTGTCTGGTTTCTTCCAACTGAGACACCTAAAGCATATAAGGAAATATTTACCTATTGGTGAAGCTAGGACGTACGCAGGTAATGTACGCAGGATTGCCAAATAATCAATTAAGCAGAATACAAAGCGTATTTAATGCTGCTGCCCGATTGATTATGGGGCAACAAAAATACTGTCATATCACGCCGCTCCTGAAGGACCTTCTCTCGCTTAAAATCCGAGAATATAAATTGTGACAGTGTTTGAGGCTCGACACCAGAGAGCGCCAGCGTATATATCGGACCTCTGCGTGACACCCATGCCAACGGAAAGGCAACGTTCACTCTGATCAGTAGAAACAAGTGCAAACAACATAATAATTCCAGTCAGAGCCAATAAAGCAAGTTTCTATGATCGTGCTTTCAGCGATGCGGGTCCGTTGGCGTGGAATAGCCTCCATGTTAGTATTAAGTATGACGATAGTGACGTTAAATTTAAGAAACTTCTAAAGACTGCACTGTTCAGTCATTTCCTAGTGCGCCCTTGGAGTAATTGATTTTACAAAACGGCGCACTTAAAATACAAGTCATCAGAATAAGAATAATAATAATACTTACTTGCACGGTCTAAAAGAAGAGAGAACAGTGTATCTTTGAGTTGCAGCAGCGTCAAACTATTCCAGGACCTTAGCACAATCTATTGCGGCATAATCATGGGTTGCTTAAAACCAACATCCCTGGAGAAGGATAAACTGGCTGGTTTCACCCCGTCTAAAATCAGACGAAACATCGGTTGTAATGTTGAAATAAAACATCGCCAGAATAACTACAGGCATTCGCTATATGATCACGAATGTCCATCAACTCAAGAAACAGTTTTTTTTCCACATCACCACTGCACCGAAAACTCTTGAAGTCGAGAGATTGGTCAAATTAAGAAAGCTTTGGATGCCTAAACTGGATGTTATACAAGGTAAAAAAAAGTCTCCAAAGAATGTTTATGTTGCGTTGCAGAGCGTTATGTGGAGATGTTAGAAGACTTCTTGGTGCCTGATTTGCAAAACATTCCTGGCTATCCTGGCTGCCACGAGTTTGTGAAATTTTCCTTGACAATAACTCCATCTTCAGGGTAATGTGGTGGTAGTAATATGTATATTACCATATCATATTACCACCACCACAATACCCTGAAAATGGAGATTGCAACGATCTCTGAAACGTCGGTCGAGAAGGAGAAATCACACGTTGTTACCCAAAATCACAGAAACCAAACTTAGACACCTACCTACCATTCCTTATTTTTCGGTGTCCCAATCCCATTTTGGGGGGGGGGAAATAAATGATCACGTTATGTATGACTCGTTTTATGAATTTGAAGAAAGCTAGAGATGTCAGGATAGAGAAGCGTGGCAGTCTATTATCTTCCGAGGAAACGGTGTAATGGTTTGTTTATTTGTTTATAATGTATGAAATATGGGAGTGATATGTTACGTCGACATTTTAGCTTGCAAAATATGTCACTCCCATATAACTTATTAACGGACGTTTTGAACAATATTATACTGAAAATTTAAACATATCTGTAGTGATTATCAAGTTTACATTCACCCTATATCGGAAAATACTGGGTATTAAAGAACAATGATTTGCCATAGGACTATCAGAAAAGTTCTCAATTTGCAAAAGATAATTTAAGAAATGCCCCAAGACATTGTTATCCAAAATGTTGTTTAACTTATTAAGGAAATATTTATTGTTCTTTGTCTAAGCAAAAAAAATAGTTGGAGGGAAAAACGATATTTACAGTAGCGAGCACAGAAATCTTTTCACAGTGAAAATATCGGTTTTTTGCAATTATATTTTTTTTGTGATTCCTTGATAGCTTTTCACTCCAAATTATTAAGCAACACTGTTTAAAGAATAATTTAATGTTTAAAATTAAATAGTTAATTTTTTTTGATCCCCAAGAAGGCACTTTTCTTGCAGATCATCTTTAAACAGTGTTGCTTAATAATTTGGAGTGAAAAGCTATCAAGGAATCACAAAAAATAATTATATAATTACAAAAAACCGATATTTTCGGTGTGAAAAGATTTCTGTGCTCGCTACTGTATATTATATTTTTCAAATGTGAAAATTAAAGTTGAAATTATATTTCAACTAAGACAAAGATGGCAGTACACAATGAAGTTCCAGTGCCAACTCTTATGTATGGAAGTGAAGCTCGGAGCTGGCAAAAATGATGAAAGTGGGATAAATGACGTAGAAATGAGATCACTTAGAATAATGTGCGGGAAAACGATATGTGATAGAATACCGAACGACGAGGTAAAGAAGAAATATAAGGCAGATGATTGCATCATAACTAAAATTAAAAAAGGATCCCTCGGATGGTTTGGACATATGGAACGAATGGACCAGAAAAGAATGGATAAAATGTTGTATACAAGCAGTGTGATTGGAAAGAGAAGCCGTGAAAGACCAAGGAAAGCATGGCATGACCCAATTTATAAAATACTGAAAGGCGGCCACATTCGAAGTCGGAAAAATCGACGAACGTACATGCTACAATGTATGAATGTGGAGGAAGTAAGAAATGTATGTCAGGACAGAACGGTATGGCGGTCCATCCTCTCTGCCTACCCCTCCGGGAGACGGCGCGATGTTTAGTTAGTTAGTTAGTTGAAATTTTCAACAATAACAATTTTTTTTTTTTTAAATATCTCTAAAATACACATTTAGTTTCATTAAACTTGTTCTTTAGTTTTGACCGGTTACGGACGGTTGTTTATACTTGTGGAACGTTATGGAACGCTTATAGTCATGATGAAAACATTTCGGCCAATGAGTCGTAAAAATGTTATGTGCGTGCATGACACATTAAATGAATGTGTAGGAGACAAGAAGAAGACATCCTCTCAGCATACACCTTCAAAGATATGGCACGATTGCTAGTTAGTCAAAGTAATATGTTTTTTTATATGCATTGTTTTATTGCGTGTAATAAAAATAGATTCTACAACTCTTGGACCGCGATATCTTTATACTCGTATACATAATTCTTCTGTATGATTGTACGTAGTTGAACTGTTCCTAAACGGCTGGACCGATTTTTATGATTTTTTGTGTATGTTTGAGTAGGTCCCTATAAGTTTTAGATTCACAATTGAACCGGTCACGGTAGGTGACCGTTAAAACGTTCTGGAAATTTCTTGAATAATTTACCATCTGAGAATATTTCATAGCTATGTTTGTTTACCATAAATGACGCTGATGTCGAATTCTGTAGTATTTTGTTTTTTTACCTTACCAGCTAATAGCAGGCAAGCCAACGTTCAGGCAGGACAACTTCTGTCGGGTCCGCAAGTTTAGTATAAAATAATGATTTCTTCTTTCCTTCCACTCGATATGTTCCCGTTACGTCTTCCCTCTCCTCAATCCTAATTATACCCCTTCCACTTTTATACATAACTCGATATCTATTTAGTATATAAGTGACCGCTCTGTTTTATTTAACTGTTAAAACTGTATACATTGATAAAGGTTACTTGTAACCGAAACATGTCTGAGATCAGTAAAAGTAAAAAGTGTTGTAATACAAAGATTTTGTTTAAAAGTTAAATTTAGTTTTTTTGGGTCTTGGGTATATCCGTGTAACTTGTCTCCTTCGATCAACGTGTCGAAGATCGTTAAAATCCATCTTCAGGGAAGTTATTAATTATATTTAAACAGACAGTTTCAATAACTTGTTCAGTTCTCCCTTCATTCGGGGATTATTGTTTTTAAAATGTTGTATGAAGAAGTTTGTGTTTTATCTGAAGAGGATTTCTATAACATGAGATATTAATAAGCGAGACAAATGAGTTTTTTTTTCAATTAACAATGTGAGCTGATGTTATGAAAAATAATTTATAGATAGATTATTTGTTATAAAATTGGACACAATTTATGTCATCTTCTTCTTCTTTCGGTGCCGTGTCTGGTCCCCCCAACGTTGGCAACTCTGTCCTGTTCTCTGTTCTTTAATAATAATCTTAATTTTGAGAAGTTCTTTTTAAACTAATTTTGTAGAAATCTGTTATCCATGATTTTATACACATATAGTATGTATTATAACACATAAAAATCATCATTATGTGGTTCACACAAAATGTGCTCAGAAGAAATTTTTGGCCGAAACATTGTGATACCTTAACATTTTAAACTGTTAAATTAAATAACTTTGTTTTTTGTATCACAATTGTATTTTATTTTACGCGACAGCTGTTTCATCAACCTATGTTGACATCGTCAGGTGTTACAATAATATATCAAATGTAAAATTTTCGTGATTTTTCTCATCTTTACCTATGTGTATTTGTTCCAATGTCAATTCGAATAATTTAAATGATTCATATTGACATAGGAACAAATACACATAATGATTCGAAAAATCACGAAAATTTGACATTTGATATATTATTGTAACACCTGATGATGTGAACATAGATTGATGAAACAGCTGTCGCGTAAAACAAAATACAATTGTGATACAAAAAAACAAAGTTATTTAGTTTAACAGTTTAAATTGTAAAATATTTTATATCTTGTTCAAATATTTATAATCATTAACTGTATTCGTAAATATATTAACCTATATTTAAGATATGATAAGATATTTCTAAAACTAACTATCACGCCGTTTCATCAGAGGGGTAGGCAGAGAGGATGGACCGCCACACTGTTATATTCTGACATAACTCATGCGCATCTTCTACATTCACACACTATTTCAAGAGTTTGATCAGAGTATGACCAGATATGACCAGAGCATGACCAGAGCATGACCAGATTATGACCAGGGCGTGAGTGTGACCAGAGTGTGACCAGAGTGTGACCAGAATGTGACCAGAGTGTGACCAGAGTGTGACCAGAGTGTGACCAGAATGTGATCAGAGTGTGGCCAGAATATGACATTTAAAATGTTACGATTTCATATTACCAAATTTTAACATTCTTCTCTCTTCTCTCGCAGTGTATCCATTACTGGATGTTTTAACCACTTGCTCCATTCTTCTCATGCCCCTCGAAGCGTGATTGAGGCTGTCCATGGTCAGCAAACCACTCCATTCCCATCCATGACATTCTTCTGCGTCTCACGCATCTTCTTCCCTCGAACTTCCTTTCAATTATAATCTGCAAATTTGTATCACAACATCTAAACAAAATGTAACGTGACAAAATGTCTATCCACTATTTCTTTAGATAAAACTTAATCTGATTCGTCAATCAGGAACAAATGAATCTAAATGAATCAACATTTCCGAGTTGTTTGTCAGAAAAGCAACCAGGTGAAAGAAGCGGATACCAAAGTGCATGTTTGTCCTTATTACCAATGATTTTTATCTATGGATCATTTTGTCCGAGATGGAAATTATGCGCAGTCTGTGTGCCATCAGCGAATGCGAGATTATGAAACACGTGCTGCGAATTTTATAATCCGCTTAATATTGAATATCTAAGGACAAGGACAAACACTTTGTCGCATTATAAAACAGGGACATTTTCAAAATCATTACGAACGCAGAGGAGGATTAAAAATTTAATTAGTAACTATCTATGACATTGAAAACCATTTCACTGTCGGCTTTAGGATGAAAATCCCTGTTACGTAACAAAGTATTAACAAGGTTTTTTGATTTTTTCTCATTACTTTCGGACGTTTAACATTGACCGTGTATAAATCCTTTAATCCAATTAAAAGGAGATTACCCATACGAGTATTCATGGGTGATTGCATGAAACTAACGTGAAAGGAATTCCAGGAACACTCTGCCTTGTACGTTAGCTAGGTTACTCGTTTTTGCGTTGAGTTTTTACGAGGGCGGTTTGATAAGTCCGTGACTTTTTGGATTTCCCCCGCAGTAACTTTAAATGCAATACTGCTCCCGTCAACTGCCATCAATGAATAGACTTCTGTACAATTTTGAAAAGGCTGCACCATTTTGTTTGTATTTGACAGCCATTGAAAGCAAACAATCCGATGAATTGTAACGAAAATGCAAAAAAGTGAATTTCATGTGCTAATTAAGCATTATTTTTTTGCGTAAAAAAACCATTACCGAAACCAAGCAAAGGCTTGATAAATACTATGGGGACTCTGCACCATCAATTTCAATGGTTAAGAAGTGGTTTACTGAGTTCCGTTGTGGTCGTACCAGCACAAGTGACGCCGAACGTTCAGGTCGCCCAAAAGAGGTCGTCAAGCAAGAAATCGTTGAAAAAATCCATGGAATGATATTGGACGATCGGAGAATGAAAGTGCGTGAGATGGCTGAGGCCGTAGGCATCTGAACTGAGCAGGTACGTCACATTTTACATGAATATTTGGACATGAAAAAGCTATCCGCGCGATGGCTGCCGCGATTGCTCACACTCGACCATAAGCGCAACCGTGTGACCACTTCAAAGAAGTGTTTGGCGATGTTCAAACGCAATCGGAACAAGTTTTTGCACCGATTCGTTACCGTAGACGAAACATGGATCCATCACACTACACCAGAGACCATAGAAAAATCAAGAAGTGGGTTTCTCCGGGTGAACGTGCACTAAAGCAGGCAAAGGTGGGTTTGTCGGCCAACAACGTCATGGCCACAGTTTTTTGTGTCATTTACATCGATTACCTTGAAAAGGGTAGAACGATGACCGGCAAATATTATTCAGAGCTTTTGGACAGATTCGACATTTATTTGAAGCAGAAACGACCGTATTTGAAGAAGAAAAAGTGCTGTTCCATCAAGACAATGCACGGGTACACACGTGTGTATTTGCCATGGCATAAATCCATAAATTGGGCTACGCACTGCTACCCCGTCTGGCATATTCTCTAGATTTACCCCTTTGCGACTATTTTCTGTTTCCAAACCTGAAGAAATGGCTGAGCGGTAAGAGATTTGGGTCGAATGAAGAGTTCATCACTGAAAAAATGCCAATTTTGAGGGCCTTGAGAAAAACATTTTTTTTGGAAGGTAAAAAAGATTGGAAAAACGCTGGACAAAACGTATCGAGCTAAAGGAGAGTATGTTGAGAAATAAAATGCTTATTTGCCGAAAAATACATCCTTTATTCAAAAAGTCACTGACTTATCAAACCGCCCTCGTAGTACAGATCACACACCAATAATTATTCTTCCGTACTACCTATGTGGTATGTTCTTCAGATGTTGCTCCTCCTGTAAGGTGGATTCCCAGCTGTCCTTCCATCTTATAGGTGGTCTACCACTAGGACGAGTCCCCTGAGGCAAAATATGTAGTGCAATCTAGGGAAGTCTTGTGGTGTCCATTCTTTGGACATGACCGTACCAGTCCCTCTTTCGTTATCTACTCCATCTTATAATATCATCAGCCTCACAAATCTATCTTATTCAAGTGTTTCTCACACAATTTCTTAGTGTCTTGCCTACTCTCATCCTCAATGTCTTCATCTCGGAAATCTTCAGAAATTACTTAGTCCTGACTTGGTCCATTATTTGGTCCGACAATATCTGGTTCTCTAAAAGTCACAAAATTGAAAAATAAAGACATGGCCATTAAGAGTAAAGCCAATAATTGAATATGACTATTTTAAGGACTTCCGAGATGAAGACACTGAGGATGATTGCAAGCAAGACACTGATAGATCACGTGAGGAACTCCAGAATTAGAAAGATATATGAGGTTGAGGATATTATAAGATGGAGCAGACAGCGAAGAAAGGACTGGTATGGTCATGTTCAAAGAATGGACACCACCAGACTTCCCTATATTGCACTACATAATCAACCTCATGGGACTCGTCCTCGTGGAAGACCTCCTAAAAGATGGAAGGACACCTGGGATTCTACCTCACAGGAGGAGCAACACTCTGGAGAACAGACCACATAGGTCTACAGCAAGTAAGAAGAAGAAGAAGACTATTTTGTTTAACCTTCCCTTATGTACAAATAAAAATCGCGCATAACAGTGGTGTAACATATAATCACTTATTCTTCTTCTTCCGTGTCCTGTCAGGTCTCCCCAACGTTTACTATCACCCTTGAGTAGGCCTCCCCGTCCTGGGCAGCTCGGAACAGCTCCCCCACAGTTCTTAGCCCCGTCCACTCTCGGATGTTCCTCAGCCAGGAAACCCGCCTTCTCCCAACATATAATCACTACGCATTTTAATATAATAAATTAAATGGGAAAAATATATGTTAATATTCACAGGCTATGTATGACTCCAATTAACTACAGTTGAAGTCAAACGCGATATTATTGTTAATACAATTCCATAAGAATGGGTCGTTAGTTGCTTACTTCAATAAAAAAAAATAAAAAAAACTGCAGATCATTTACTGCAACTGATTATTGAGGGAAAGATCGAGGTAACAAGAGACGTGGGACACAAAAGAATATCATGGCTGGGAAACATCAGACAGTGGAGTAGATTGCTGACCGTGGACAGCCTCATACACACTTCGAATGAGAGGAATATAATGGAACAAGTGGTCGCAAACATCTAATACTAATGATGCGGCGAGAGAAGAAGAATTTCTATTTAAAAACCATCGAGAATAGAATATTCAATATATCATAGACAGAAAGAGTCACGAATGAGGAAGTACTGCAGCGAATTAAGAAAGAAAAATAAATTAGCAAGACCATAAAGCGCAGGAAACTGGAATACTTGTTAAATTGTGGAATGATAAATACAAAGTGATCCAACTGACTATCCAAGGTAAAATAAATGGAAAACGAAGTGTCAAGAGAAGTAGAAACTCCTGACTATAAAACCTTCGAGAATAGTTCAATAGGGTATTTGCACTAAGGAGGGATATGTTTGAATTTATATATTTTTTTTATTTCAATATGACTGATGCTGAACTATTACAAAGACAGTCTAATAATTCGTATAAAATCAATGTTGTTAAGATGGATTTATTCATAAGTAATTAAGTAGTTGAGTTTGTGTATTTAGGTAGTATGTTTACAAGAGATGGGAGAGTGGAGAGGGATATTGAAAGAAGGGTTGGGGCAGGCAACAAAGTGAATGGTGCACTTAAAGTTGTCATCGCAAACAAAAACCTATCCAAAAAAGCTAGAATGGCAGTGCACAATGGTGTTCTTCTACTGACCCTTATGTATGGAAGCAAAGCATGGAACTGGCAAAAGAAGGATGAAAGTAGAATAAATGCAGTAGAAATGAGATCTCTTAGACGAATGTGTGGATATTCTGTGTATGATAGAGTGTCGAATGAAAATATAAGAAGTGAATGCGGTGCGAATGATGGTGTCATGAACAAATAATGAAAGGATCATTAAGATGGTTTGGACATATGGAAAGAATGAATGAACAAAGAATGGTAAAAAAATTATATGTTAATGATGTAAATGGTACCAGAAATAGAGGAAGACTAAGGAAAACGTGGCACGATCAAATAAATCAAATATTGAAAGTCGGCCATGTGAGGAGTCAGAGAAATCGACGCGCGTGCATGACACGATGTATGAATGTTGAGGAAGCGAGAGAAATATGTCAGGAAAGAAAGGTGTGGCAGTCCATTCTTTCTGCCTACCCCTTCGGGGAGACGGCGTGATGGTTAGTTAGTTAGTTAGTTAATTAAGTTATTTCAAAAGTATTAATTTTATTCAAGTATTTGTTAAAGTTCAGTATGGCTTTCTTTTTTGCCCCCCATTGCAGCACAATATCCCTGTTTAAAGCTAGTGTATCAACAATGAAAAAAAGCCTTGGTGTAGTCCAACTACAATCCGTTTTAAAAACTTACTTTATATTATGTGTAATACCTACGTTATTATATTTTCTGGTATATTAGATATGTCCATTACAATTTCAACGATCTCCGAAATAAACGTCGCAGTCGGTCACGTTAAAATATGGATAATTTTATATGCGATTGTGACACGCTGTATGAATATGAAGGTTGGTTATTGGTTAGTTAGTGAGTTGGTTAGTTAGTGTAAATGATATTAAGTGATGAAATTCGAGTAGATAGATCCCGTCACACACTCAGAAGTGTATGTTATAGTAACTCGAGGGTAATTGCTTGCTTTGAATATTCATATAATTTGAACCCATATCTGTTTGTTGCGAAACTCATGCGAATAATCAAATTTATATCAAAGCTAAGCGTATTTAGAGGTGTTCAGGCACATTCATGTACATTTAGATAGTTCACAACATTCAGGTCACTGCAACATAAGGTATCTAACATGCGGTAGAAGCTATGATGCTAAATTGGCAATAGAAATACGAGTATGCAATAACTGTCAAACATTTTCGTACTTCTTTTGAAGAAATGAAGTAACTAAATTGACGACCTAAAGGCCTGTGGTTAACCACAGGTTCTCAAGTATTTTTTATCTACTACCTTTTTAAAAAAAATTACTCACCGTCTCCATTTCAGAAAAAGAAAACACTTCGAATGAACTTTCGAAACAATTTCGTATTGATGAAAAACCTCGGAGATTTAAAGTAATGTTTAATGAAAGTAATTTACATAATGGTAAACCAAAATCTCCCTATTTTCTCTCTTCAATATTTTTACGGACTCAGTTGAGAACCACATTTGTAAATATTGTGTAAACTTTGTAAACTTGCTAGAGGTAAAAAATATCTATGCAACAAAACAAAGTCATAGAAACACCATAGACACAATTGCATTGAAGACATAATCAAGTTGACGTTATAACGGCACCATTTTTTAAATAAAGAATCGTAAAACAATAACTAAACAAACAAAAGTCTACAAATCTATGCTTCTAACCTAACGCATTTGTAACATAATAATCATTATAATTTATATGGACACCAAATGTTCAACGAATCTATTCTTACCTAGTCGTACATTGCAATATTATTATCACTAATTGTAAGCATGTTTTTTGTCTGGGCATTAAATCAAGATGGCCGCCGTAGCAAACATTACAAATTTAATTTAATCCTTTTTTTGTTTCATAAATACATTAAGGTCTTAATATAATTAATGATAATAAAATCATTTCTCATGCGTACTTCGAAAAACATAATTAAATATTCGAATTTGAAAAGCTTTCAAAAATCCTTCAACTTTTTACTTGAGGAATTAATAGAGTGGAACTTCGTAATTTTACGAAATAATACTGTTTCTTCCACTTATATGGATTCTTTATTTCTATTTGATTCGAAAGTAGTATTCCTTTGAAAATTGTCGAGGTAAACATCTTCTTCTTCTTCTTCAAGTGCCCTGTGGGGCCCCCCAACGTTGACAATCACCTCGGCGAATCTGTCCTTGTGCTGCACCGCTCGGAACAACTCCTCCACACTTCAGATGCCGGTCCACTACCTCACGTTTCGCAGCTAGGAGATTTGTCTCCTACCGAGCCCTCGGCGTCCCTCAATTTCCCCCTCCAATATCAGTTGGAGAAGGTGGTACTTTTCCCCCACGCAGTATATGACCCAGATGTCAAATAATAATAATAATAACAATAAAAAAAGTGTTTTGATTATTAAAACAATAGTGTTAGGTTAGGTGTACCTCATTGTCTAAAACATAATTTAATATTGTTCGGTAATATCGGTTCATGTTATTAACTCATAGTCTGTCAGAAGGGTTTAATACCCGTTTACTAGACTGGTGGTAGCCGGCGGGAAGGGTATAAAAACGTATTTCGAGGACTCAGCATAAACTTATGGAAGTGTATTTTTACGCACCTAATTATAATTTTTAGCAGCACATTTGAAAGTATAGGTACATGAAATTGAATGTTATAATTATGTTTCTATTTCAAGCCACGCTTTTTTTTCAACCTTGGTCTACCCTCAGACAAAGTGTTAAATGTGTAAGTAGGTACTACTCGTATAAATATTTATCATTTTCATTAATCATTTTTATTATTCAAAATTGCTTTTGCACAAGAGCGCTTAAGTCCAAAGGGATTGGTAGATGAATTTACCAAGAAAATAAACATTTCTGCGTGCATACCTATCACGAGAAATTTAATTATATTTTCAACAAACATGGGTGAAAAATTCATTATTTCCCTCTTTGCCGCTATGCTCACAGATACATCAATTTCATCTTATACAATTTCATATACCTGAATGAAACCACTTTAAAAGATATTAAACGTAGAATGAAGGACAACTAAAATATATTTAAACTAACCAGCTTATACTAACTTTAATTTTAAAAAAGGTTTAAATTTCTCATTACGATAAAAAAAAATACTTTGACGTAAATTAATGTTAATCTTTTTTTAATCGTGTATACCTACAATGGAATGGAGCGGCATTTTGAATTTTGACATTTTCGATCAGTGCTACCATTGTAAAAAAATATATTCAAAAGTGCATAGAAATACGTTTGCGTCAGTGCTATCTTGACGAATGCCAAGATGGCTCTGTTTGCGTCGTGTTTCAACTTGGTGAGAAATGATAAAATGAAACAAAGATAATGAAAAGATAATATAAATAATTATGTATTTTTTTCTTCATAATATTATTTAGTTTTATTCCCCTTGTTTTTTAGTTTCGATGGGATAGAAGTATAGGGGTTTTTATTGACAGTAATCTCACTTTTAAGGCACATATTGTTACAACTAAAAATGGTACTCTGGGACCGGCCACACTATAGGGTTCGCGCCACAGAGCGTGATCACAAGCGAACTGAGTCTTGACTCCTACCCAGGCACTCCGGTGTGGCCGTACCCTAAGTCTATGTATTTTATTCAAGAGGTGCATGGTCGTCGATCATCAGGTGTAGTGATGCTTCTTCATATAAAGGTCGCGCCGCTGGAGTGTGAGCGCTCGGCGCAAGTCCATTTGCATCTTTATCCTCGAGCCGCAGGCGACATACCATCGCATTATTTTGCCTGTCTTGTGAACCTAGAATCTTCTTCGCAGTTTCTGTATGTGTTACGGCAATGGGAGATAGCTGAGCGACCTTTTCAACCGATTTTTTACCTGTAGAGGGCACAATTTACTGATGTTACCATATACTGACTTGATGCACAATCTATTACTTGATGCGTTCTCTCGTTTGGTATGATGCGTAAATGTCCTTAAGTCGCGTTAAAAGGCTTCTCTGTCGTTCAAAATCTCCGCGGAATGCATACATGGCCACTGTTGCCTACCAAGAGATACAATATTAAAAAAAAATCTTATAGAATATTGAAAAAACGGTGAGAAAATAATATGTTTGGATTTAATTTTGTAGAATATTCCACGTTATTGACTATCGTGGTATTATTATGATATCTTGTACTGAAATTCTATGTCTTGATTATGTATAATTAAATTAAATAATATTCTTATAATTTATTCTAGTACATGTTGATATAAATGAAAATTATTTTCCGAAATATATAATTTGTTACGATTTATTTATAGATAGCTCATCTAGATATTGAGATATATCAAATTATAAGCTATAGGGATTCAGATAATGTGCAGTCTAAGTTTATAAATAAAATGCCCATATTTTTTATTAGCTAATAACACGATTTCTCAACAATATTTTACTCCTTCGAGTCAGCATTGTGTTTAAAATGTATTGTACATTATAGCCTAGACAAGTAAATAAATTTGAAGAAATGATGTAAAAACATTTATACATATAATGATATTTTAACATGAAATGTTAAATTATGAAATATTTACTTTATTACTTTAAATTTTTATACAAAAAGGGAAAATTACGAAAAAAATATATTCAAATCTGGATGAATATTGGTTTTCGAAATTTATATTCAGGAACTCCCTTGGAGGTAAAAACGGTGCTATACAAATCAGCTTATGATTATTATTAAAAACCTTAATGTAAGAAGCAAAATAAGAAGAAGATCTCTTGCGCGATGATGTGACTAAATTAAAAAGATAACTGGGAAAAATCTTTCCTCGGCGGTGCGAGCTGTGTATAAAAGATTGGGGGCGTTTTGTTTTAGCCATAAGCATCCATGGAAAACGATCTTCACCAGTGAGGAAGCAAAGGAAAAGAACCCAAATATTCCTATAAGTGCATCCAACTAGCTAAGGACACAATTGTTAGAATTATCTTCTTCTTCTTGTGCCGTGTCAGGTCCCCCCGACGTTGGCGATCACTCCGGTGAAAACCTCCCTGTCCTGCGCTGCCCGAAACAGGTCATCCACCGTCCTCATTCCGGTCCACTCTCTAATGTTGCGCAGCCAGGACATCTGTTTTCTACCAACTCCCCGTCTTCCCTCTATCTTGCCCTCCAATATAAGTCGGAGGAGGCGGTACTTTTCTCCACGCAGCACGTGACCCAAATATGAGACCTTTTTCACTTTGACATTCGACAACAGCTCTCTCTTGGCTCCGGCTCTCCTAAGTACTTCGACGTTACTGACCTTTTCGGTCCAAGGTATACGAAGCATTCTTCTGTGTATCCACATTTCGAATGCTTCTAACCGATTCATTACGTTCACTTTTAGAGTCCATGTTTCACTTCCGTATAATAGAGTTGACCATATGTAAGCTTTTATCATTCTTTGTCGAAGTTTAAGATTTAAATTATCGTCACAGAAGAAGGGTCTCATCTTATTAAATGCAGCACGTGCAATTTCTATTCTACATTTTACTTCTGTATCTGGGTCGAGTGTTTTAGTAATGATACTGCCGAGGTATTTAAACTGGTCAACCATTTCGATATTTACTCCTTTTAGTCGCAAAGATGATCCAGAATAATCAAGTCTTCCAAACGACATCCACTTGGTCTTAGCGACATTTATTGTCAGACCCAATTCTTCTCCAGCCGTGTCAATCTTATTTAGGAGCTCTTGGAGATCAGGTATACTTTCAGCCAATATGACTGTATCGTCAGCATATCTGATATTATTTATAACGACTCCATTGATCTTCACTCCAAGGCTAGAGTTTTCTAGAGTTCTTTGGAAAACTTTATTGGAGTACAGATTAAACAATAGAGGTGACAGAATACAACCTTGTCGAACTCCTCTTTGTATAGCTATAGCCTCTGTATTTCCACTTCCATATCTGATCTTTGCCGTTTGACACCAGTAGAGGTTTCTTATGAAATTCAGGTCTTTGGAGTCAATGTTACAGTCTTTGAGCATCTCCATGAGTGTCGTGTGCCTTACCCTGTCAAACGCTTTTTCATAATCGATGAAGCATGCAAACACCTCTTTGCGTTGATCTCGACACTTCTGTAGCAGGACATTGACTGCCAGTAGCGCTTCTCTGGTTCCGAATGCATTTCGGAATCCGAATTGTGTGTCATCTAGATCTTGCTCGCACTTGTTTCTTATTCGGGCATGTATAATTTTAAGAAACAGTTAGAATTATGGTTAACCTATTTGTTTACACGTGCAAAAATATTAAATCATATAGTTGAAATCAGATAATGGTATATGGAATATTACGGAAAAAAAGAATATTTGAGATATTTTATATAAATTTCTATCCATTATTTTATTTTAAATAAAGAAATAACAAACATGCATTAAAATACATATAATACGCAATGTAAAATGTAAACGCATTGTTTTGTCGTTTTCTAATGACAACAGTACTTACTTGCGATGTTAAAAATATTACGTATTTTGCTTATGTTCGCTAGTCTGTATACTGACAACACCGAACGACAACGATTTTGAAAAATTGTAGAGTCGGTGTCAAATATTTGTGTTATGGTTATTTATTTTGTTTTGATTTTTAGACAATTCAATCAGCAAATCTGGATGAAGAAGACATCAAAATGATTGCTGCTTCAGAGCCATTGGTGAATATGCCGATACTTATATCTGTGTGTTATTCGTAAAAAATGCGCGATCGATGATAGACATTTCTCGCGGGCGCAAAATCGATACCAACATGTTGATTTTGTCTGGAGAATATGTATTGTTTTTATTATTATCTTTTTAAATTTAATTAAAGTAATAATTAACCTCTTTAGCAGGCAGTTCACCAATAAGAAAACTAACTGCTGCGTAACTATTGGAAGTATCCATATTGTTTTAAATGTTTGTTTATTACATTTATTGAATTTTCAGGAGTTTGTTCCGCATGGTCGCCGGACATTCTCTAAGCATCCAGGATCCGTTCTGAAATCAGCAGCAACAAGTGGCTTTCCTTGTGAGACGTCCTTGCTGCATAAGCTGCAGAATGTGGCCATCTCGGAGAGCAATAACACCTCGCCTGTGCAGGAGCAGCGCGAGCCCATTGAGTGGTGGTGTGTGCGGCAGATCTACGCAGACCCCTGCAAACAGGGCCTCGGTATATGTACTGACTTGCATACATTGACAGTTTTAAAACACCTATTAATTAATTGTGCAGATTTTCTTAGTTGGTAGCAATTTGATTTTAGGGATCTTGGGGAAATCCATGTAACCTTTCTTTCTCGACAGACATTTCGAAAAGTGTTGCAGTCTCCATCTCAGGGTAGTTATAAATAATTAACTAACTAACTAACCATCACGCCGTCTCCCCGAAGGGGAGAAAGAATGGACTGCCACACTTTTCTTTCCTGACATATTTCTCTCGCTTCCTCAACATTCATACATCATGTCATGCACGCGCGTCGATTTCTCTGACTCCTCACATGGCCGACATTCAATATTTGATTTATTTGATCATGCCACGTTTGCCTCGGTCTTCCTCTATTTCTGGTTCCATTTACATCGTTAACATATAATTTTTTTACCATTCTTTCTTCATTCATTCTTTCCATATGTCCAAACCTATTCCATTCATTCTTTCCATATGATCCTTTCATTATTTTTTTTATAATAATAATAACTTTCATTATTTTTTTCATAACACCATCATTCGCACCGCGTTCACTTCTTATATTTTCATTCGACACTCTATCATACACAGAGTATCACACATTCGTCTAAGAGATCTCATTTCTACTGCATTTATTCTACTTTCATCCTTCTTTTGCCAGTTCCATGATTCGCTTCCATACATAAGGGTCGGTAGAAGAACACCATTGTGCACTGCCATTGTAGCTTTTTTGGATAGGTTTTTGTTTGCGATGATAACTTTAAGTGCACCATTCACTTTGTTGCCTGCCCCAACCCTTCTTTCAATATCCCTCTCCACTCTTGTAAACATCTCTTGTAAACATACTACCTAAATACACGAACTCAACTACTTGCTCCAAATTTTCACCATTCACGCTAATGTTGCAGACTGTCGTGGTTTCTTCCTTTTCAAAAATCATTACCTTGGACTTATTAACATTCATCATCAGATCATTTCGCATGCATACCTCATACATACAATTCACCAGGACTTGAAGTTCATGCTCGTCGTCTGCAAGTAGGACAGTTATAAATATGTTGTGGGTATTGAATGCTTAACTCCTACGCTGTGCCGTGTCATTGAATGTGAAGGAATGTCACTCTCAGACTGCCATGTGCAGTTTATGGGCCCCACGCCGCACACAGTGTGCGAGTGAGAATGAAAATGTTTGCACTTTGTTCTCCGAGCTACTTTACACATGGACGGCAATATTTCATTTCCGGCTGATACGTTACTCTCAGGCCGCGATGCATAGCTGACGACTAGTATGTTGTTTTGCCTGCAGCACAGGTTACCACGCGGATTTAAGACGTAGGGCATCATCTCTGTCTTTTCGTACACATATCGAGAGTATTTGTGACATTGCACTGAGGATGTTGGGCTTCATCATTCGGACCGGAAGAGTTTTCAGAGATCCCAATGTGCTCAGAGTCCTGTACAACGCGTTGGTTCGGAGCAGACTCGAAAGTGGTTCTGTGATATGGAGTCCTCACGAGGCGAGATTCCGTTATACTGGAGAGGGTTCAGAAAAAAATTCCGAGCTATCTCTACATGAGGGAGTATGGTAGTTATCTGTGGCTCTATCCCACGGCATTTCTTTTGGGAATGCTCGGAACCAATTCTTTACAGCTTCGAAGAGATGGGCATCTCATCAGAGGGTCTTTTTGTCCCTGATAGATAACTCCGACAGCGACAGCACAGATTGTTTTACCTACCGGGTGCCAGAACCAATATGCCTCTAGTGACACCGGTGGGAAGACCAATTAGTCTGCTGAACGCGGTCTCCTCGGAGATCGACGTCTTTCATATTAGTGAAGAGGAGCGGAGATTTTATGCAATTCTATTGGTGGATTTTTTCCTCGCTCACCGTTCAGGTGGACAGGCACCCTAATGATGTTTTTTATTTTACCTTTCAAATAAATGCGATTTTTATACAAAAATACGGACAGAACTTTCGGAAACACCCAATATAACATTATCAAAGTTAACTTTCTAGTAAATTTATTCAAAACATTTTTTTTTATCAATGTAAGTATATAAATAAATAAAATACGTATTTAAATTTTTTTTTTAAAGTATAGTTTTAGTTAGTTTTTAGTTTCTGTAATAAGTTTAGTTTTAGGACTTGCAGGTTATTAGCCCACAGAGCCCGAGTTCATTGGTGGGGCTGCCACCTTTGTGGCCTATGAACATGCCAGGTTTTGCAGTGAGTGTTCCTTCTCTTATTTGGGCTACCAGTGTATTAGTTAATGGGTTGATGGGGCCCAACTCTCCAGGCTACATGCTTATATTTTGTTAAGCATCAGGCATGCGATAGAGTCGGGTGGAGAAGATTCCTTGAGGCCCTATGCACCACGGAGGTGTGACAGGACAAAAAGAAGAGAAGAAGAAGAGATAGTTTTAGTTAAATAAATAAAATCATTAAATGAAGGGTTAAAAGAACTCTATCGTCTGAAATGTCCGGGATGAGTACAATTCATGCTCCGCTGAATGGTCTTTAAAGCGTTGCATGAAATGGCACTAGCTTATATATCAGATTTCTGCATCACCAATAGCCTGAATCCAAGGTATTATACTTTACAATCGGCAATGCCTTCTGCGATGCAAAGATTATCGATAATGAAATGCTATCGCACACATTTTAAAATTATTTTTGCTTCAAATTTCAGATGCTGTCGATGTTACGACGCCAATACCGAACCAACAATTTAATCCCAAGCATGATGAAAAAGATAAAATAGATAATCCGAGTCCACCAACACCCTTGAACAATCTGAAGAAGTCTAATATAATGGGCTCGAGCAAGAAGAAAGCCCACCATCCTACGACATGCACCAATTACAGTGTCTTATCGGCTATGAAGGTTTCTCCCACTTTTTCCGAAGACGCTTCAATTGCCAACCCTAAGACGGACTGTTTCTATGAAGAAGAGCTCTATGTTAAAGGGAAGACTGCCATCTGGTCGAGAGGTGATTGAAAAATATTAATAATTTATTAGTAGCCTTTCACATTGTGTTAAAAAGATGTTCTGCTTAGTGCTTAATAAACATAAATCTCCATAGATGGCGTTAGTATGTAGATTATATATAGATTAATCTTAGAGATTAACATATATAATCAAAATCTTCATAGATGGCACATTGAAACTGACATGTGAAATCTGGTGTAGGACTTTAACATATATACAACTTCCAAAAATTTGTCAGACATGGTTATAAAGAAAGGTGGAATGGGGAACGTTGTAATTACATAAGCGTGCGCCTAACCCAACCAATGACAGGTCATAAGTCCTGTAAACACCTTGATCAACCATATTCAGTTTCCAATTTGCATCTTCGTCTCTATTGAAATACAATTAAATCATGAATTTATTAGTCTTTTGAATTAATTTGATTTTTCAATATGAACTCTTTGTCTGCGAGAAGGGTGTATTACCCTTTTACTGGGCTGGTGATGGCTGACGGGAAGGTTATAAATACATTTTTTAAGGACTCAGTGTAAACTATCCGAGGGTATATTTTTACACAATTTTAATGGCATATTTTTAACACATTTTAAAGTGTACATAAATTCGTTTCCTTTGTAAAATGATCATAATATTAAAATGTATTTTTTTAGGGCATCTCTCGAATGCAGATTCAAAGCTTGAGGATTCGGAATCCCGCATGACTGTGACATGTTTCACTTGTGAAACTAACATTAAACATGCGTTGTTCTGTAATTTTCACAACACGGTCAATGACAGACTTATGTACGATGCCCTCAACAACATAATTTCGGAAACCAAATCGAATATCAAAATCAAAGACAACTTCAGAGATGAGAGTTTTAATCCAATCCCCAGCATTTGCCTCGCAGACCAAACTTGCTTGCGAGTTTTCACAGAGAAAGGAGAAGATTTCATCACCAGCTTGCAGTTTCAAGTTAAGAATATTTGGAGTACAAAATATGGAATATTGCTCGAGAAAGATGCTGCCCCACCTTCTAATACTTCCTATTTTCATAATGTTTTGAATACCAGATCCCGTTTTGATTTGTCCAATAACAAAAGCGCAGGGAATAGAACTAGCTTGGGATCAGGCTTGAGGTTCGACTCTCACAATAATTCCGCTGGAATCTCGACGACTTTTGGTGAACCCGACGTCCCTTTACCTACGTGTTTTTCACTCTCACATCCTTTAGACGAGATGGCACCGGCTCTTCTAAAAACGTCTCAACACAGAGTTCAATATTACAATGATGGAAAGATGCAAATTGTTTTTGTCAACGAGAATCCGAGCATTGCTTTAGTGTATTCCAATAAAACGGAGCTGCACAGTTTATACTATCTGAGAAAGGCAACGAGCGGCGAGTGTCACTATATCTGCGGGGACGGGAATAAGACTGCGTGTGGCAGCCAGTCCTTTATGAATATGGCCAGTAACGCATCAATATTTAATTCCACGCAGAATAACCCAAATGCGGGAACTTCTCGTAAAAACATGACGGGAAGTTGGATGGAAGGCGTTGGCAGTCCGTTTTTACCTCGAGCAGGCAACGTGGCGGGAACTCCGAGTAGTTCACGCATAGATAGCCCAATGGCAGAGTTATTCAGCCAGTTTGGCTTGTCGCCCCACACGTCGATTGGACAGGCGTCCAACGTCTCGATGCTCGCTCCCAGCACTCGGCCCGCCCCTCCTGCCCAGCCACTATATCCTGATCTTTGTTTCGAACATATCTGGACCGAGAACAGTCCTAAAAGAGACCAATCTTCCGGCTGGCCATATGCTAAAAAAACATTTATGCACACGGATTACACCAATCACTTCTACTTGTGCTATTTACTCGTTTCCGATACCATTGCGCAGCTGCAAATCGCACGACTCCAAAGACAGCGTGCCAAGGATGGAATCTTGAAGAAGCGTTTGATTGTTGGCGCGGCGAATTCGATCCCAGCGAGAGATGCAGTTGTTTTACCGGCCCTGAATTCTATCGCCTTGATTGACTTGTCGGGAAATGTGATTCTATATTCCGGAACCACCAAACTAGGCAAAATTCATTTTGGCGGTGTATTAGCTGGGTTGATCACGTCCCCATATAATCAGAATTCAGATTTTGATTCATCATTCCCCAGAAGAAGTAGTTTATTGCCCACCAGTAGTTCGCGCGAGGCCCCAATATTGGACGACTCGGCATTGCATCAGCTTTCTCCCGTGCCCCGACAATATAACTGCCCGAAATGCACCAAACCAAATGATGATACTGGTATGATATTAACGCTTTATTACACTTGTAATGAATATTTTAATTTAAAAACAAATAATTGTAAATAAGATTGACTAGATAATGATGTTTTTGTATGAATCCTTATGTATGTAAGTGATGAATTTATAATAAATGCAGTAGAAATGAGATCTCTTAGAAAAATCGATTGTGTATTTAATTTATATTCCACGTAACCACCATTCTTTTAAATTTCTAATTTAGTATATTAATTCTAGGTTTACGAGGCTTGCGAGATCCAGTCGCCAATAGAATAACCCTGGAATACGGCACTGGAGTTCTGTACAGAATCTCCTTACCAGAATTGACAACTAATTCCCTTATTTCCAAGTGCATCCATTCTCTATTGGAGAATCTCTCCAGAGAACTTGTAATGCAGGTAACATCGGATTCTATTTTCTATACATAATACAATGTTATTCATTTGTGTGTCTTTCATCTCTTTTTTGACTGGTCCCTTTTGGGTCGAAAGAGGAAGCGAGGGAGACCTAAAGCCACCTGGAGAAGAACCCTGCAGGACGAGGTTTAAGCGGTAGGCCTCACTTGGGATGATGTTAGGCATCAGGCATGTAGAGTTGGGTGGAGAAGGTTGCTTGAGGCCCTATGCACCACGAAGGTGTGACAGGACAAGAAGAAGAAGAACATTAAAGATGTCTACTCTCAGGAAACAAGGAGTATATTTAAAGACGGCCTTCATGACAGAGTGGCACAGCTATTACTGCCACGACAATGGTCCCAGATTCAATTTCCAGCAATGACAGCGTGAAAAAAAATCTCATTGTCTTTGGTCTTTTGGAGTTTACTTGACAGTAAAAATGGCGATAGACTAGATATCACATGTCATGAGAATCAATAACTAAAAATTTCTATAAAATACAATTTGTACAGTTGTAAAATTTGTATTTGTATTGTTTTGTTTTTTGTCTATTTGTATTTATTTTTTAGTAATTGGGTTGATTTGAAAGCAAAAGAAAACTACAATATTAAGTGGCATCACATGAACCAGCAAAGATCTTAGACTTAGCTGCGAATCAATCACTAGGCGACGTTGGCAATCACTTTTGTGAAGGCTTCTCCGTCTTGCGCTGTCCGGAACTATTCCTCCCAGATTGTAACATAAAAAAATAAATTTAAGGAGTTCTTTAATGATTTCAATCAAAGTAGAGAAAAATAATTCACTACAATTTGGACAATAGTTTTGAGGTCCTTCCTGGAGTAGGCTCTTTAATGTCTATCCATCAATATTTTTCATCTTCTTCTTTTTCTCGGCGCTACATCCCGGTGTGGGATTTGGCCTCCTTCACAACACTCCTCCACTGGCTCCTGTCCCTGGCCATCTCTCACCACTTTCCAGATCTTATTAATATTTGTCATAACTTAATTGATATAATTTTTTGTTTTAGGTGATAGCCAAATGGTACGGCATCCGAAATGCACCTGGAACCAAAGACCTGTGCCCGAGATTAGAATGGTCGATGTTTGCAAATATGATGTTCAGCCTCTTGGGGTATGACGTTTCCCAGTTGCCACTTACCAAACAACCGGATAACGGAAATCCAGAGGTAGCAACCAAAAAACAAAAACCATCCGGCGAAGGCAAGCAAGAAGATTGGGAATACTTAACATCTTGCGATTATCATAAATCATACGGAAGCTCCTTAGCTTCCATGCTGAAATTCAAAAAGCCAATAACAAACGTTATAGAGGAGGAGAAACCGGGACCTTCCGGAAAGGAGAAAGAACAGGGGGAGGAACCAGATAAAGAACAGGAGAAAGAGCAGGATAAAAATGCAGAGAATG